>VYZX01021690.1:0-12433 GCA_013401335.1 Brachypteracias leptosomus
ACCTCCCTGGGTAACCTGTTGCAAACACTTCATTATTTTCATTGTAAAAAAGCTTTCCTTATGTGTCACCAGATCCTCCCAGATTCTGGCGGCCTTCTCTTGTTCTTCTGACATGACCTCAGTAAGAGTGTGGCTCTGATCTTTTGCCAGCCTCTCCATAGGCACTGGAGGGCACTGTTAGGTGTCCTTAACCTATCATCTCTCCTCCAGGCTGAACAAGACATATCAGGAGACTTGCGGAAAACTTTGTATTCAAGGAGTTAGTGATCTTGAATAGGACATGTCTGCTCTACTCAGTCTTATACTTAAAGCCTGGACTGGTGAATGTTAAGACAAAGATAATGTTCCAGCCTGTCAAGAGAAGATATATGATTGTTTACTACACAAAATAAAAAGCCCCACAGCCTGGATGGGAGGAGGAACCCGTTCAAAGATGGCACCTCTACAGTGTGTTGGGGGAAGATCCATCTGATGTCTGTCCAATGCCGCACAAAGTGGAGTTCCCATCATTCAAAAGGACTAAAGATTTCCTCACAATCTGTATTTCTGGTTTTATATTGTCTTATGTTTATTGCTGTACCCCTCTGGTGCAGAGTACAAGCCCAGCTCACTCAGCCTCCCCCACCAGGTTACATCTCCCAGCTCTCTGATCATCTTGACAGCCCTATGCTGAGCTCACTCAAGCTCGTCAATACCTTTCCTGTGCAGGGGCTCCACAACTGGAGGCAGTATTCCAGATGAAGTGTAACAAGTGCTGAGTAGAGGGGAATAACCACTTCCCTTGACCTATGGATCACATGTTAGCTGTGCGTGTCAACTCCCATCACATCTAAAAGGAATAAAGGCTTCAGTTAAGTGTCTAAAGGTAGGTACAGAATACTGTCTGAGCTGCTTTAGGGTATATTGAGACGGCCCAAGACTTACTTAACATCAGCTTTACCCTATTGTTGTGTTAGGATTGTGGAACAACTTAACTTCCTAAAATCTATGTAGTTTCTTCAGTGTATTATTTTTAAAGTATTATCTTGGAAGATGAGATACTGCCTGGTTTGTTGTTATTGTTGCAATTCACAAAATTCCAACAATATCCAAATAATTCCTTCATCCTTCCTCTGGCATTTGATACTTTAAATCTGTGGTACTGTCAAGTAATCCATTTGAATTTGCTGAGGCTATGCAAGATGTAAGCATTTTTTCTGTACCTGTAGCTGGGTAACTGTTTCAAGTTCCTTTGTTGTTCAAAGAGGTATTTTCAAAGCTAGGATTTAGGCGAATCCCGTCCACAATTTCTCCTGTGGCAACAATACTGGCTGAGTACATTAAACATAATCACTGAATCACAGAAATACTGATTAGAAGGGACATTGTGAGGTCTTCCTCCAGGGGTGTAACTGCTTATTGAAGTGAGACTATCACCATTGCTAGATCAGGTCAAATATGGCTTTGTCCAGCCAGGTCTTGAAGTCCTTTAAGTATGGAAAATCCACCTCTCTGAGCAGCCTGTTCCTTGTGCTCTTGGTGAAGAATTACTTCCTAATGCACCTTCAGAACCTTCCACAGTGGCTGTTGTCTCCTACTAGACCACCTGCCACCACTGAGCAGAATTTGGTTCCATCAAATCCAGAGCTGCCCCTAAAGTACCTAAAGGCTAGTCTCCTTAACCAAATCTTTGCCAGGCTAAACAATCCTTGTCTTCAAAAAACTGCACGAATTGCAGTGCACTGCAGGTGCTTTTTGCCAAGCCAGGCTGAAGCAGAAATACGTGCATTTTAGTGTTAAAAGCCCCTCACCAACTTCTAAAATGTAGCAACTGTTTCATCTCATGACAGACATTACTTATGAAATACAGCTGACATTACTTATTAAATACAACTTGTGAAGATAATAGGTTTTCACTCTTTTACTTCAGAATGCAAAACCAAGTTCTAAAAAGTTCCTAAAAAGTTTAAGGAAAGATCAAGTGGAAAATACTGCTGTCTGCTTTTCATTCTAGAAACCCAGGTCTGCCTCTTTTCTCTGTGAGATTCTGTAGATCTAAAGAGCTAGTAGGTTATTGCTACTGCACTTGTCAAGTCATGAAAAACAAATTAATTAAGAAAAGCAATTTTTTGCATGATTAGACACATCTCTAGAGATTTTTAGAGAAATCAAAAATTATTTCCTTAGTGCTGATGTAATTCTATTTCTTTTTAAGCATTAAAATGTAAAAACCAGGTACCATAGGTCTAGTAGAGTGAAAAAGACTAGAGTATGCAGTAAAAGATTTGGTTACCAAGAAGACAGCAGAAACATTTACTTCTTAATATATTTTTTCTAAAGCTTTTACTTAGTAATATATTCTAGGGTAGATAAAAAGAATTAACATAGTATTGTATTGAAATTGCCCTAGTGATAGAGAATAAATTTGAGGAGATGTATTAATGTAAATACTTATCAGTAGCATGAAAGATAAAGAGAACTCCTTTTGGAAGTAGTGTAATAGCTACCAAATGGATTCTTTCATACAGGAGATTAGCCAAAGTTACATATGAGTACTGTTCAAGGATTTAGCCTGTAGCATGGATGCATTTACAGCAAGGTAGATTTGTATTTTTCAATATTAAAATACTCCTTATTTCCAGAATGAAGCGCATAAACTATTTCACTGTAAATTGTCTTTACTGGACTGAAATTATGTAAACATTTTTGCTGCTGGTACAACTTACTACAGTTCTGGTTTCTTGAAAAAAAAAAAAAATCCCATTACAAATTCAATATTTATATTAACACACAACGTTCTTTGGACCAGACTTAATGATTCACTCTAACCCTGTATAGTTAGAAAGCTACTAGAGAGGAACTAAAGCAGCCTCAAATGCAACAGCTAAAGCCAATATGCCAACAAAAGATAAGAGAAAAACGTATTGCAGACAGCGTTGCCAACAGCATACATACAATCAAGCAATGTAGGCAGCTACTAATGCTGTTGTCACAACACAAGAAGATACAAAATGACGAATAGTGTCAGTAACTCCATTACTCTCAAAGATTTAAGCTTTGATTTGGAAAAAAACACTTTTGGGCAGGAAGGAGAACTTTTAGGGAAGCCAAAAGACTATTAGAAAATGTCAGGACAATCCAAAATCTCATCTGTTTCCAGTCCAGATGCACTACAAACTACCCTTAACTTTTCAAATTAACATTACAATAAACATGGGACAACATTCTGTCCTGCTAATCCTGTTCATGTACCAAAAGTGGAATTTGAACCCTTCAAAGTATATCAGCTCTTAGTCATGCACATGCCTATGCACATGTATATTTGTGTGCAAATGCTGCTCCCCTGCACACACATGATCTGGATGACTTTCACTTTCCATGAAACTATTTTCACTTCCCAGTTCAGTAACTGTGTATTTAAAGGAAGGGGGTGTTACAACAACAAATCCAGCTTTATAGCCTTAAAACATAGGACTGCAACACATCATACTACTATAATTACTGTTAGGCAATATTTTGGAACAAGACTCTCCTAAATTAAGTGCATCCTTCAGCAGGAATTAGCCACAGGCATTAAAGTCAGAGAAAAAACAACCGGTATGGCCCCCTTGTGACTCGTAATTAGGCATGTCCCAAGTACTCACCATAAAACAGTGCCACTAACTACGTACGCTACTACGTGCCTCTTTTTAATCCCTAAGGAGATTATGTCTGAAAGAACAACTTTTTAACCTGTTTCAGTAAAAGCTTTATTATTCACCAGTGCTGACCTCATTTTCTGGATGTGTTTCTGATTTCACAGTTATTACTGACAGCAGTGAAGCCCAAAGCCTGGAATTGGTTTGCTTAATTCATGTACTTGAATTGCAGTGGTAGAATTACTTTCCACAGTTTGTAAACCATTCTCTAAAGAATTCCCTTTTCTCATTGACGCTGTAGAATTTTGTGCAACTTTCATAAATAGTATTTCCCCATATGGTCCTAAGCTTTTACTAGTACTTCTACAACATTCATCAGGCTACTTTAGGTTAAGATAGAAATACATCATTGCAAATCAGGTACGTAGGCTTCTGCCCAAAAGTATCTTTTTCATTTGCAGCATTCCAGACAGTCTGGATTCTCTCCTAGGACACTAAATGGCCTGCCAGCTCACCAGCCACTCGGGCCATGGGAAACAACTGGCAGACAAGGAGACTCATCAAGGTTGGTCAGAACAAAGAAAAAGGGAGAAATAATGTGTAACTTTAGAAGAAACTATGATAGACTGGTTTTGGAGAAGACTGTCAAAGTACTTTTTCCACAGATGTGATGTTATATAGAGAGTTTTTTAATAAAAAGAAAAATGTTAAGATGGAACCTAGTATAATACCTCGAGCTCTGGTGCAAAGGTCACATTTGCACCATTTCAATGTTTTAATTAAAAGATAAAGTAAATAGCAATGACTCAGTTTCCTGATGATACTCAATAAGCAATTGCAAACAATGTGGACAGTAAATTAATTCCAGTGAACCTAAAGACATTGCATTTTGCCCTCCCTCTCTCATGTTTAGACCTTTGTTGGGCATTTGCATGATCGTGCTCTCAACCAAATGCTGCAGTAACAAAATTCACATCTTAGTTCTTGAGTGCTGAAAGACAACAGAATGATTGTAATAGTAATCACAGGGGGCTGAAAAGGAATTGTAATATGACCTCTAGCATGAGTCTGAATTTAAAATTCTAAGTAATCAACTCTATTATTCATAACTACTTTATAATTATTTGATTAGTACACTGTTGCTTTTAGCAGTTAGATTTCTACAATGCACAAAAGTGCTGACCAAAGCCAGAGACTATTGAGTATGAGCTGTGAAGGCACAGGAAATCAAGGCTAGCTGTGTAAAGGACTTCAGGTATTAATTCCCTGAGCAGAATCCAATATCCTGATTCAGGGATCCAGAATTCTGATTTAGGGATCCAAGCACCTTTATATTGTGTGGGAAGCAGGAAACTGGATGGATTTAGCAAAGCAGGAAAATGAACAGCGGCATAGCTAAATCCCAGATTCTAATCTAAAGTCTTATCTGAACAAGAGCCAGGTACCTTTACCCATTCAAAATGCAGCATCTGTAACAATAAAGATGTGTTACAAACATTCCTTCAAGGAACATGCTGGGACTTGTCCAGGGATGAGAAAATGGAAGTCCCTGGGCACAGAGAGGATGAACAACACCAGTAGAAGGGAAGAGAAACAAGGTAACTGACAATATCTAGTTTAACACTATTTTCAACTGAATATTTGACTAGGTGATGCAAGAAAATGGGATCAGTGCTAATTTAAGCCTGAGAAGTTTTAAATACACATTTCTGATTTCCTAAGAGAATTTCCTGTTCACCAACTTACTGACAAGGCAGAACAGAAAACACTTTCTTCTCATGTTGAAAATAGGGGATTATGCACAAAACAATGGAAGATTCATGGAATCAAGAAGAAATCCTGGAAAAGGGGGCATAGTACTCTCTCCTTGTGGCTAAAGCACTCCCATGGGAAGGGGAACGTCACAGTCTAGTGTTTGTCCTATATATACATTTTATACCAAAAGCCATTGCATAACGAGAATAGTTTGAGGAACCAAGGCCATATGCTACAGTCATTGTTTTAGATGACATCCTAACCATGAGGCAGGAAAGTCATATTTACTTCTCCACTTACCCTTCTGTTCCAGTACACTTACTTTTCTCATTTGGGACAACCCCAATAGGAAAAACATCATAGGACTAGCTTGGGTCTTTTCTGATTATAGTTCACCAGGCTGCCAGCACTGCCCAATGCAGCACTGAATACAGCCAAACTGGCTTGGAGTCTGTGCAGCCACAGCAGCAGCATAGAGAAGGGAAGATCAGGTGGGATTTGGTGGGATCTGTTATGGATCCAGTATTGTATATGCACATCACAGTTTAATAGCAATGAAGTCTGTGCTGGTAATTGATCCCACCGCACATCTATACATAATAGGCAGAGCAAAGCAGGTTTTTGTCCAGAAATCCCAGACTGTCTTGTTACGAAACAGCACCTTGTGCATGCACAGAGAGCAATTGCCTCGCCCATGGTGCAGACAGAAGATCAAATCCTGCAAGCAGTCATGCCAGAGTGGTGCTACAGCTAGATGAACTGACAGTTTAACACGTGATTCAATGTGGATGCACCCTTGGGGATTCTGACCCTCCTGCTACACTTCTGGAAGACGTGTCTGGGAGAGGAATGGGGTAACAACCACTGGCTGCTAGGTGAAGTGATTACATAATATTTAGTACAACAATATATAATATTCTATGAAAATGAGTTGCCTCCTTAGCAAACTTACTTCCATAATATTTTCTAAGGTTCAATGACAATAAGGAACAAAGCAGCCCAATTACTTTAGGCAACTGATGTAAGACAAAAGATATTAAGAAGTTGCAATATAAGCTTCATATTGTCTGTTTTTTGGATTTACAGAAGGCAATTTCACAACCATGCACCTACCTGGCAAGGACAGTTTTCTCTGAAAGTTTCTCTTCTGTTTGAGTTGTTTAAGCCTTTCTAAGGCTTCAAGAATTTTTATTTCTTCTTTGACAAGAGCAAAATATTGAAGGGAAGTAACAGAGATAAAAAAGCAATAAGAAAATAATGTAGAAATGTTCCACGTGATTATTTGCAATACTTGTGTCAAAAAACACAGCCAAATGAAAGGCTGCAGAAAGTATCCATGCTATTATAAGCATGGCATTTTGTGTCTGTGTCCAATGGTCTTCATGTTTATTATTTTGAGAACTTTCAGTGAATGTTCATTCAATTTGCAGATTAATGTTTCAATATTCTATCTCTGAAAACAAGGAAATGTTTTCCCATTTTTGTCTGCCATCTAGTGTTAAGAGGCAGAATACCTGTGTTCTGCATTTAAAAAGCTAAAAATACTTGGGAGCACTACACAGCTTCTGACTATGTCATGCTATGTTAATGAAAAAAGAAAACAGCATTTTCCCTAAGGCTTAATTGAAGATACTAGATTTAAGCAATTATCTCAGATACTATTATTAACAGAATACTACTCTACCAATGTATGTTAATTTGTGATGGTGCTTTGAAATACTTGGGGTTTTTTAAGCTGTTTGAGCCTCTTAGGTGACAGCACTGTGTTTCCAAGATACTTCCATAATCAGTATGGCAAGTTAGACCGCAACAGGTTAAGTTAAAATAAAAACCTTGTCTGTATATACTCAAATGCTATTCATATAACACCTTTGTATCAAACGTATGGTGAAAGTATATGCAAAGCTATTTTCTTTTCCCTGAAAGTTGTTCTATTCAGGTATAATTTTTTTAAGCTGGAGTTACTGAACTCTGCAACTGGAATAGCAATAAAGAGTACGGATTAATTTTGTAAAGAGTTTGAGAATTAATTAATTTCAGTGTATTTGTGCCACCTTTTATAGTGAAGGAGCTTTCAGGAAAATTGAAAATGTTCATATTAGAATATTATATAGAATCCTAGAAATACAGATTTTGGAACAATTATTTCTGGTAAATATGCAATTTTTATCAAACTGCCTCTGTGGTGGGTTTACCTTGGCTGGGTGCCCGGTGCCCACCCCTAGTCCCTCTATCACTCCCCCCACCCCTGCCAAAACCTCCATCAGCAAGGNATAAACCATTATGACTTTTTGTCAATGCAGCAGTCCAAGATAAACATAAAAATGTGAATGTTAATAATAATTAATTACATTTAAAAGTATAGCACACATATAAATGAACAGTTAGCTCATTTGTAGTATGAACATCACAATAATTTGGCTATAAAATGACAAAAATCATGTGCACCAGAGAACTGTCATCTGTAAATTTATGAAAGTTTGCCTCTTACCCACAAAACCATGTATGAACATGTACATTGACAAAACATTTTGAAAGCTTTTGATTTTTTAAATCAAGTTACAGGGCTAGCACTCATTAAAAACAAACTACTTTCAGTGTTGTCCTAAACTGGGAACTATCACGTTATAACAGACAGCTCTGACAGAGCCTGAGTGCTGCCTAAGAGATATCAGCAAAAACCCCATCAATAATCACAATAAATTCTTGAAACTTCCTATGGAAAGTATTGAAACAAAAGTATTTTTAAAACAGCTACTGTGCATCCTATTAAAATATATCTCAAAATGTGACAAATAGGATCATTTCTATACCATGTGAAATCTACTGCAATTGGAGTTAGTCACCTTTTGAATATCGCAGGTGGATACTTATCCCTTATCTAAAAAGCAGGTGTTTTGTCAGAAGGGCCAAATCTGCTCTCCACCTTTGACTATTGAGAGATTATAAAACTAGCAGAGTTGGAGTGTCTATCTTTTAAATAAATACATTTGAGATAATTTATTCTTAATGTCATGACCTCAGTAAAGAGAAGGCTAAATTGGCAAAATGTTTGAGAAGGTGTGGATGCAGAATTTGTGCCTGGGAATACATAAATATATGCTTTTTTTCATCCAGTGTCTTTTAGCTCTTTCAAAGAATTGTGTGGTTGTTTTGAGAAGCTGATGAATCATGGGCCTCTGAACATGTCAGATCAGACAGGTCTGTTCATCCTTGGGGAGAGCCAGGTGGCAAGAATGCATGGGTTTGACATTAGACCTGAAATGTGAAATGCTTGAATCTTTTCCTTAGCAAAGGTATGAATTGACATAATGTCATACATATCCCAGTGGTGAGATGAATGCCCAAGCAGACAGAGAATTTTACAATGAGATTAGGGGAGAAAGGGTAACTATTTAGAAAGGAGCTATGTGCAGCTAAAAGGGATCCATTGTCACCTACCCTCCATACCTTGTTTGCCAGTAAAAGAAGGGTAGCATGTACCCTGGCAGCATGAAGCTTAAGATAGCCAAACCTCCTTCTTACTGAAGTAAGTCTAGTTTTGCCTAACCTTTCGTTGTCCTAAGAATGCAAGTTAGCCTGTTTAAAGCCAGCTCAGGCTGTGGCTTCAGATGGGCTACTGTTTCTTAAGTCATCTGATGAGATCCAATTTAGTTCACCATGTTGGCAAGCAAACAAGCTGTCCTGGTTTGAATTAGAACCTGTTCAGTGATTCTACTTTTCAGCTCAGTCTCTTCTGACTAACTGCATTTTCTGAAGTTAGCAGCATATTTTCACAGTGTCTGCTTCTCACCGTGATAATGCTCGATGTTTAGAGTTACTACCAAGGACTGGTATGCAGACCAAAGTCACTGCTAAATCTTGTGTGCCACATCAGGGGGTGCAAAAATAAGAGGCTGCACCTGAGGGGAGGAGCAGCCAGGACAGGTGACCCTAAACTGACCAGCAACGTATTTCATCCCATATACGTCATAGTCAGTATAAAGCTGAGGGATCATGAGCGTCACTCTCACTGGCTTCCTCTTCTTCAATAGCTGTCATCCAAGAACGACTCCGTCCATTCTGCTTTCGATCCTGATTCACATGTTCCTGAATCCAGTTCGAGAATCCAGCTCCTGAATCTGGTTCCCATCTGCTGGTGAGCCCAGTCTGGGACTTCCCCAGTGTCTGTTCCACAGCATCAGTGCTGATGGTGGTGACAGAGGGGGTGGGGGGAGTTGGGTTCGATACTGGTTTTGTATATATTTGTATATATTCCATTTTATTATTATTATCTTAATTAAAGCTGTTTCAGTTTTCTTTTCTAATCTGTAAGTCTCTCTTTCATTCCCTTTCTCTCCCCATTTGGGAGGGGGTCAACAGAGATCCATAAGTCTCTCTCCATTATGCCCTTTCTCTTCCCCCTTTTTTGGGGGGGAAAGAGGGGTTAACAGACAGCATCTGTTATAGGTCTAGCAGACTGACCCTTAAGCTTGACACAAGCGTCCTGGGTCTTGCAGAAGGGCAGACACAGCTGGCAAAGCTGTTTAAGCTAACACTGCTGCCACAGGCTAAAACGCAGTAGTACCATGGTGCTATCATAGTCATAAGTGGTCTCTACCTGGAGAAACTTATACCACAAGGGGCAGCAACACCTCCCCGCTTAGCTACACCTGGCACATAGGGCAGACATCACTACTGCTTGAGCTATTTGGGTTAAAAACCAGCTTAACCATATATAATGAAATCCCATGATAAATTAAAGAAAGGACGCAAGACTCAGAAACAGTTGCCTGGAGCAAACCATCCCTAGGTAAGCCAACCAGATGTGTAGTCATCTACAGACAAGGCAGGCAGACCATAACTGCAGAACAGGCTGCTGTAATCCACAAAGCAGCAACTCTGAAAGCATTTAGGAGGAAACAGATGAGAACCTGGGTGTGAACCGCCATTGTTCTGTGGGAAAGGATCCTACATAATAAATGGCTCATGAGCTATTTGTGGTCACTGAGGAAGTGACACTGGAATGCTGCCTTTAAGTTGTATCTTGATACTTTCTTAAGAGTGCAAAAATTTCATTGCATTGGGTTTATGTGACAAGGTTTTGGTAGCAGTGGGGCTACAGGAGTGGCTTCTGTGAGAAGATATCAGAAGCTGACCCTGTGTTGAAAGAAGCCAATTCTAACTGGCTCAAAGACGAATCTGCTGCTGGTCAAAGCTGAGCCCATCAGCAATGGCGGTAGCGCCTCTGTGATAACATATTTAAGAAAGGATAAAAACTGCAGCTGAAGAGAGGTGTGAGAATACGTGAGAGAAAAAACTCTGCAGACAGCAAGGTCAGTGAAGGAGGAGCAGAAGGTGCTCCAGGCAACAGAACAGAGGTTCCCGTGTAGCCTGTGCTGAAGTCCATGGTGAAGCAGGCTGTCCCCCTGCAGCCCATGGAGGTCCATGGTGGAGCCAATATCCACCTGCAGCTCATGGAGGACCCCATGTCAGAACAGGTGACTGTGCCCAAAGGAAGCTGTGACCCCGTGGGAAGCCTGCACTGGAGCAGACTCCTGGCAGGACCTGTGAGCCCATGAAGAGAGAAGCCCACACTGGAACAGCTTTGCTGGCAGCAGTTGTGACCCCATAGGGAACCATGCTGGAGCAGTCTCTTTCTGAAGGACAGCACCCCGCTGAAGAGCCCCACATTGGAGCAGTTTGTGAAGGACTACAGACCATGGAAAGGACTCATGTTGGAGAAGTTTGTGGAAGACTGTCTCCCATGGGAGTGATCTCATGCTGGAGCAGGGGAAGGCTGTGAGGAGTCCCCTCTTTGAAGAGGGAGCAGCAGAAACAACGTGTGATGAACTGGCCACAACCCCTATTCCCTGTGCCCCTGTGCTGCTCGTGGGATAGGTGAAGAAAATCAGGAATGAAGTTAAGTCTGGGAAGAAGGAAGGGTAGAAAGAAGGTGCTTTAAGATTTGTTTTTATTTCACTATCCTACTCTGTTATTAATTGGCAATAGATTTTAATTTCCCTAAACTGAGTCTGCTTTGCCTATACTTGGAAAGTGATCTCCCCTGTACTCATCTTGATTCATTAGCTTTTAATTGCCATTTTCTCCCCTTGTCCTATTGATGGAGGGGAAGTGATTGGTAAGAGCTGCTTTGGTGCGGACCTGGTGTCCAGTCAGGGTCAACCCATCACATTCACAGGAAGCAAAAGCAGAACTACAAATTATTCAGTTAATATTCATTAAATTTTCAAGAGCTGAAGAATGCCTTGTACTGGAGATGTAGAAAGTTCAGTCTGTTCAATTGGAAGAAAAATCCAACATGATAATTATAATATGCAATAGATATAAATTTTCCTTTGGGAAAGAAAACACCATGTAAGAAAATTAATTCTGTTTTTTAATTTATGAGAACGAACAGAAGCAGATGACCAGAATCTGAAACTAAAAGTGACACAGTATCCTCCAAACCTCCAAGGCAAGGCCTTCACCGCTGTGCTGACGCATGCGGTGCATTCACCACCTTTTCCCATCATCACCCTAAACTCAAGAAACGCCATGAAAATTCTATTTCAGACAAGCCATGTAGGCGGGAGGCTCAGGGGCCTGCTGCTAGTCTTAAGTCAGGCTGGGTAAGCACAAGGTGGCCCCCAGCCCTGCCAAAACTATGAAAAACACAGTATTTGGGATCTTCCTCCAAGTGTGGAGCAGAAAACACGGGGGGGATACGCTGGTGGCAGCTGCACGAGAGGCTGGTGAGGAGCTAGGCTGGGTATGGGATCTCCTCCTGCCACTGCTTCTCCTTTCCCTCCTGCTTCTCCTTCTCTTTCTCCTCCTTCTGCTTCTCTCCTCCTTCTGCTTCTCCCTCTCCTCCTTCTGCTTTTCCTTCTCCTTTCTCCTCCTTCTGTTTCTACTTCTCCTCCCTCTCCACCTTCTGCTCCTCCTTCTTTCCCTCCCTTCTCCTCCTCCTTCCAGCTGCCCTGCTCCCAGCGCTTCCGAGGGGCAGCCCCCATAACCCCAACCCCCCCCACAGCCTCAGGAGGCTCCGGACCCGCTGTCACCTGGCGGCCGCCGCGGCCCCG
>VYZX01021690.1:12440-29624 GCA_013401335.1 Brachypteracias leptosomus
TACGTCACCGCCCCGGCCCCGCCCCCCGCGGCCCACGCGCAGCCACCCCCACGGGCGCGTCACGCCGCTCGCCCCCGCGCCCCACTGAGGCGGCGCGTGTCTCAGCTGTTTCCGGCGCGCCGGGTGCGGCGCAGGCGCAGTATTGCGGCCTCGCTCGCCGCTCTGCGCCTCCAGCGTTAGTGCCACTACCGTCGCCCCCCTGCCTGCTCTGCCGGGGTGACACTGCGCGGGCCGGGGCCCCGAGGGCGGCAGGCTCTACTCGGCACTCGGTGGCGGCTCTGGGTAGCGGGGGGTAGGCGGGAGCCGTTGCCCAGCAGGTACCTGCCGCCGCCGCCGGGGTGGGCCGCGTCGCGTTACCCCGGGGGGCATATGGAGGCGAAGAGAGGGGGGGGGGGGCACGGTGAGCGCGTGCCAGGCACGCGGGACTCTCGTGCGTGACGCAGGGGTGGGTGTTGACACGTGAGAAGGCCCCCGCCGGCGGGCATGGCCGGGGGCATGCGGGGACGGGACGGGACTCGTCGCTTGTTTGCGCGGCCGCTCTCGAAATCTTTTCTGCGAAATGGCGCAAGGCCGAAACGGAACGCTCCCTCTCCCGGGGCAGGAGGCGGCCCTGCGCCTATATAGCACCGCGGCCGGGGTCTGGAGCCCAACTGAGCGGCGGCGGCGGCGGTGACCCGGCGGGTGTGGGACGGGCACAGCGTAGGTTGAGGCAGCCGCTGAGGAAACTGTAAGTAACAAGGCTGCTGCCCGCGTCGGTGTCGCCGCCTCGGCCGTTCCTTTGGCGGCGGCCTGCGCAGGTGTTCTCCTGCCTGGTCTCCTCTGGTGCTTGTGACAGGAGCGGGAGAAGTCTGAGTTTGCCGTGTAGGCAAGGAATGGATTTGTTTCTGCGGTTTCAACGCAACTCTCGTGTATTGTGTAAAGCTCTGATCCTCCTCAGAAACATCTATCTTTGCAGAGTAAGATTATGTACTGCCCTTAGCTGTTAGGACAGGAATGTTTCATTGAACTTGTGGCTTGATACTGAAGCTTTGCTGAAAGAATCTATGTCCTTTCTCCCCTAGGAGGAATTCTGCAAAGGGGTGATAGTATAATGATGGTTTCATTTGATACTTAGTCTCTACACAAGGTAATTGGCTAAAGAGGTAGAAATTTCTCCCTACTTAAAACACTGGCAAGCAGTTTTCTATATCACTAAATGCTTTCAACAACTGTTGCATATTGCTCAAGATGGACTTAAACTGGACTTTAAGGAGTGGTGTGTTGAAATTAAAATGTCGGGATGACACTGACAAAGGTCCTAAGCAGTAGATATCCCCATGAGATTACTTGATTTGAATGTTTGTGTCTTTGCTGAAAGAATAAATAAGCTGCATCTGCATTAAGCAACTCTATGATTTTAAGCTGTTACTGTTTCTGCATTGCCATTGCTTTTTTTTTGTCTTTTTCAGATAACCCTGTGATACGAGACTTACTTATTGAAATGTATTCTCTAGAATGAAGTAGACAAGCAACATAGAAAAGGTGTAATTATTTATAAGTTATGACAGTTCATTTATCTTTAGACGCATATTTGTTCTTTGTGATTAACCCAAAAAGTCTTTGGTGGAAGCAAAGAAACAAATACCTGTATTTGTATAGACCTAAAGTCTGCTGGAGGATAAGTCATGCCATTCACCCAAGAGTTTTTCATACGAGTGGGCCTCAGTGTAAATGGGCCAGAAGCAGAACATTTTGGTATAACAAATACATGTACAGCCATGAGTTTTTATACTACAGAGTTTCTAAACTTCTAACTTCTTCTTCCAAAGGACTTGCAAAAGTGAACAATCGCATGTCACGAATTAAGAGTACTATAGAATCTGTTTCAAAGGCAGTGTCTGGCACTCACAGTGAACTGGTTTCACGGATAGCTCGATTAAAGTCACACTCAGGTACTCTGGGAAAAGCAAATAAAAGTAATACAGATGCAAGTAACATCAGTGCAAATCTAGAAAGTGATAAACAAGTCACAGATGACAGAACTCAGGAGGATTGCAACAGAGGCCCAGATGTAAAGAAATCCAGTTGTGCAAATGAAGACTTGGAGTCTACATCTGTAAGTTCAAGTGACACTAATCAAGATACTCTACAAGATTCAGCGTCTTCTAAAAACCAACTCTTTCATATAAGCTACTTTTCTACAAATTTTGGAGAGACTTACAATTGTGTAGCTGATCATATAAACTCATACTTTAATAGTAATTCTGTTATGGATCACGAGAAAAAAGGGAATGCTTTATTACAAGGCTCTAAAAGTGAAGAGAGAAATAAGCTTGATTCATCAGAAAATACAGTAATGAGTGAAGAAAAGACAGTGGACTCAACAGCTACTTTGGCTTCTGAAGCAGAGACTCTGGGTGCTGACAAGACAAATACTGCTCTTCCAGTTTCCACTAAAAAAAGCATTGCAAACTTTCTTTCATATCCTAGTAACAGTGTACAAGCTTTTGTAGACAGTTACATTGGTGGGTTGGTTCCAAAGTTAAGATCTGATACTAAAGTTGTTTCACAAGAAAAGAGTAAAGAGCCAGAACAAGAAGTGTCTCAGAAGGATGAGGAGGATAAAGCCAAAGAGGCAAAGACTGCAGAAGAGAGGGAAAAGCATCTGTCTCTTCAGAGAGAAAAGGCAAGTCATTGCTTAGTGTTATTTCTTTATATATTCTTTTTGTGTATGTGTGGATTTTATACAAGTGTGTATATGTACACTGTAGACACGTGTATATACATATATGTACTTATTTATGTGTGTATATATCTGTATACCTATGCATTTACAAACATATAAATATATACGCACATATACAATTTTGTGTGCATATATATATGTATATACAAAAGTATATATGTATATACACATATAAAAACTGTATTAACTTGTATATATACATCTGTAAGTTATATCTAAACTTATATTTATGTACTTATGCATGCATGTTTACATATATAAAAATGTGTATATGCTTTCTGCAAGTACCTGTGTGTATATATAAGTTTATATATGAAGCATATATATGCATATAAACATATGTGTGTATGTATATTTAGTTCGTGTGTGTGTAGAGAGAGAGTACATAAGTATAGGTAGGTCTAGTTTATTTTCGTTGTTGTAGTTATGTAGTAATCTTACACTCCTTCACGGTCCAAATGCTATGATTTCAGAGCTGCACTGAAAATACATCAGAGTACATGCCGGCACGTTTGTTTGCTGCATTGTTGCTGTCAGTCGCTCTCATTTATTTTTCTAGTCAGCAGAGAATCAAAAGGTTGCCTGTTTACATTTAAGCAATGTGTACTTGGAACCTGTAGCAGTTCTGTAGTGCAACATGCTGTCAATTACTTCTGAGAAATCTTAAAATAACAGTTTGGAATTAGCCTTGACAAATTTTGCACATTTTTTAAAGTAGTTTTATGTTATTCGTGTGACTTTGTCTTTTAGATTATTGCAAGAGTGAGTATTGATAACAGGACTCGAGCTTTAGTTCAAGCCCTACGAAGATCCTCTAATCGAAGAGTCTGTATCAGCAGGGTTGAAGAACTGACCTATCATCTTCTAGAATTTCCAGAGAGCAGAGGAGTTGCAATTAAGGTGCAAATAGTCCTTATGCAAAAAGACATAAATAAATATCTGTCAGACAGTTGACATACAGTAACATAAAATTTTCTTCTTTTGGGCTAGTACTGTTTTCTATTTGTAAAAATTACAATATGAATGTCTCTTTTTGTAGCTGTTTTCTTACCTGGTTCAAGCAGATATGCAAACTATCTCTAGTTTAGCTAAAGGCTCTTAAGATTCCAATGTTTAATTTAGAAGCCTGCAACATTGTCACATGGGTAGATACAGCTTATTCTAGTGGTAGATGAAGGCTGTACACTGTGTCCTCTGTTGCAATTGACCAGACAGGAATGTACAGTACAGTTGATCTGCATTATGCACAACAGTTTTTATGCTTGTTTGCGTGCTTCCTTTGAAGAGAGATGCCAGGATTGGAGTATAACCATCACAAAAATTCGCATAATCTAGGCCTACTTGTTCTTTCTCCTACAGTGAGAGGACAGGAGGTGGGTGGTCCACTGTTCTAGCAGTACTAGCCAAATCACATCATTTGTTAGTATTGTGCCCTTTTCCACAAGATATGACAGAGATCATAGGACTACTGGAAAAGAAATCTTTGGGAATGGAGTGCAGGCCAGATGAATCATCCGGGCAGGGTACAGGCCAAGCATCTGCATGGATACCTGTGCATTGCTTTATTATGCAAGAGTACATTCAGTACTCCCATTTTGGTTATAATACTCCACACCTTTGTGATAATAATTGTACATATAAAAATGACTCAGTATGAGGAAGAATGTTAATTTTTGTTTTGTTTTAATATTACTGTACTTAAAATTAATTTCCTGTTGGAAGCAGTGGAATATTCAGCAAAACCTGGGCTTTTAGCTGTGTGTGCTCCATACTTGAGTTTATATTTGGATAATGTGACATTCAAGTCTGTAAAACTAAACTGCTGGTAAATATAGCTATTCAGAAGATGTGTGTTTCACTTTGATTGTTTAATTCTGATAGGTAGTTTAGGGATGGGGTATGTATGACAATATTTCTCTCTCTTGCTAGAAAGAGGGATAGGTAAATATATATTTAAAGAGCTTTTCCTCTAAGTTTAACTAATACATTACTTTATACTTAAATGCAAAATTAATAAATTTAATTATGGATTCTTTTGGTATAAATATATACTTAGAATGGAATATTTTTGTATTTATCAATAGGAAAAATTAATCCCATGCCTACTACGACTGAGACAGACAAATGATGAAAGTCTTCAGGCTGCTGTTAGAGAGACTTTAGCTATACTTGGATATACAGACCCCGTGAAAGGCTGGGGAATTCGAGTCCTTGCTATTGATGGAGGAGGAACAAGGTAAAACCTGTTTGGTTCTTTTTTATACTTGTAGCCTTTTTCATACTGTAACTGGAAATAAAATTTCAGTTTCTCTCTGATAAGTTTGTGTCCAGAAATGCAATTTATGATTTATGGTTCTGTTACATTTGACTATCCAAGTGATGGGTATTATCTTTGCATGCACTTCTGCTTAAATTTTCATGCATTAGTAGTCCTGTGATGCTGAAATCACTTACCCCTTTAAAGCTGGGTACACATTTAAGTGCTTGGATTGGCTCTTTCTCCTTTTGGAAGTAAATTAAATGGTTATTTGAGTTAGTCTGCTCAAAAGTTTAATCTCAGAAATACACAATTGGTGTGAAATGCTATAAGTAGTTTTATGATTTTGTTGTCTTGTATTTTTCTGGAGGATGACCTGCCTTATAAGGAGTGGTCTCATGAATGAAGAGACTAATGGTGAAAGCTATTCTCTCCATGCTGTTAGTTTATATTTCTTCTACAACGTTTTTTTTTCTTTGTTTAATTTATGCACCACATGTCCCGAGTTACGTATGCTTTAGTTCTGCGTGAATTTATGCACATACTAAAGTTTGTAAAGAGTAGTAGCAGAGGCCTGTTGATTAAATTTGAAGTCTGATATTTGCTAAAAGCTGTGTTTTCAGACATATTTGAAGAAATCTTGTTGGCAAATATCTATTGATTCACAAATCTTTATTGGTAGAAAGTGAAGCATGAAGTCATTGCAGCAATAGTTTCATGAACTTTTTGTTTCCCTATAGTATTTCTTTACTTGTATCTGAATCAGTTGTCTCCAACAAAGACTAAGTGTATATCAAAACTTCAACATTTGTATTTCCAAAAGTTCATGGTAAACCATAAAGATGTTACAAAGTAGAAAGAAGATTGCTTCACAGATCATGGCATGATGCCTATATGTGTAAATAAAGTGTGATCATTTTTCTGTTAGATTTCCAAGGGAAATGCTTATGTTAGAAAGCGATACCTACATCTCTAACACTAAATGAAACAAGTCCAGAAAGTGAGCCTAAGTACAGATTGCTGGTTGTTGTGCCACTTAATTAGTGGTGTTCAGCTGGTTGTAGTTTTGGACTGGGTTGACTGCTTCACAAGCCAGGGCAGATTTGGGAGCAGCATGCACAAAGTGCCATTCTCAGCAGAATGTGTTGGCAAGATAGTAGTTGGTTTGGTAGGGCTCCTTTTGCTACACACAGTGCTCTAGCTCAGCAGTGTTGGCACCTCTGCATGCAAGATACTCTGCTTCGTGCTATAGAAGTCTGATGGTCTGGAATGAATTTCTTTCATTATTTCAGACACCTTAAAACCGAGGCAGAAAAAAACCCCCACATACAGAAAAATACTGTGCCCCAAGGGGCATTATATAACCCAGTTAAGACCAAACTTCAAGTGCTGTGTGGTATGGATGCAGCTAAAATCTATCCTGAGTCGTCATCCACAGAGGATGATAATCCCTGAGCCCTTGCTACAAAACAATATGGCTGTAGCTGTTGAATACTATTTTTGATATGCCTGAGTATGTCATTTATATTTAGTATTCATCATTCCATTTTAATTGTGTTCTGCTACTTTTTGTTTCCCTGAAATATTCAGGATTCTTACTGTTGTAGTTATTCTGTTATAGTTAATTATAATTAGAGCTATGTAAGATAAAGCTGCCATTGTATGTGAAGAGGATTTTTGTGTTTCAGGGGTTTAGTTGCACTTCAGACTCTACGGAAACTAGAAGAACTAACTGGAAAGCCCATTCATCAACTTTTTGACTACATTTGTGGTGTAAGCACAGGTAATTAAGACATAAATTGGAATTTTGCTATCAGTATAGTATATTGCAGAACTTGGCAGGTTCTGACTTTTGACTGTGAGCTGGGAAAAGACAGGTTTGATTTCTAAAGTCTTTTTTTTAGTCTGAATAATAACTTTAGGTGATTCCCGATATGCTTGTAACTTCAGAATGATTTGTCATTTTCTCAGTGAATATAAACCCTTCATTTTGCACGTAGTTACAAGTATCTTAGATGTTTATGGGGCTTTACAGACAACTAAGGTAACATCTTTCAGGGACTGATACTGGGCCCGTAGTGTTTCCTGTCTTTATTAATGATCTGCACAGTGGGATACAGTGTGCCTGGAGGAAGATCTTGGATGATGTAAATTAGAGGAAGTGGTCAGTACAGTGATGCCCTCTGTTCAGATTGGCCTGTACAGGCTGGAGAAGTGGCTTGACAGGAACCACCTAAGGTTAATAAAGTCAAGTACAAAGGCTTCCATCTGAGGTAGCCTGACTGGCTAGAAACCAGCTTTGCAGGAAAAGACCTGGTGATGTTGGAACAAGTTGAACATGAATCATCAGTGTACCTTTGCAGCAAAGAAAGCTGACCACATATTTGCTTCTATGTGTAAGAACACACCCAACACATTAAGGATCTCTGTTTGGCCACTCTGTCTAGTTTGGGGCTCCTCAGTAACACCTTAATCTGTTTTCTATGTTCTTATACATGCTGAGTGAATCTGGCAGCAGACCAAGCAGATGGTCAGGGGCCTGGAGGTAATGATACATAGGGAGAGGGTGCAAAAACTGAGTTTATTCAGCCTTAAGAAGAGAAAGTTAAGGGGAAACTTAATTGTTGTTTCAACTAATGGGAAACTACAGAGAGGATGGAGCTAGACTCTTGAAGGTGCACAGCGATAGGAGAAGAGCTAACAGACAAGCTGGAATGGGGAAGTTACAATTAGGTATAAGGAATCACATTTTCCTTGAAAGGATGATCAGACACTGGAATGAGTTGTCTGCACAGACTGTGGAATCTCCATTCCTGGAGATACTCAAAACTTGGCTGCAGAAGTCCTGAGTCACCTGTTTTAATTGAACCTGTTGGAATGGGAGGTTGGACTAGCTGACCTCTAGAGGTCCCTCCCAGCCTTAATTACTCTTGTGACTCAATGATAAGTTACTCCTCCCTAGGAAGTGCAAAACTTTGAAATGTAAGTTTCTCTTTAAAAAGACAGTCATCTCTTTCAGAAATGGTGCTAGATCAAAATCAGCATAATGCTTATTTCTAACATAAGAGGTATGGCATAGTTCAATAGCTGAATTTCCTTTAGAAATACACAATCTTCTTTTCTTTTTTTTTTTTTTTGGTGCTATGCATATCTTCCATACGCTTTAGTTCAGAAATAATGTTAAATGCAGATGACCATGGGTAGATACAGTATTTGTGTTTCCAGAGATTTGCTTAATAGGCTCAGAATAGTAGAGAAGAGGAGAATGTTTAGGTCGATTAGACAGAATTTGTTTGTAGGCATAACATAGTTCCCTGCTTTGCTTTGAAAAGAATCCTTTGTTAATTTAGCAGTAAGTAGTTGTTTCTTTGGGAGATAGTTTCATTACAAAACACTTCTCTAATATCTCCTTCAATTATAATAAAGACATTTTATATCTTTGATAGAGAGGCCTAATATTCTTAATTCTATCCTACTACTCTGATTAGAACTAACTTTATTCTTCACCAAATTAGGGTGTTTATAGGTACTAGTAAGTACTTAATGTGTTCTATTTAAGCTTTGTTGACACTATCAAGCTTTTGTCTGCAGTAGTCCAGCTTGCAATAATAGGTGAGAAGACATGGCTGTGAGAGGTGGTACACAGCTGTCAGCTTGTGCTAGCAGCGTACTTTACCTTGTCAGTTTGTGTTGATGGTACATAGGCCAATGGGATTTGAAGAATCTTGCAGCTGCATGAATTGTGGTTTACAAGAGTGACAGGAAGGTTGCCTCTTGTGCCTTACAGTTTTCTGTTTTTTTTCTGTTTGTTTGGGGGTTTTTTTTTGTTGTATTTTTCATGTCTCTTAATATAATTTAACTGTTTTGCCTTTGAGGTTTAGAAATAGTTGGCTGTGAATTCAGCATGACAGTGTCTTTGTAGTTAGCCTCCCTGTACTCTTCTTCACTGGTCATCATAGGGTGTAAATGCAGACAGTCACAGAGAAACATTATTGTAATGATGCTGTAATGGGCCCTACAAACTTAAGTCACTTGCCAATTGCTGAGTATGATATCTGGGCACAGAAGCAGCATAAAATCTGCAAGCACATGGCCACTGAACTTTTTATTAATGTAAATTCTGTATTGAGTTTGTGCCCATTCTATGCAGAAATCTAAAGATGAAAACAAGGCAGTTGAGAGGAGGAAATGCCATTGGGAGGGAGGAGTCAGTAATGCAGAGCAGGATGTGATAGAAGCATCAGGAACTTTTTTTTCTGCACCATCTGGTAGATCTTTGATTTTTTTTTTTTTATCTCACTTTCCTGTGAATGTCTTATTGCCATCCAGCAGGCTTCAGCAATGCCCTTTAATGTGTACCTTGGCTCTTTGTGTACTGCCACTCGTGTGCTGATGCAGACTACAGGTTTTGGTGCTGTTTCTCAGGAGGTGAAGTGAATGAGAGTTCACGTTTGGTATGAATTTTGTCTCTGTTTTTGAAACTGTTCACTGAAATAGCAAATATGTTATGACAATAGAATTGGTGCTGGAGGGTTAGCATGACTCAGGAAAATGGTGTTACTCTGTTCCTGGATGTTTAGTCTATGTGAATACAGGTGATTTGAAGTTGAGTAAGTTTCTCTCGATGACACCTTGATGTGTCAAGTAGGCCAGGGTTATATTAAGCATGTGTGCTACATTTAAAGTGAGAGCATCAGTCCACTGACAGCTGTCGTGGTTGGGTTTGTGAGAGCAAAAGAAGCTTGGAAGTCATGTTTCTTTTAGAGCCATCTGTAACTTTATGTAGGTTCTCTCTGCATGTGTGTTTTATTTTTACTCTGTTTCAAGAATTTACTGCTTCTAAAATTATTTTTATTCAAACTCATTGCGTTAATTTCCAAACTGGAAAAATGTTGTCCAAATTACTCCTAATGCTTAATTGCATGTCCTCACAGTATTGCACAATTAAAGATTGTATATGACTCTTTAATATATCTAAGAATTGTAGTGACGCATTAGTTGCATTTTTCCACAGTCTTTTTAATGATATCTTGCAAGATATTTTTTGGATACTGTTATTTTGCTCCTACAAGTATAGTCATAATTTTTTGTAGGCACACACTAGATGGCAGTGTGTATGAATGACTAATTATAAATGGTTGCAACCAAATATGTTCCAGACTGCTTTCTTTTACAAGATTTTCCTAGAATTTTTCTTTACTGACTCAGAGCTTGCCAGATAGCAAGTAATCCTCCAAATGCATTTTTAATACCACATCATAGATTTCTCATACTCATTTCTTTTTTTCACAGAAAGTAGTGGATTTAATTTGCTTTCTGCCATATACTTGTTTGCAGGGATGAAATCTGCAAAATGAAATAGTGCCATTTTTCAACTTCTCAGAGATCTGATTTTGGAAGTAGACTCTTCCTATCTTGTATATGTCCTTTTAAAACATAGCTTGTGATCTTTGAACAGGAATTTAGTGATATCGATGTCAATTGATCTTTCCTTTTAAAGATAGATATTCTGCTAACCCTATGAACTATATTAAATGATAATCCATCTTTATAATCTCACTCCAGGTTATATTTTAACTTTCAAAATATTAATTTTTCAGGAGCTATATTAGCTTTCATGTTGGGTTTGTTCCATATCCCTCTGGATGATTGTGAAGAACTGTATCGCAAGTTAGGATCAGATGTTTTTAAGCAGAATGTCATTGTTGGAACAGTCAAGATGGGTTGGAGCCACGCCTTTTATGACAGTGATATATGGGAAAAAATGCTCAAGTAAGTAAAAAATGATGAGGTGAAAAACAATTAGCATAATGTCTGAGAGCCTTCAGTGTTCTTATTGTTTCACTGGTAAGAAAATTCTTAAAAGAAATAGAAAGGATTAGCATGTACTGTTCTTTTGAAATGGTGGTTTTCATATTTACCAAAACATTGAAAGCCTTTAATGTAATGATTTCTGGTTCTGAAGAATAAAGTAAGCTTTAGTGCACTGATTTCTGATTATATTCCTGTATGCTTGCCAGCTTTGCTTGATCTGACTCATTATGGATTTGCTACAAATTTTACCAGCCACCTGCTGTGCCTTTTTTCTTGTAGGAGACTTGATGAGATATGAAATAATGTGCTGTAGTAGGAATTTTTAATCTTAGCTGCTACACTGAGGGCTTTTGCTCATTGCCCCTTTCTTTGAAAAGGGAAATGAGCTGTAGGGTTTGCCATGGAAAAAATATCCTCTGTGTCAGAAGTGCCGATGAAATGGTATTTGTTCATAGATGTGTATACAAATGTATTGATGGCTATTTAGGAAAAGTCACTGGAAGAAATTATTCTAAGTTTTATTACTTGATTCTATTCATCTGTACTTGTATTGATAGTTCCATTGCTTATAATTGTTAGCAGACTACGGAATCACAGAATTGCCTAGATTGGAAAAGACCTTTAAGATCATTGAGTCCAATCATTAACCTAACACTCACAAATCCTCAACTAAACCACATCCCTAAGCACTACATCTGCACAACTCTTAAATACCTGCAGGAATTGGGGACTCCACCACTCCCCTGGGCAACCCATTCCAATGCCTGATAAGCCTTTCAATAAAGAAATTCTTCCTAATATCTAATCTAAACTTCCCTTGGTGCAACTTGTGGCCATTTCCTTTTGTCGTATCATTTGTTACTTGGTTGAACAGAGTGACCCCCGCCTTTCTACAACCTCCTTTCAGGTAGTCATAGAGAGCAATAGGGTCTCCCCTGAGCTTCTTTTTTTCCAGGCTAAACAACCCCAGTTCCCTCAGCCACTCCTCATGAGACTTGTGTTCTAGACTATTCACCAGCTTCCTTGCCCTTCTCTGGACATGCTCTAGTACCTCAATGGCCTTCTTGTGGTGAGAGGCCCAAAACTGAACACTGTACTCAAGATGTGGGCTCACCAGCATCATGTGCAGGAGTAAAATCACTTCCCTGGTCCTACTGGCCACACTATTCCTGATACAGGCCAGGATGCCATTGGCCTTCTTGGCCACCTGGGCACACTGCTGGCTCATGTTCAGCTGGCTGTCAATCAACATGCCCAGGTACCTCTCAGCTGAGCAGCTTTCCAGCTTTCTCCCCAAGCCTGTAGTGTTGCCGGGGGTTGTTATGATCAAAGTTGGAGAATCTGGCATTTAGCCTTATTGAAACTCACACAATTGATCTTGGCCTATCAATTTGGTCTGTTTAGATCCCTCTAGCCTCCCTGCCCTCAAGCAGATCAACACTTCCACCCAGCTTAGTGTCATCTGCAAACTTTCTGAGGGTGCACTTGATCCCCTCATCCAGATTATTGATAAAGATGTCAAACAGGACTGGCCCCAGTGCTGATCCCTGGGGAACACCACTCATCATACTAATGTCATAGTTTCCCACTGTAAGCTGGCACTGCTACTGAAGGAACTGAGCCTTCTCTGAGAGCAAATGTAAAATGGTAAAAAGTTTCTTTGGATAAGTAATGACAAGTTCCTTTGGCAACTTGATTAATGTGTTTTATGGGATTGAAAAGTTTTTCTAGGCATTATAGTGGGAATACCTGTACTGCGTGAGTTTTAAGCTTCTCACTGAGTACTGAAGTGGAAAGAGAGGATTTCAAGGATTTCTTTTCTGTGCTTTTGCATATTTTTAGGAATGAATGTGTTTATTAAATGAGTGTCATGAGTGGGTTGGTTTTTTTCACATGTTTGGACTTCCTCTTTTTTAGAAAAGAGCTTTTTCTCTGTCTTCCCTCTTTTCCTCTCATGCCCAACTAAAAGAAGTCTTGTGAAAATCAGATTTACCTCATGGGAAAGTATTTTACATGCCTTTAATTATAATGTTATTCTTTGCAACCACATGTAACATGTCAGGGTGGTAAAGCACACTACTCTTGTGCAATGGACAGAAGCCAGGGAACTATTATATTATTGATAGATTAAATTAAAAATTTTCTGATCAACAAATGACTTTGACCTAATTCTGCAATGTTGGAGAGAGATGCTATGCCTACACAAGATTTTATTCACAGGATCAGAGAATGGTAGGGGTTGGAAGGGCCCTTTGGAGATCTTCTAGTCCAACCTTCCTGCCAAAGCAGGTCTACCTAAGGCAGGTTGCACAGGAACATGTCCAGGCAGGTCCCTTCTCTACCCAGTGAAGGAGACTCCACAACCTCTCTGGTCAGCCTGTTCCAGTGCTCCATCACCCTCACAGTAAAGTTTCTCCTGTTGGTGAGGTGGAACTTCCTGTGTTCCAGTTTGTGCCTGTTGCCTCTCGTTCTACCACTGGGCACCACTGAAAAGAGACTGGCCCCATCCTCTTGATACCCACCTGTCAGATATTTATAAGCATTGATAAGGTTCCCTTGCAGCGGGGAAGTGGTAGGGATTCCTGCAGGCTTCCCTGTGGTTGGAAGCCTAGATCTAAGAAGGGAATTGAAAGTTTGTATAGCATCTCTTTATGGCAATAAGGTCAGGTCTAACTTTCAGTCACTGCATGGGAAAACTACTCTCTTTTTTTTTTTTTTAAATTTAAAAATCTGTCTTGCGCTTTGTGGGTTTTGTTTAAATGGTAGTAAATTTGTTAGCCTTGCTTGTTATACAGTATCTGTTTACAGTACACAGGCATGCAATATACATTTACCCTACCACGATATTGATGGTATTATTTTCTGTCATAAAGTATTCTTGCTGAAAATAATTAAGCTAATGTTGCATGCATTCATTAGGCATATTATGAATTCCATTTCAGAAAATGACAACTAATTTTGGTTAACTAACTTACTATTCTGAGTGCTGTGAGGAATTGATTTTGTGTCTTTATTTTAACTCCTCTTATGTATTTCTTGAATTGCAATTTGAGAACTGGGTTGAGGACTAATTCCAAGTTTCTCTTTTCTTTTGACTGTTGTTTACATACACAGTTTTCTTTCATACTGTCTTGAGAAACTGCAGAAATTTGGTGAACAGCTAGGGATTTCCACAAGCTAACTAAAATCCCATACTGGGAATCCGTAAACTTGAGACTCAACCAATCACTAGAGAATAGGGTAAAAGTTACATGTTCTCTGTTGGTAGAAAAAGAGATAATGCATGTGTTTGCGATTACAAGTAATAATACTTCGTACCAATATTTGTTACACAGATTGAAGTATAAATTGAGACTGCTCTCCAGTGGCTAGATGGACAACACATTCTGTACCAGTTAGTCACTCCAGACAAACTTAACAGATTTTGCAGCATTATCAGCGAGATGTTCTGTGTCCTTATGGAAGATGCAATAAAAGTGTCTCCTGTGGGTTTGGTCATAGTTTCCTGGTACTTTTGTTGTTGTTATAAAAGGGGCAAAAGTCACAGTTTTGCCTTTGAAGTCGAGTGCTCTTTCTCCAGACTGTTGATTGCACTCTGGCTGTAGCCCATTAGAACATTTCTTTAAGCATGTGTTTGGCAATATATTCTTCATAGCATTATTGAAATAAGTGTTGCAATATTAGTTAATTCAAAGCAATGAAAGAGCAACATTTGTAAAGAAGCTTTCTTATTTAAGTAGGTCATGTCTAGAGGACAGAGGTCACAGACACACAAAGCAAGCAGATAAATTAAAAAATGGGATGACAAAATTATGGGCAAAGCAATAACCCATGAGTGGGAAAAGTGTAAAATATGTACAGGATTTATACTAAATTTAATATCAAAAGTGATTTGGGTGTTGAATTTGTTTGTGTCATGGACAGTTTAATGAAATGTCTGTGTGCTTGTTATCAAACAAGATTATGTGTGACGGTTGGGACTGCAAATACAGAAAATATTAAAATGCCATTATATTAATCCATAATAGTTTCATTTAAAATACTATTTCCAGTCCCAGTTACCCTGTTTTAGATAATGTTTCTGTTGCAAGATTGTTAAAATGTGGCCAGTGACCTAAAGATAACTCACACAAAAGGATTAGGACTCCTTAGAGTTAAAAAATCCAAATAATTTGAGTGATAATTTGAGATAGATATCTTGAGAATTACCACTCTCATCTTTTCTTCAAGAACAAAAGACAATTCATTAAAACTAAAATTAGGAGGCCTCTTTTAACATGGTACGTAAATAAACTGTGAAATTGATTGAAAGAAACCGAAAGAAAAGAATTGAACAGTGAGGCTTGACAAACACATATACTATGCAATCACACTATTAATGCTAGCAACAAAACTAAAATAAATTTGGAAGTGATATTAAACTTTGCTCTTTAGACTCTAATGTCTAAGTTGCATAGTAGTTTTAAGGGATTTCTTGTACCTACTGTGAAGCATCAGTTCCTGGCCTTCATAAGAAGCAAGATGTAAGAAAATAATTATTCAGTTTGATGGTTCCTATAATTAGGCAGTGGATGTTGGTTATGCAGTTTTTTATTCTTTACATTCAGAGTTTGGGGAAAAAAGGTCTAATACAGATACACCAGGAAGAAGTAGATGAAAGTGATGCAAATCAGTAGATGTCTTTCATATCTCACCTCTCTCAAGCTCATCTTTTATTTCTATATATTCCTCCTTCATGGTTCTGTGTGTCTTGGTCTCTTCTAATCAATTAGTGAGTGCAGATGGCACTCTTCCCCTTCTGGTTGGTGACTCTGAGACTGAAATGAACACATTTATTGGAAAAAAAACCAAAAAAAACCCAGCAGTATGGATGTAAGAATTGTTTCAGCAGCAGTCTTTGGTTGTAGGACTAGAAGCTGTCTCCCCCCTTCTTTCCTCCTCCTCAAGGACATTTACACAGCCATCCTTCAAGCATGGATTTCCAATAGTGGAATAGTAAATTATCCTACTTCCAAATACAGTTTACTGTCTATGTTGAGGACTATTGCTATTGTAGCATTTAAAGATTCTTTTGTCTTCTGACTTGACTAGATTGGTAAAGGTGTTTTTTTAAACAGTTAAATTCCTGCTACCTACTGGAACAGTAGTACAAGCTATAGGTGGATGATCTCTTAACAACACATGGAATCACCTTATAAAGTGTGGCAATACTGAAAACTGTCTTTGCAGAAGGAGGTGGATGCACCACCTTTATTTGTGTGGCCTGTGTTCACAACGAGCAGGAATAAAACTTGCTGATTTAAATGAAAGCCCACTCTACAGAGTGGAGCACCCACTATGTAGAGTTTTATAGCTTTACTGTAAACAAATCAAAGTTGAAATATATACCGATATAAGATTATCGGCTACTATGTTGATATCCTTTGGTCTCCTGGACTATGCAGGAGGGCTACCTTCTAGTTAGCAGTTTGAATATTGACCCTAATGTTGATGTGATGATAAATCACAATGCTGGCCATACATGTGATTTCACTGTCAGATTTATAACAATGTATGCATATGCAAAAATTCCACCTCAAAAAGGGATGTTAAATGCATATTGAATTATTGTTATGGAAGATTACATGTAGATGCTTTAATTTCCTTCTAAATTATGTAGAATGGTGTCTTTCTTACCTTAGCTTTTGTTTTCATAACAGTTCAGGAGAGTTAACTTTCATTACTATAAAATGGCTTAACAAAGATGGTGAATTTTCGATTCTTAAATGTAGCAAAGTACTTCATTTTCCTCCCTGAAAGTAGTTGAGTAATCTTGATGATTAATGATTAATTATGTGCTGAAGTGAGTAACTGAATTAAGACCTCACTCTTCAGACTTGTTTCTCGTGGCCTAGAAGTCGTGAAATTCTGGTCCATAGAAATCAGTCAGATTATTGAAGTGAAATCCAAGCATTGCCTCTTCTAAATGCAAAGTTCTCAGGAGTAAAGATGATAAAAATATTTGTCTGTTGTTCATACTAAACAGATGTAACATTTTTAATTTTTTACACTTATTTGTAGAGAAAAAATGGGCTCAAATCTTATGATTGAAACTGCAAGAAATTCCAAATGCCCAAAGGTAAGTACAGTTNAGAAACATGTGCTTGACTGACAGCGTTCCTAGTCCATGTTTAAAACAAGGACATGAAAAGGCTGGAGTGGTATGTTACTTTCTGAGAGAGAAGCTATCCTTCATTCACTTGGAAGTTATCTTTGAACTGGGATCTTTGGCTTCCTTCCATGTTCTTCAGTAGTAAAATGTGAATATAAATAGAGTTGAAACTAGCTGTTCCCAGTAATTGCTTTGTAGTGCTGGAAGTGGTGGCAGTCTTTACAAGGCACTGCAAAA
>VYZX01021693.1:6382-18027 GCA_013401335.1 Brachypteracias leptosomus
ACAAACCAACCACACAACTAAAGAAAAATAAAGAAAAAAAAAAAAGCTTGGAGAAAAAAAGCCCTCATAAGCTAAATTTTCACTAGTCTTTTCATTTATACTTGAAAAAAATTACTGCTACTCTATAACCATCTTTTTGTCTGAGTACCAATGCCAGGATTCATTTTCAAGCATTTTGAGCTTCAAGTCTGAATAATGTTCTTTTAGCTAACACTGTGACACTGTGAAGTTTACTTATGCATGTTTCCACTACTTAAAAGAAGAATAGAGTTTACAAGTCACTGAAGATGTTCAACTTATTGGGTGGAATCAGGATGTACATTGTTAATTTTTTCTCATGATTCTAGGGCCAAAAATTCAGCAATCTGTTGTAGTTAAGGGTGCAACCTGCTCAATGTTCTTCCTTCCTTTGTTCTTTGTGGCTAAGATTTTCAAAGGAGTGGAAGGGTGATTGCGATCTAGTTCTGGTCAACTCCATCTGTAAGTGGTTCCCAGGTCCTAACATAGCTTTGAAAAGTCTGCTTATTATTTTATTTAGAAGGATGTACTCCAAAAAGGCACATCAATTTTCATTGTTACAATTTACTGTAGTACTTGTCCTAAGAGTGGGCTCTAAGCCACTTTTCCAATCCATGGGAAATTCTGACATTTTGACATTTATTTTCCTTATGAATTGTTACAAAGCATCCAACACTTTGAAACTTTATGTCAAACAAAATATTCTGAAATGTTTCTGATTTGACCTTTTTAAAACGTTTTAAGATAAATTGTATTTACAAGGTTATTTACCAAAATAAAGCAAGTATTCTGATAATCCTAAAAAAAAAGTGTTGACAAAAATGTCATGTTCCTCTGAAATTTTTAAGCTCATCTAGTCAATGTTTTTGCTGGAAAAATGCTTCTTTGGGAAACAAATAGTCCCTTGCTCTTCTGTGACTGATCACTGCAGTCTTGGACTGTCAAACTATGGGGGAAAAGCATAAATTTATATTGCTATTGCCTTGAATGTTCTTATTAAAAAGCAGATCACTTGAAACTTGACTAATCAATCATAAATCTGAATCATCACTTCCAGTAGCATAAGCAGGACTTGACCCTTCTTGCTTTGCTGTTGCGTAAAGTAGTAATGTTGCTAATATCCAGTGTGGTTTGAAACTAAAAGTATTCTGCATTTGTCTGAGTTGTTGACATGTTCGTTCAAATGCCACTGAACAAGAAATAGTACCAAAAACATAAAGCATTTCAGCTAATTGCAAAGCATTTTTTTGAGGACTATTATTCTTCAAGTGGCATGTGAAAATTCAGTTATTTTTAAGACTTCCATTCTGTATGGCATAATCCATTCACTTCATCCCAATACAACTCCCCATGACATCACTAGGAATGAGGAAAGTATGAAAAGATGCCCTCAAGCCCTACAACTAGGTTTTAATCAACATGTACACAGTGTATGTGGTCCCACTGCAATGAAAAGGAATCACAAATAGGAGAACTTTGCCCTTACAGCACAAAATACCATGAAGTTGCACATTAAAGGAGGCATGATTTTCAGGAGCAGTCAGCACAGGGTGAACACAACTTCTGCTGAAAGCAAAACAAGCAGGTTTGTCCATAATCTCTCATGTCCTTTCTTCATAGCAAAGTGTCAAAATTGAAAAACATGGTCTGAATGTCTCCATATTTCACTGACCCAGGGTTTATCTTTACATTCTAACAGTAATTTAGAACAAGCCTTCTAAAATTGCCATACACTTTCTTGAAGGGGAACAAGTTACAGATGATGTGCTACATACTAAAGTATTCCCATGCGAAGTTAAATGATACTCTCTATGGCACCTAGTTATGCCATTTGCAGTTGGTCTTATCTTGAAAATGCAGATTGCTCGCCAAGAAGCACTCCTGATCATTCAAGTCTGGGCAAAATCTCACATGATCAGAGGGTGCATATTTGATTTATGTCTGAGATACTCTTTTACACTCCATTACTCATACACTTTAATTGCAAAACACTGCATAAGCATGCGTGTTGGAGGACAAGACTCATTTACTACACCGTCCAAAGGGGAAGCGTCAGGTTTTCTGGATTTATATTTAGTACTGGAACAATGAAGAACATTGTATCAAAGCCAAGGAGCTAGAATGACTGTCAACTGGTGTCATCTTTGCTCTGGCTTTCAGTCATTTTCTGTAATTAGATGTTAAATTTTATGCAGGGTACACTTGATACTCCAAATATGTCAGCTCTATTAAATTAAATACAATCCAGGAGAGAAAGCAGGGAGCTTAGATATTGTGGCTAGCTTTGAAATCAGATGCTGTAGCCAAAAGTCTTCAAATTTTTTCCTTTTTTTTTTTTTTTTTTTCCTTCTTGAAAGATAGAACTTAAGTCAAATAGCTCACAAGTTCCTGGGGACTGCTGAGTAAGTTGGAAAGTTACTGAATTATGTTCCTCAGTCTGGTGAATTAGTAGATGTGGATTAATGGTTCTATAAGATCTTCAAAGACTGACTTCAAGCTGAGAATAGTTTATTGCTGTGTCTGCTGACTCAGCTAAAAGAAAGTTCCTGGTTTGAGTCTGAGAGTTAGACATTTAGATCTGCATTTTAAATTATTTCTGTTAAGAGACTATTGCTACTCTGTGATTCTAAACTTACAAGGTGGGAGCTTTAAATTAAAAAGAGAGATCAGATCTACTCCCTTTGCTGTTTCAGTCTCTGTCCTTTAACTTCTTACTAGCTTATCCATTTTTGATGCTGAATGCTTAAACCTGCAACTTAAATATTTTTAATAATATTCTACCTGTAGTGTACCTTTGTATAATATATCTGTACTCTATCATAAAATAGGTTTATTTTAAAGACTTTTGAGAATTAACAAGAAGTATTGACTCTTATAAAAGGCGTAAAACACTGTTGTAGTCATTCACTTTTCCAAACTTCTCTGTGCATTGTAAAACTTTAAGTATATATGCAGAGAGAATTTAAGGTGAAATGTACTATATATGTAGTTTTGACTCAAAGACAAAAGCAGGGCTAATAGAATGTTGGAGTCAAAATCCAAAATCTGACCCTTACTATACTTCATTAAATAGTGCACAGTTTGCTTCCATTGGTCCCCTTTTATGATCATGTTTTTCTTCCTTTTTAAATTGTTATTTTTATATAATTGCTGTTAGGTCTCTATTAAGCACTGAAAGACGTTAAGTCAACTCATGTTTAGTGTAATGAAGTGTTATTTTAACTCATTTTCTTTCCTGAGCTATTTCAGGTTATCAAATAGTTTTATTTTATCTATTTATTTACTAATTTATTTATTTAATATGAATTAGGGTTCAGTATGTGCTACTCGGTCTTTTAATTTCTTAAAGAAATTTAAAAAAAAAAAAGAAAATGAAGAAAAAGAGAGAAAGATTACTCCAAAAACATTACAGTAGCCATGTAGGCTTCCCACCAGATTTTTCAGATGTAAATATACACACTGGGCTGCTTTATGTTTTAAAAGCCTACGCAGAAGAGATATTGTAACCGACCACAATACATACAAAATGCTTTTTGTATACAAATTATTTTTGTCTTTCCCCAAATGTTATAAGGTAGTGTGGTGAAAGACAATAAGAAAGGTGAGAGAGAACTGCAGAGAAGGACTGAGACATAGTTCTTACTTTTTAATAAGCCTCACAAATCACATAATATCCTTTAAACAATGGTTACACCTTGGACTCCCGTCGAGCCCACCTCACCATTGATATTGCAAGCATGACACCTCTTATCCCTTTATTAACCTCTCCATTTTATGATCTGTTAGTCATAGATGCACATCTGCTTCACAAGCCATAACAACACCACCTGCCTAAACGTCTTAAAAACAAGGTGTCTAAGTACACGGGCAGGACACGTGTTACCCAGCAACTGGGGAGTGTATCTTGGTGGTACAGCCAGTGGGGCAGCAATAGCCTCAGCTGCTCATATGGTGCACACTTGTGGTCAGCTGGCATGGGACTTGCATGAATAGTGAGAAACTCTCAAGTTCAAACAGTTGCAAATTATTTAAAGGGAATAAGGGTGTGAATTTGTTATGTGATTGTGTAATGGAAGAGCCTCTCACGACACATATGTGCAGGCCACAGGGTCAGGGTTACGAGCACTAAGCCAGAATCTCTGTTCTGTCTTGGAGCAGTACCATACTGTAGCTTTCCACTCAGTAAAAGTAAACCCTGTAAAAGTTCAAATGAGTTCTCTTATTTAAAGCTCTGGGGAGACAGCTTTGGTGTCCTGAATATTCTACCAATCAACCAGTCCTGTAAACGAATACATCCTAGTTGTGAATGCCTCTGTTCCACCTCTCCTTCCTCAGATACTTCAAAAAATCTAGCCATTGCTCAGACATCAAATGAACATTCTTACTAGGAGACAGTTATAGGAAGTAGCTCCTTGGCAGCCATGCTTTGGAAAGAACCTGTATGCTGCCCTTTCATTTATATTTGTTTAGCATAGGTGTCCCCTGAAATAACATTATGGTTCTTCTTATCTATGATAAGTTGAATTAATGTTATGAACATGAGGAACACTTCTCTCCATATTCCTTTTTTTTAGACACAAGTATTGGTCAAAGGCTAGAGAGTAGGGGCAGAAAAGCTGCACTGCGGAACAAGCTCCACCAGTGGGGGTTGTGCTTCACAAAAATGCAAGCTCTGTGTTGCAACCATGGTTTGTAATGATGTAAATGGTGGTACAAGCCTGTGTTAATGTTTGAACATTAACAAGTGAAAGCTGGACTCGGATCTCACCATCTCTGTGTGTCCCTGAGAAGTCAGTGGGAGAGCAAGGATTGGAGCTTCCTGCTTGCAGTGCAATCTGCATTAGGGATAACAGCCATATTGTCCTTCAGCTGGAAGGAGAAGCAGCCTGACACTAACTGTGCAATCCGAGTGCTTGTTCCAGCAATTTTGCTCATAAGCTGCTGTGTTTCCCACTCTCAGCACAGCTCATTCCTTACTTGTCCTTATGCTGTGCAGAAAGCCCAATGCTAAAATTGGATCGTGGAGAAGTTTTTAAGTCAATATTTTCTTGTGGGTGAAATCAGGATGATTTTTAATAGAATCATGGCCTGGTTAATGTTATTTATTAGTTTAGAAGATAGAAACTTGTGAAGAAAGGAAAACATGAGTTTTCCAGCAGTGACATTTTTGAATGGTTCTCAGTGGAAATGTTACTGCCTTGTAACCAACAAAACAGTTCATTTAGCTTCTGTCTTTTTGAGAATCCCTTACCTGACTTTGATTACTAAAACACACTGAATGAAATCCTGGTCTTTCCTAAAGCTATTAGCAGCATTCCCCTGGACTCCAGCAGGGCCAGGATTTTACCTGCTCCTTCACATTCCTACTTTGGCCTCCCAGCTTTGTAGCTGAGAAATTTCATAACTGAATTGCTCATCTCAGCCCATAGGGCATGACTGTTGACCCCACTTTTACACAGCTGGTGTGGAATGCAAAGACATTTCAGGAAATTTCATCTGCCAAGAGGTGCATTTGACCACACTATCTATCACCTTAACAACTGCCGGGGAGCAAGTACATAATGTGCTTGACATTAGCAACTGTTTTTACAACACTCCAGTTAAATACCAGAGGCCAAGACTACTGGGTCTTATTCAAAATATTGTTTGCCCTCAAACCAGATTGTTTCGCAGAAAATGCTGGAGAAGAAGATGATTTTCCAAAAGAGAGTCAGCCTCTTTAAAATACTGGGGTGATTGCTTGTGAAAAATCACTGATTGCACCTCTAAGTTTAAATTAGTCATGTTTAAATGTCACTGATTGGAATACCTGACACTGTAAACCTAAATGAAGGAGAGATTGACAAAATATCCTAATCAGGAAAGGAGAGGATTAAATTAACTTAATATTCTAAGGTACTTAATGAATTATACAAAGGGTGATTAATTCAATTCTAAACCAAATCAGTAGTGATAGACAGTGGATGTTTTAGTTCTTATTCTAGTGTTTACTTAAAGATTTGTGTGGCAATGACTTTGGTAAAATCCCTGCTCAGTTCTTCATATTAAGATATCCAAATAGAAAAGTGAACAAATAATAGTGATTAAAATTAAAAAAAAAAAAGGAAAAAGAAAATATCTACCCCATTTGCACAAAACAGTGGAGGAAGGAAGGAAGGGTCATCATATTGAATAAGTTGAACAAGAATGGATGTCTAGTGGCTCCTGGATTTATGAGCAGAAAGAGGCTCCAGAACTGGACACAGTACTCCAGGTGGGGTCTCACGAGGGTGGAGTAGAGGGGGAGAATCACCTCCCTCGACCTGCTGGCCACGCTTCTCTTGATGCAGCCCAGGATACGATTGGCTTTCTGGGCTGCAAGTGTACACTGACAACTCACGTTGATCTTTTCATCCACGAGTATGCCCAAGTCCTTTTCTTCAGGGCTGCTCTCAAGCCAGTCACTGCCCAGCCTATATTGGTGCTTGGGATTGCCCTGACCCAGATGCAGGACCTTGCACTTGGTTTGTTGAACTTCATGAGGCTGGCATAGGCCCACGTCTCCAGTCTGTCAAGGTCTCTCTGGATGGCATCGCTTCCCTCCAGTGTGTCGACCACACCACACAGTTTGGTATCATCGGCAAACTTGCTGAGGGTGCACTCAATGTCACTGTCCATGTTGCCGACAAAGATGTTAAACAAGACCGGTCCCAGTACTAATCCCTGAGGGACTCCACTTGTCACTGGCCTCCACCTGGACATGGACCCATTGACAGCCACTCTTTGGGTGCGGCCAACAAGCCAGTTCTTTATCCACTGAGTGTACTCAGTGGATATTTGCCTTAAATAAAATGTATTTTGCTTAATTGAAAACTCTGCTCTTATAACACAAAGCCTTTCTAATTATTAAATTGGACAGGCCTTGAATTTGTTATGTGGTTTCAGTACTAAATTATACTGAGAGAATTTTCATCATTCCACAACTGTTCTGTAAGAAAAAGTTGGCTATATGTACGTTAATAGAATTGTTCATCTGCTACATTTGTCCTGCTATTAAATAGCAGAAATACAGCAAAGTGAGCTTAATGCCCATATTTTCATTAAAAAAAAGTTACATATCTTTTGTGTATCTAATATTTATGCACAATAGGCAGAAAAAGAGAAGATAGAAATCTAATTTATATCTTATTAAAATATGTGACATGAATAGGATGCTAACCCTAGGACTTGTATGAATACCCAAAATGCTACATGTCCTCATTGACAAATGTCTCTGAATTCACAGCCATCAAGGGTACCTGGCCACTGTAGACTTTTACTGAAGACTACATAATCTGTTATGTGTGATTGTTTAGATTTAAATTTCTTAATTTTTAAGTGAAATGTAATAGTAAGAAGTTGCCGTACTTGTACAGGTGAAAAGAAACCCATAATTTTGGTGAGCATCCATCACAGATTAAAAAAAAATTGACATAAGGTGACCCTCTTCATTGTCTGACCAGGTTTCCCTTAGTCCTGTGATTGAAATATCACAGTCAAACACAATTAAATTGTCAAGGAGTTCAGCAGAAAGGGTAAGATTTGTTGTCTCTTCATTACTTCTCATAATTCTTAAGATGTCTATAGGTTTAAACACAGGTGTTCATGGTTATCAATCACTTTTGAAAATAAGTCTCCAGGCCATTGGTTTGTTGATGGGGAGAACACATCTGCCTGCAGCCACTGGTTAGCCAGCACATGTAATTCAAGAAGAAACGATTGCTATTGTCTATGCTAGAGCATTAAAATTATGTCTTTATACTGTCGGAAGGGTTTATGGGCAGAGAGAGACTCAGCAAACTATTTCCCAGTGAAAACATCTTATAAGGAAGCAAATGATGTTTTCTGTATTTCCTGTGATTTCTAAGGTGTACAGTTCTTTGTTTTGTGTCTCTGAGATCTGTAGCCCACCATAGAAACTTTAACAGTACCTTGGATGCGGAACAGTATTGGAGAGAACATCTACCAAGCCAGTATCTGAGACAGGGAAACTCAATTTCTGATTTCTGCTTCTGGAGCTGGACTGCCAGTCAGGGAGCAGAGATCAAAGTCCAGGTGTCCACTTCACCCAGTGACTGTTCTAATCACTTTCGTTCACTGAATCATGAGTCTTTTTCTAAGAAGTGGAACAAAGTAAACACTTTCTCCAGCTCACATACAGTTCTCCCCTGTGTGAGCAAGAGATGTAGATTTGAAATTAAACCCTTTTATGAGAAGATGGGCTTCGAACCCAGGTTTTCTGATTACTCCCTGAGTTCTCTGGTTAAGGAGACAATGTATAGAAATGATTACATTGTGCTTTTAGAAATTGACAACTTTGGTGTCCTACTCTAGAAGATAAATACAAGCTCTGAACTCTAGTTGAACATTATAATGAACTTTACAATGAACATAGAATCTGAGCCTCCTTAGAAGGAAAAGGGATATTTTTTTCTAAATATGTCTCATTGTCTGTTTTGGTTGGTGATCTCAGGTGGCTTCTACACTCCACCTTGAGGAGCACTATACACAGAACTCAAATACCTAACCACAGACTGTACTGCAGGCAAGCACTTAGAAGTTAAGCATTGTACCATTGCATGTGGTGGTCCCTAAGCTCTGCAGCCTCAGAGTTTAACTCACTTTAATTTCTGAAAACTGCTCATCTAGAACTCCTCCCATTATCAGTAGAGATGAACAGGGAACTCCAGGAGGAGGATGACTTCATCTCAAGATAGCTGTGTTATGCTTAAGGCACTTCCTTCAGGAGGTTATTCCTACTAAAACTAGACCTTTTTGTTTGTTTGTTTGTGAATTTTTGGTTGTTGTTGGGGGTTTTTTCCCACCTCTTTTTTATTCAAGATTTCCCTTTGAAGTAAAAATTTCTATTGACTAGAGAAGCATAAGTGATTAATTTAGACTAAATGCCTAACTTTCAATAGGTGGAACCAGTTAAATGAATCCTGGCCTTCACAACTTTGCCTTCTCTAAAATTACAGCTGTTCTCTGTCTCACCAGGAGGCTGTAAGGTTAAATGCATTGAAGATTGAGAAATGTTCAAAAATGGAGGTTGTGTATGATCTATGAACACAGAAGTCAGCGGGTATTTTGCTACTGACTTCATTTATGCCAAGATTTAACCTGAATGATTTAACTTATATTTGGAGGAAACTTTTATTGTTTTTTATGTCCTAGTATTGATGATAGAACAGGTAAAAGCATTTGATGGCTTTCAGAAAACCAGGCTTTCTTATTATGAACTGCTTACAAAAGACAATAATAAAACTCTAAATAGCAAGGAAGGCTTAAATAACCTCTTGACCATATTGCCTGCATTATATTTTATACCAATTCTAAGTATGATCACTTTTGCAGATGCTCGTTGCTATGGTTCTCGCATGGGGCTATTTAGAGATGCATGGATGTATATAGCACATTGTTCAACTGACTGTCAGCTACTGAGCCACTAGATACAAACAACTAGGGAAAAAATGTTTCGCCTTTATACAAGAGTGTGATAAATTCACAGAAAATTTTTGGTCTTGCTAATCTCAAAACAGTCTTAAAACTATTCTTATATGTCCTTAAGCAGTAAAGATGCAGAGCAGACATGATTATGTTCTGCCTAATATCATCAGATGTTGGAGCAGTTTCCAGTTCCTACACCTTGCTGTGTGCCCAGTTGCATTCCAGCTCCATACCAGTCAGAGTACACCGAATTTTCTCCCTTCCCTTGTGTGTAGGCAGGGTAATGGGTGAACAAAACCCTCAGTGCACTCTAAAAAATTGGCCAGTTAAGTATAGACATGGACTTTTTGTGTTAGAGGTTGTCAAGATTTTGCAAACAGGTCACCTTGGCTACTGTTATACTGATGACTGCTGATCACTTCTCAAGAAAGCTTTCTATCACTCTTTCTCCAGTGTTTCAGGAGAACTTGGATACACAGGCGTATCTGAAAAGTCAGGGCAGATGAAAATACCTTCTCAGGTAGATCTAATTATGAATTCAAGTGTGTAAAATCAGGCTCTGCCAAGCATTAGAAATATCCTTGCCAGTTAGTACTTTCTATGGCAAGTATAATGTTGGTTCATAGCACTTAAAGGATGACATCTTAGCAAGAACATTTGTAAGACACTCAGTCTTATAACTTTGCAAGTCTTCTACCTTGCTAGAGGTAGCTGAAATATTAATTAAGTATTTTAACTAAGAACAGAATTTAAATTGCCTGATGGAATCATATAATCACAGTACCTTACAAAATGATCAAAGAAGCAAAATGTTTCTTTTATCTCAAAATATTTCCCAAAAGACCTTGTGAGATTATAACACTTGGCTTGCATGAAGAGCAAAGAAAATTTTTATATATTTCCAAATATACAGAAACTACGTTCTCCCTGGAAAACAGTAGAACTTGTGGAATTTAAAAGGCAAACTCCTCTCCTTCTGGAGTTCCAGAAGAAAAATAATTCTCAAAAATAAGCTACAGTTTGCCAGCTCTGACCTCCAAGTTTTTGGATATCATGTGTTTTCAAGCCCTCACAATCCACAAGAGAAAACCTGGCAAAGACAGAAGTGTGGGTTGCTAAGGGAGATCTACAGCAAAAAAAGACCACATGCTAGCTCTATGAGTGAGAGGGCAACCCCTAAATCACACACTGGAGTAATCCCAAATTTCAGCTACTTATGGGTCAACAGAACAGAATAACACTGGCAGCTTTAGAGAGAAATCTCTGGTGCTTGAGCAGATGTGAAGTGGAAATAGTACTAACTTAAGAGCTGAAAGCTTTATCTTTAACTTCTTGTTTACTGTTGTAGTAAGTCCAAATCTTAACCAAGCTGAAAGATGACCTTGATGTAAAAAAATACATAGTTATTGGAAGATGATGGTTGATATTACTATGATAAAAAACCTTACATATGACTCAGCAAAATATTAAACCCAGTTGAGCTGTTCAAGCTGAGGTCCTCTTCCTGGAGTACCTGTAAGTTCTTTGTTCAGTAGTAATTAAAGTAAATTTTTTTGTAATTGCCTATACCTGTCATATGAAAACCTCTATTCCCTCTCCCTTCTTTTGCAGAAGATTTTTGTTTTTCAGACATATTAAACACATGCAATTCAGCACCAGGGAACATTTTCAGAGTTGTATGTGAGCCTTAGATACATCTCCATACTGTTTTGTTTCAATACATGCAGGAATATATTCTGAAATGCCTATGGTTTGTGATGTCTTGTAAACTGGAACATTTTTTTAATGTGGTGAGGTTAACCTAGTTGAATTTTTATGCAAACATCTGCCAGTGACATGAGAAAAACAAGAGTCTTGACTATCTGGTAGCCATCCATTATGCATGCATGTTGGTAATAATAAAAAATGATCTGTGTGTTTGGCTCAAGAATAAAAGCACATATGGAGTCTGTGGGCTTAAACTTCACTGTTATGTATTCTGAAAAGAAAGAACAATTCAAAGATTAATGAAGAATTTCTAACATGCTTTCTCCTTCCAATGCTGCTATGGGAGAGCATCATTTCTATGATGGGAAAAAACCAAACAGAAATATTGGATTTGAAAAACTATTTTACATGGTGTCTTAAATATTTCATATTCCCAGAAACTAATTTATAACATA
>VYZX01021694.1:22822-69462 GCA_013401335.1 Brachypteracias leptosomus
TTTAGGTTCTCCCTTAAAAATACATGTTGTGAAGATAAACAGTTGCAAAATTTGAAGCTTGAAACCAGAGGGGGGGGGGAAGTAAGCTTTATATTTTCAGCATTTGTATTTTTTCCAACACACACTTAAGGGTGCAACTTTTGGGAGTTATAAGCATCTAAAAAAACCAGACACAAGTATAGTTTTTGATAACCCTGATAAGTCTAGAAATAATATTAGGGACACAATAGTGTTCAGATGATCCAAAATCCATCACACCACGATTCCCTACCCTATTGACAGAAACTGATTACACCAAGCAAGAAGAATATAAGTTGACTAACTTCAGTCTGCTGTTCATCATTGTCCCCACTAAATGCTGAATGTCTCACTGACATTATAGCCAAGCACATGCTGGGTATAGATTTGAAGACAAAGGAAAAGACTGAAATAAAGAAGACATCTCACAGTGTCCTGCAACTCAAAGCATTATGCACCTTTTAAGTAAATTTCTACTTAATTAGTCAATATATTTTGAGCAACAGCAAACACTTCCTTTAAAACCTAACTTTTCTTGTGTCCTTACAAAATCCTGTGTCTGTTTCATGAAAGACCAGAAAAGATAGAAGCTAAGGTTCAGTGCAGACAAAGGAGGAGTGAGGATTTACTCAGTTATTAAGAATTGCTCAAGAATTACTGCAAGGACCAATCATTTCAGTGTGCATGATCTGTGTACAGTATATCTGTACATAACTTCTGAGTTATTATGCTATGTTACTAAAGTACTCTTTCTTTTCCCTAGCAAGAAAAATGTCTTAATTAAGGTAGAGGAGCAGCATCTTGAAGGTCTAGGCTTTTAGAATGACTTTCACCATTTCACACCAAAAAAATAGGATGTGTGAATGACTGAAAACACTAGGTATAAAAGAATTCAGCAGGAGTACGAAGGAGAATAATGACACCTGTGATCATGCAGTATATGCAGAGCTATTTAAGGAGTTTAAACCAGAAAATATTTCATAACATATCTAACTAAAAAAAGAGGACCAATATCTGATACAGTTAATGCCTGCTTCTAGTCTCACAAATAAAAATGATTATTTGCAGTTTGAAAAAAAGTGTCCCACTAAAAGTGGAAGTTGTAAATTATCAAAAGCCTTCTACCTACACTAGCTATAGCATGGAAATCAACCTTAAATCACTGGACTATGAAGCAACTTCAATTTATTATGTAAGCAAAATGCCAAGTGCTACTTCTATATTTGTACAAAAAAAGCTACTAAGAAAATGCCTCAAGTTAACCACTCTCTTGCTGCTTTTCATTTGAAACTGAAAGCAAGCAAGGCCTCACCAATGCTGCCATCTACAGTGCGCTTCTCTGTATCAAAAGAATTTATTTTTAAATTAAGATAGATTTTGCATTGCCTGATAATAAGCTGCTTGGAGACCAAACGTACACCACCTCAGTTTCTACTTGCAGCAGTTTCAAACAGAGTTACATTCTATGCATTTTTTTCCCTGGTGGGAAATGGGGGGAGAGCCACGGGATAACAATGGTTTCCAAACAATTTCAGAGACAGTCACATCTGCTCACGTCACTGTGGCTAATGCCACCTGCAGTAGTAATGCACCACTCACTTCAGCCATTTACAGGGAATATAAAAATCAAGGAAGAACAGTGAAAGATTTACACATAAATAGCTGAGCTAAAACTAAAAAGCCGAACATTGCCACTTTTCTTTTGCTTCTCCACAAAAAAAGGTAAGTAAATAAGTATATGAGTAAAATAAGTAATTCATTCTGATAAATGCATTCTCAAAATACATCATTTTCTATTTCATCAACCACAACAACTGCTTCATGTCACAATTTCCATGTTTCAGAACATACAAATAAATCTCTACATAGAAAAAAATAAGTGAAAATTTTTTTAAAAAATAAATACAAATGAAGGTAGATAAAATTATCTCTACAGCAACATTTTGTCTTGCTCAACAATTGAGACAACAACCTATATAATTTGAAAGGGTGTTTTGACTGCAAACTCTGGCAGTTTTCTTTGATATAGATAAATCTCACTGTGGAAGGTACAATTACAGTGAAAACTTTGCTTTCTCTTGTTTTCAGCCAGCTCTTCTATAAACAGCAGGTTTCACTGTTTAAGACCATGTTTCAGTCCCAAATACCCTAAATCCCATTCAGTGTGTCCTCTTCTGTAATCACAAAATGCACTCCAGTTAGTAAATGAAGTCATAATTATTCATGCATTTCCAGTGCTAAACCTTTAACTAAATACACGGTGCCAGGTTAGCTCCACAGTCCCAGAAACGTTCCTTGTTCTGGCAGAGGGAGCTGGCCCCACTCCAACACCTCACCAGTCCATTACAGACATGGTAACTGAATACAGATAGGACTCATTTTCTATTGTGTGCAAGATTCCCAATAAAGTGTATTTGGCTATTCAAGCTGCACAAATTGCCAGGATGGGTTGATTGAAAACTTAGAAAAACAAGACAGCCTTTGCCATAAAGCATTTCTGAATGCTGTTGGGAGAGCAAAAGCACAAAAGCTTGGTGATGCCAGAGCTGTTTCCACAGCTTCTCCCTATGGCATAGCCAACTCTGTCCTCTCCCACCAGCAGCACCCCCTGCCCAGGGGACCCCTCCAGGAAAATGGACCTGCCTTTTCCAAGTCTTCATCCTGTTCACAGCACTTCCCAGACCAACTACCACCTGCTTTTCCACCAGCTGAGGGATACTTGTATTCAAGATCTAACATGATCATCCTGATGCCTGTTCACAGGATCATACAGGATCTGCCAAAAATTTCAGCCGAATCCTGGACGCCATGCCTGCTCTTCATTTGCACTGTATTTTTTAAATTCCAGCAAGTCCATATTCTCCTACTGACTGGTATCTTAAGCAGATGATGATCTGATAGCTAATAGCATCATCACTCGTAAGCATACCTATAGGATCCATTGCATATGTGGAAGAACCCCTGATTTTCCATAGAGAGCACCAGTCTGTTCCAGGAGGGAGTCAGCAGGGTGCTGCAGTGAACACACATACCTTAGAAACTAAAACAGCTTATGAAAATGTTAGCAAAGCATCTACAATGCACAATATAAGTGAATCCAGCATGCTGGTGCATGATCTCTGCAGTGGGTTTTACAGGCAGAAATATGCCCCCTCACAGTGGCCAGCATTTCCAGTAAATGACATTCAATAGTAGAACTTGTCAATAAAAAAGGTGGCATGAACAGGTGTATACTTTCAAAGCTCATGCTCAGCAATTCACAAAATTCAGCCACTGGGCAGTAATGTTCCAGTCACTTTTGCACAGCAACGAGATGTTAAGGTAGATCAGAGAGCCAAGGTACACACAGACATGAAAACATAATGCTGCTGTCACACATGCTGAACAACTGGACACCAATATGTTCCCACTGTTTCTAGCAAAAATAAAACTTACAATGTCTACCAGGTGACATTTTCTACCATTTGGCTGTAGCACCACATTGCTGAGGCTTATCAAAAGGTGCTTCTGCAGAGCATGGTGCAGGTACAAATAAACACGTGCCCATCTGACATACAGGGATGTATTTCCACTTCACTCCAACACAGAACAGGCTCTAAACAGACTGTAACAACCTGCCTGTTTTACAGAAAACTTGAGGAACAAATATAAGATACTAAAGGCCCTTTTGACCTCCGTTTCTAGCTCATTCCCCTGCATTCATGATACACCATGCAATAGAGCAACAACATGAGCCACAGGACAGCACAGAAAATGTTCTCCCCTGAGCACATATCGGGCACCATGCAGAAAACATGTCAGTTCAAACAAGCAAACATTTGCTTTAGTTTTATAAATAAAGTTTTGTACAAATCATAGTTTGGAGAGAAGTTGTTTTTATTCTAACTTCATATGAATTTCAAATACTTAGTTTTATTTTTAAGATGACAGTTATCTAGAAGCCAAAGACTTAGGCAGCCTATCTTAAGCCTGAAAATACAAAATCTGTTAAAAGCAAAACTGGCTAGGCCAGTTCTGAAATTACCACCACAGAGGATACGCTTTAATTAGAAGGTTTTCACCAGCAGGTTCTTGTAGACAGCAAGTACTTTCCTAAAGAAATGACGTTAGAAGAAAAGCTGCCAAAACTTTTCAACAGACATGCAGACACAACATGGATTAAAGGGGCAAATGTTTCAAAAAGGTCATGGCAAACAATCAGGTTTGCTTCTAATTCTGTAACCAAACGTGTTTACATATGAAACAGACATTGCTAGAAGAAACCTCTAGGTAACAAATTTCTCCACCTTTTTTTATTGGTCTTCATTCAACTTTTCGTTGTGTTTTTATATACTTGTCTCCCTGCAAAAACATTAAAAATGAGAATGTCTAATAAAAGCCATTCAGGGTCTGCTTTATATATTTAATCCAATGAGAAGCAACTTTTCCCTTTTCTTATATTCTCCAACTACAGTGGAACAACAAAATGCTAAATCTAACTCTACAAACTACTGGTAAAAGTATGCCAGCCCTTATCATATCCATTTGTTCAATTTTACTGCAAAGGATGCCCTTTGGCAGATCATCCCTCAGAGCAAACACCAACTCCTCTGCACAAGTGCATGTGTAATCTTTCTTAACCTTTAAAAGGCTTTGAGCACAGGAATTTAAATAGTTACTAACAGCATTACAACACAAAGTCAAATCATTTTTCTTCATCTGTATGCCAGACTAATTGTGAAGAAAGCTATAAAAGCAAATCTTTTTGCTGAAGGTCTGAAACAGAAGAACCACCCAACAGTTATGGATACCTCTGGACTGAACATTACTTCTGATCCTCCTACTGAGTATTAGTTTTATTTCCAATGACATTTTGGGTGCACTAGTTGATGCAGGATCCAGGAACAGAAGACATTATAAATTGTAATTAAAAGGTATAGCTAAACATTTCCAAAATCCCAAACCTATCTGGAACATACATAACATCAAACAGCCTGCTACATCTCAAGTGGGTAGCAAAAACCTCTATGTAATTATTTTTTGAAAATAAATTTAAATATTCTTTTTTTTTTCAGAAAACTAAGTATCAGCACCAAGAAACGAGTGAATTCTCTGACCCCATTGAATTACCATCTGCCTGCAGAGATAGTCTACACAGAAACGGCTAATGCACCACTGCACAATGAGGCGAGCATCCAACAGCACAAGGTGCTCCATTCCCTCGGCACATGAGGGATGCCAGGTGTAGAACAGCCTCTGCAGCTCCCTGGGTAATGTCCTGACTGTTTTAGTGGGAAGCTGGCTACTTACTGCCATTTGAGACTGACTGCTGGATTCAGTGTAAAACTTCTATAACTGCTCAGTCATAATCAACTGTAACAACATCACCACATTAGAACAACTACTTTCCCTCTTACTTCCGATACTCACTGAAACTTCCTTGGAGCTGGGTGTTCTCTTGACTGGGGGATCACTACCCACCAGTTCAGTAAGACCAAATCCTTCTCACTCTTTTGTAAACTCCTTCAAGGTCTGCACACATATAGGCATCTAAGCAAAGGCTCACTTTAGGATCACTGCCCACACAGAAAGCAGCAGACCCATTGGTTTCACTGCAGTGAGTGAACAGCCCTTGCATCCTCGAGATCTATGAAACTAACACTTGCATCACACAGTCTGATCCCACTAGTAACCACTGAACCACTTCAAGTCATGATCCCATTCATGTTGCCCACTTCCCTGAGAAACAGAAAAATACTCTTGCCAGTATCCAGCATGTCTCAACAAATCTTTTTTGTATGTTACATGGTATCGATGCATTAGCCTTTTAAGTAGATGCAGTATTAATAGGTTTGCTGATCAGAAAATAGTTTGAGGGGTTTTATGTGAAACAAACAAAAAAGAGCATTTGATCTAGTCTGTAACTCTTAAATATTAGTGAGAATTCATTTTAAGAAATAAAGGAAATACCCAAATCAAATATGTGACATGTTCTAAGCAACCTTTTAATTTTTTACCTTCGAAAGTGATCCCCATATGCTGTTAGCACTGATAAGCTCAGATTAGTGACCAGTCCTTGCCTGCTTTCATTTGCCAGAGCAATGAAACTCAATCATCTTAATTGTATATATTTGCATCTTTGTACTATAATAAAAATGCATTTGATTTCATGCAGAATTTATATTCTTTGGCAAGTTAAGCAACAAATCACAGCATGCATCTAGGGTATGTTTAAGTATTTTAGCATGAAGCTGTACCTACAGAAGACTTAGAGGCTTCTAAGTTTGGGACATGTCTTGCTTCTGCCTCTCGGGTGTCTTTACTTTCACAAGGTTGAACTTTATTGCAGGGTTGACTGAGTAAAATCTTGTAAAGTTGTCCCTTGGGTGCTCCCTCATCTCTGATCATGCCTGTCTAATAATTTCTTTTTTTCTGAGATAACCATGTTCTCTATCTTTCTGTCATAAGGAGAGGGAAAAAAACCAACAAAAAAACAACCCAACAAAAACACACACCAAAACCCCCCAACTTCCAAGGTTAATTAGAAGTGTTTTATAATTTATGACTATGGGTATTCTCCCCAACTTTTTCTTGCTTAGTAAAAACTCATCCTCATTTTTTGTGCTGACTTTTAAGAAACTTCTAACATTTCACCTTTGTGTGAATTCATTGAAAGTAAAAGCCTTAATGGCATCTTTCTTTACATAATGATAATACACCATACAGTTATATAGAACATTTAGTTTGTATAATAGCAATTTGCATTTTTACCTGCACAGTTGTTTGAACAGATCTTTAATGTGCATCAGAAAATGTGAGAATGAACTGAGAGCAGACAGAAAAAAAACTCCTATACAACCCTAGCTTTGAAATGAGAGACACTCAACTCCCAGTTCAGCAAAACGGATAATTATATCCACTGATCTTTTCACAGTATTTTTTCAGCATAGAGACCCTATCATTTTCTAGAATTTCCCAGACAAACATGTACATATGTAATACAGGTTACCCATCTGGACAGGAAATCTAACACATCAGAATGTGATTAAATTACTGTATAGGAACAGGTCATCTGCACAATTCAGTGGATATACCAAGGATTTCCAGGTGGCCTGGGCAAACATCCCAGACGCTCCAATTCCAGCAAGAGAAGATTTACAGATTAAAAAAAGACAATGAAAACCTGTATGTACAGTAGCCCTAATTATGGGTATTTTGTAAAAACTCTCTGTTACAGCAGAATTTTTTCTAATGTTAACTGTTTAATCTTTTATTTATTCCTGTTATAAACTTAAGAGGTTTTTTACAAAAACAAAAATGTGGATTTTTTTGGGAGAAGCTCTATAAATTCTTCTTACTATAATATTACTGTTCTACTACTTTATTTCAATGTATTTTGATTTTTGGTAATGGCATTTTTGCTTTATATCAGATTCATATTTCCAATTTAAGCTAATAATTCACAAATTTATGTCCAGCATTTGCAGCTTTATAAGCCATTTTTAAAGCCAACAGAAGAGTGCTCCCTGATAGAAGGTGGTCTCCTGAACCAGCTGGACCTGGCTGATAGGTGGTACAGAAGCTCATAACCCACAGTCCTGATCTGTGAGAAACGGACACTAAATGAAGCAGATTCCTTTCAGTCTCCTTGGCTCAAAATGGTTACTAAACAAGACATCCAGCAAGTCATGACCTGCTGCAAAAGCTGGGAATAACTTGGACTCCTACAACTGAGGTTATACACTACAGCTAAGTGACTTGTTCATGTTCGTGTAGGAAGAAATCTCCAATCAGCAAAGCTCTGGTTTTAGAGGCAATGAATGCTCTGTCCTCTTCCCTCCCTGCCTTCCTTGATTTCATCCCCTTCATTTTCCTCTAGACACATAAAGCTGATACATCAACAGAAAGGTCGCTCTCACCTATGTCATGTGACAAAATTGAGCACAAACCTTGATATCTTCTCAGAAGACATGATTTTAAAGATCTGGAGTCACAACATAAAAGTATCATAAAAATACATATAATAGAAACCCTTTTTTTGTAAAGTAAAATCATGTAGTTACAACTCCGTCACTGCATTGGCAGTGCATCAAACACAGCATGACTAGTTTTGGTCTTCTAACAGAGCTCACACCAGCAAATTACATTTAAAAAGTATCATTTCTACTAGTGGTACGTCACACCATTACACTGAATAGCAACACTTTGCCAAAGCCCCACGTGGAAATCTACATTTCAGAACAGAAATTCTTTCAAGAGGAAAGCCACAATGTAGATGATCAGCTACTTAAAGAATTCTTTACTGAATCAAATCTTTAAGTTGTATTTTGCCACTGGTGGATTCTGATCAGACCACTACAAATGGCACTGGCATAATTCTGTATTTTAAAAAAATATTTTTTTTTTGCAACAGCGGGTGTGTATGTAACAAAGCCATGGGACTTGGCACAGTAGAGAATGACATTAAACTAACTTACTTTGTTATCAAATTCCTATTTTTTTAAAGATTCCATCTACTCAGCTCTATTCAAGTCTTTTAAAACACTTACAGCTTAACTCCTGATAGTACGATGTAAAATAATAGCTATGGTGGCTTTGGACCAGGAATCTCTTGATAATTTTGATGTCTGACCAGCAGATTAAATACCAATATTTTAGTGAACTACTCACAGGTTTATTCAAAGGAATAAACATCCAGAAGTTTCATTCTTGTTCCACCTCTTTAGTATTATTTGTGCAACATATCGTGCAGTACTCTGTGCAGTTCTCATCTATCTGTACAAGACAAGCTCACTGCAGCTGCTGAATCATAGAATTGTCAGGGTTGGAAGGAACCTTAAAGATCATCTAGTTCCAACACCCCTGCCATGGGCAGGGACACCTCCCACTAGATCAGGTTACTTAGAGCCCCATCCAGCCTGGCCTTAAAAACTTCCAGGGGTGGGGCTTCCACCACCTCTCTGGGCAACCTGCTCCAGTGTCTCACCACCCTCATGGTGAAGAACTTCTTCCTAACATCTAATCTGAATCTACCCACCTCTAGTTTTGAGCCATTCTCGTGGCCCTTCTTTGAACATGTTCCAGCATGTCCATATCTTTCTTGTAATAGGGGCTCCAGAACTGGATGCAGTACTCCAGGTGGGGTCTCAAGAGGGTGGAGTAGAGGGGGAGAATCACCTTCCTCGACCTGCTGGCCACGCTTCTCTTGGTGCAGCCCAGGATACGATTGGCTTTCTGGGCTGCAAGTGTCCACTGGCAACTCATGTTGAGCTTCTTGTCCACCACTACCCCCAAGTCCCTTTCTTCAGGCCTGCTCTCAAGCCAGTCACTGCCCAGCCTATAGCGGTGCTTGGGATTGCCCCGACCCACNTTGAGTTGTCCCTCGAGCAGATGTCAGGGTGGTTGAAATCCCCCACAAGGACCAGGGCCTGTGAACACGAAGCCACTTCTATCTGCCTATGGAGGGCCTCATCTGCTTGGTTCTGCTGGTCAGGTGGCCTGTAGCAGACCCCTATCGTAACATCACCTTCCTCTGTCTTCCCTTTAATCTTAACCCATATGGTCTCAACCAGCTCATCGTCCTTCCCCAGATGGAGCTCCATCAATTCCAGCTGGTCCCTGATGTAGAGGGCAATACCTCCTCCCCTGCCTGTCCTTCCTAAAGAGCTTGTATCCCTCTATTTCTACATGGGAATCATCCCACCAAGTTTCAGTGATAGCCACTATGTCATTGCTTTCTAGCAGCACAGTGACCCTTAATTCATCCTGTTTATTGCCCAAGCTGCGTGCATTCGTGTAGAGGCACTTCAGCTGGGCTGGCCGGGTCACCTTCTCGTGTGAATCCCCCTTGATTCCCTTGGGGTGTCCTGGTGCATGGTCCCTGGCTTGCCTCAGGGCAACAAGTTGAGAGCCCTTACTAGCACTCCATGCCTCTGCCCCTGGTTCGCTGCCTCACTGTTTGTCACAGGCAAACATGAAATTGTTAACCCCTTCCCCTAGTTTAAAGTCCTATCAATGAGCCCTGTCAACTCCTGCCCCAGAATCCTTTTCCCCTTCTGGAACAAGTGCATCCCATTAGCTGCTCACAGCTCTGATGCCTTGTATATGGAGCTGTGATTGAAAAATCCAGAGTCCTGTCAACGACACCAGTCCCAGAGCCATGAATTAATCTGTTGGCTCTTCCTATACATTCCCTTGCCCATTGCTGATGTCAGAGGGATGGAGGAGAACACCACTTGAGGTCCTGATCCCTTTACCAGTTGCCCCAAGGCCCTGAAATCTCTTTTAATTGATTGTGAGCCTCTCATTGCTACATCATCACTATCTACCTGAAAGACCAGAAGTGGGTAATAATCTGAAGGACTCACAAGGATGGGAAGTTTACCTACGATGTCCTTTACCTGGGCTCCAGGGAGACAGCAGACTTCTCTATGAAGTGGGTTTGGTCTGCTCCCCCCTCTGGGCCCTCCACTCCCCTTAGCAGGGAATCACATACAACAATGACCCTTTGATTTGTCTTTACAGGGTCAGAATAATTCGATCCTACTATTGGTACAGAGAAAATTAATACAGACTAGAACAATCAACCATAAACAGAATTCAAAAGGACAGAGAGCTGGTGAGGTCACTAAGGTTTACACTGAAGAAGCATCTGCATGTGGTCAAGTACACTGATGAAAATGTTGTGTGTGTACCCCCTCAAAACTATTCATGATGGCAGCAGAAGCACAATTCTCATTCAAGATCAACAAAACTATCCACAGATGAACAAAGCTGTAACTAACACGCAGGGTGAGTAGCCATGCCTGGACAAATGAGAAAAGCCAGTTCTTAGTAGATCAGTCAAATATTAACTATATGGTTTCGCTAAAGTTAGACAACCAAAAGCAACCTGCAGAAAGGGATCTGGAGGTGCTGGGTGCCAGCAGGCTCAGTATGAGTCAGCAGTGGGCCCTGGCAGCCAAGAGGACAAACCACATCCTGGGGTGCATCACAGTATCACCAGCCGGTCAAAAGAGGTGATTATTCTTCAGCACTGGTACAGCCTCACCTTGAGCACTGTGTGAAGTTCAGGGCCCACAATTTAAGGAGGATGTGAAAGTCCTTGAATTCCTCCAGAAGAAGGCAACAAATCTGGTGAAAAGGCTAGAAGGGATGTCCTAAGAGGAGTAGCTGAGGACTTCAGGCTTGTCTAGTTTGTAGAAAAGGAGTGTGAGGGCTGACCTCATTGCACTCTCCAGCTTCCTGAGGAGGGAAGGTGGAGAGAGAGGTGTTGAGTTCTTTTCCCTGGTATACAGTGACAAGACATATAGGAATAGTTCACAGCTGTGCCAAGGGAGGTTTAGACTGGACATTAGGAAACATTTTTTACCAAGAGGGTGGGCAAACACTAGAACAGGCTTCTTAGAGAGGTGGTCAATGCCCCAAGCCTGTCAGTGCTTAAAAGGTATTTGGACTATGCTCTTAATAACATAGTTTAACTTGGTCAGCCCTGAATTGGTCAGGCAGTTGCACTAGATGATCATTGAAGGTCCCTTCCAAATGAAATAGTCTATTCTATTCTAAAATTGACACAGGCTGACCAATGCAACACTCCAGGGTTTTGTGTAATGTGCACATACACAGAAGAAAAATCAGAAGTCTAGTTTCTGGACTTATGTTTATGCCATTTCTTGCCCTGTATCTGATTGTGAAAACCATTCTCAGGTACAAAATAAATCGCACTCCATCTCCATCTGAACTGCAGGAAGATATTCTTTCCCCTGTGACTTGAAACTGTGATGGAAACCTTAAGCCACTCCACAATGGCAGTCAAAGCACAGATGAAGGCTGTTCTTGGCAGGATTCAAAGTAATGACTCAAAAATTAGTTCCACATTCACCTTTCCCCCAAATCGAGTCACTTCACTTAGTACCAGAAGAAAATGTTTTTAAAAATGTAAAGATGCATGAAAGAAGCCATTGTAAATAGCTCTAATCAGTCACAGAAGGCTTAGCAGTACTTTAGAGAACTGCAAAAATACAGTATTTCCCATGCAAAAGGAGGAATTACATAGTCTGCATGGAAACAGACTTTTTTTTTTTTTTTACAGTATCAAATTTTACTAGAATTTGACCTCTTAAGTAATAGCAAGATTTTCATATTAACTCTGCCTTTCCTTTCCAGTGCACCTCATAGGAAACTGATTACTGACAAATATTACTTGGCATTCTAGATGCCATGAAAGTTTGTTCAGGGTAGTTAATTGTTCTCTGGTTATCCATCACTCATTCACATGGTTAATTTAGTTAACTCCAGCTCAAACATGGCCCTCATTTTAACATTTCAAAAAGTTTTATATAACCCCTGCGTTCTAGTATATGAGCATTGCTTGGGTGTACATACTTCAATTTTATGTTGAATTCAGATACCTCAGAGACCAATATTACAGACTTTGTTCATAGTTTTTGTGGCAAGAAAACTGTATATGACTTGTATATATGATACAATGTTTGGCAAGAAATTCTTCACTATAAAAGCAGATGCTGGACTGAGTTATTTATTTTATAAATGTGAGGGATTTTAGTGTTTTAATGACTTATTCACTTACTGATGACATTTAGATTTGATTTCTTTCTTGTAGCAAAGGGTAGCATAAGAGATAAAGGATGCTTGTAAAAATATTTTGGCCAATTATGTGCCCAAATAAATATCCTCAATTGCCTATGGCACATAGACATAATTAGACAATATATTTCTACTTAGGCATAAGGCTGTTTTAGGGACGTGGTTTAATAAGCACATCAAAATACAGAGTTTCTCAAGAGCTGAGCTGGAAAGGTCAGCAGAAAACTTAAAATCTGTCTCATCTCCTCCTTTGGAGAAAAGAGAATGAGAAACCACAGCAAACCATGGAGAAGTGGTAAAGAGGAGAAGGAGATGAAGGAAGTTATTATTGTAGAAATAGGTTCATTTGTCAGAAGTAAAAATGGAACAAGAATGTTTCCAAACTAGATAACAAATTCAATTATTAGTATTAATTTATCCTCTACTTGTCAGGCTTCTGTATGCACCATCAGGGTTTCGCAGCCTCTCCCTCTTCTCCTGTGTGTCTGGGTGCCTGTGCTCCAGGCCAGCTGATACAGTGCAGCTGGGTTGCATTGGGTCAGACTGGTGAGATAGACCAGTGTGAGGAAGAGCTGAAAGAAGTCTTCTTGGGGACTCACTTTGAGGTGGGTTGAAGCTCAGGCTCTTGGCCTTTGCAGGAGCTGTCCTCCAAGTATGACTGTGCAAGCCACCTACTTCATTGATCTGGTCCTGGCACTGACTTCAGATTGACTCCCAGCTTGCTCACCAACCTATCTGGTCACCAAGGACTTATCTCAAAATGACTATGGCTGAACTTCACTACTATCAGTCAGATCTGCTCTGCTCTTCTTCATTGGCTATTGTGGGACAGCACATTTGGTAAGGACACTGCCTTGCTCTCACTTTTTGCTCCCTTTCCATCCCAGAGAAGCCTGCCCTTGTTGCTTGTTAACGGCAGCTCCCAAGTAAAACAACTGGTCATTTTTAGTTTGGTTTTTTATTAGTTGTTAGCAACTACACAGTGTATCTCCCTATAGTTGATGATCTCCTGTGGCTAGTACAGATTCTGTCAACAAAACCTTGAAATGAAGAAAGTAGTTTTTGAATACGGTGAAGCCTTTAGAGAAGAAACCAATTGTGTTTGTAAACTATATAATCAGGACTTGGACTTTGGATAGATTAAGCTAATGCCTAGTTACAGTTGTAATAAAATAGTCCTACCCTAGATTTGTGTATAGCAAAAGATTACATGTACATCAAATTATGCAAAAGATACAAGGAATATAAACTGCATTTATGGATACACAAAATGCTCAGACCAGTAATCAAGCACACATGAAAGCTGCTAATTAGACATCAAACCAAGGTTCAGACCTGCACTTTTGAATAGGCTGAAGATGTCTAAAGAACTATGGAGCAAGTGCATTTCTTGTTCCACATTCATATAATCTTAATTTCACTATTCTACAAACTAGAAAGTTTGGTTTAGTAAGTTCCTTGCACACAGTTGTGGTTAACTGCATCTATTTTCTGCTTAAAATTATTTTCTGATACTTTACACAAAGAACCCCCTTTCCTATTCCATACTGTATTCTAGAGTAGCAAGTGTGTTACAGTGACCACCCCTCTGCTACCACTGAGGGAAGTGGACCTCTGCATCTCCCAGAGAGTAGCACATTTGCTATTACAAGTGCAAGCTCAAATGGTGGGATTCATAAAAAAATACCAGGCCAAGTACATAGGACGATACGCTGCTTGGTGGGTTGCATAAACAGCTCTTGAAATATTCGGTATACTAAAGTAACCCTGCTATGCAATGATTGTCTCGAGAACACTTATAACCAAATACGAGAAGTAAAATCAGGGAAGAGAAGACCATTGTGAAACATTAACAACTCCACTTAAACCTAAGAGAGGAATTGTATAGAAGGGTTCTTGGTTAGGTAAGTAAATATATCATGGAATATTTTGTATTCTGCCAAGATACTCAAGTCCCTTAAGACATTTCTCTTTGCCAGTCACTTCTATTTCAGATCACCAGTCTATAAAAAGAAAGAACTAATATATACTAGCATACATGCAGCAAGAGCTAGTATCTATATAAATATCCCTCAGAAGATAATTGCCCACTCCCTATCATCTCGTGCAAAGTCATACAAGGAAAACGAGTTTGCAAGAAATCTGCTTCAGTACAAATTTCTGCTTGAAATTCTTTTGGAGTAGGTTGGAGAGCAGAGTATAAATATGAGAGAAAGTCACCAGTTCTCCATCCAGTAACCTCAGCAACACTATCAATCTTTGAGTTACCCAAGAAGCATGTCACAGAGCACCCACTTCACAAGACTACCACAAAACTTACAGCTAGCAGATTTGGTTTAAAAGAGTTAAGAGCAGTAAACCAGTTAAACCCAGCCATCATGGAGGCAATGTTGAAAATAACACAAATGTCTTGACTTGCAGTTACTTACATCGCTGCATTTTTTAGTGCTTTTCCTGGGGCACAGAATGGTCTTTTCCTTAAGACTGTTCCATCAAGCCAGACCTCAATAGTGCTGAACTCTGACACAGCCATGTGGACTGTCAGCTAAGTCAAGAGGGAGAAGGATCCCCCCACGGTGTAGAATCAGCCATAAAGACAGATAAATAGTGCTTTAAAAGCTATGTTTCCTTACAGAATTTAAAACCCAGTGGTTGTATATTTAATTATTTAGGTATTATGCTATGGGCATTTAAATGAAATTAAAGTAAACCTGGAATAAAAAAAGAACATCCAACCAAGAACAAAATGGAAACAAAAAAACCCTTTTGATTCCAGACTATGAAGTAGAGAAGGAATCATATTCCTGGAATGAGGCTGTCTTCTGGAAAGATATTTTTTGCAATATCCTGAATTTTCTCCAATGGTGTTCATGAATGTTAGGATGAGTACACTGCAAAGAGGTAATTATCAAAAATGTTAAAAAAAAAAAAAAAAGAGTTCATTTTCCTCCAGTTGTTAATTCCAAACAGCAGTATTGTTAAACATACCTTTGCCCAGCCAAGATATTATTTTATTGCATGCAGAGAAGTCCATCCTGGTCACATCAAGAGATTTCTGAAGTGACTGAATTATCTAACTGTCTAGGTACTGATCTCTGTGGGCTTTTTAACTAACTTGCATGAGAAAGGTGATTTTTGGAGAATGCTGAAAAGACAGGGAGAGCTTTACTAATAGGTATAATTACATGCTCGGGGTAATTTAATTGAAAATGAGCTGCATAGTGTTTTCCATGTGGCTCTAATATTGCTATGTCTTACAGTTAGGGGAGAAGCAGGAAGTCACAGAGAGCCTACAAATTAGATAAATTGGATCAAAGCTAAGAAAAGCATCTGCAGATTTACCTGTGACAACCTGTTTGCCCAACAACACAGACAGTGATAAAGCAAACAAGCAAAGCACTAGCATATGCTGCACAAGAGACAGCAGTAAACCACAGTGGAAAGTATATTTTATTGCTATGTCCTGTTCCTAAGTACCATCAAAATGTTTTTATATTTCATCACTGAGAGCGTGCACTGCGTATTAATGCAGTGGCAGAGAGCCACAAGTTAGCACTGTGGATGAGGCTTAATCATCTACCTCTACTGCCCAGGCAGGCAAGAAATTCAGAATAATATGAGGACATGTCTGTTCCTACTGTTCAGTCTTAAAATACAAAAATTATATCACTGCATTCCTGAACCAGGTTAAAGATCCGCAAAACCCTTCAGTCTTAAACATCTCCTTTATTTCTCTGCTAGTCAAATGCTAAGCTTTTGATTAAGGATTACTTAGAAATCAAACTATCCTGGACATTCAAAGGCATGAGGGACAAAGGTGGAAGGAGCAGTGTCAATACAAAAGAAAAGCTAAATCAAAAAGCAGCAAAGGTCTTCCAAAGAAGGGTTATCTATATGCAGTGATGGCTGCCTGCTGTCTTACGTGACTTGAAAGAAAATAAAATCCTGCTCCCTCCTTTCCTCTCCATAGAGGCTTCATTTGTTTTTCAGAGAGGAATAGTGCAGCAGATCTTGCTACAACTGCCTATGACATAAAACATTCCCGCCAGATCCCTTGCAAGTTCCACAGCCTCCCAGCCATCTGGCACAAGGGTCATAAGGTTGTCATATGACAGAAGCAGAAAGAAGCCTTTCACTGCTAAGGTTTCTTTTTCTCAATCAGCAGTCAAGGGCTGTGCAAATGCTTTTCCGACATAAGAGTTTTTATATGGATTGCCACACACCATATATGCTATCCCCTATGGCTTATAAAAAAGGTTATTAAGAGACATCAATGTGTCTGAATAGATACATTCTCCAATAGAAAGCACATTCACATCCAACCAGAAAGGATCACTGGGTGTTTCCCATGTATCTCACAGTGCTTCCTCTGTGCTGTAAACAGGCCACAGGCTACAGCCCATATATCTTCCAAATCAAATACAAATTGGAATTTATCCCATTTCATGTGTCATATTTCATTTATCATTACTTGAAGTATTACTGAATTTCCTTAGAGCTGCAAATATCTTGAATCAGACTCCTCCTTTGTCAGGAGACACTGCAGCACTATCTTTCAGTGGAAGGGTCAGAGATTTGTCTAAAATCAGTGATGCAATGTATGATGTTTTCTTCAACCTCTCACTAGGTACACTCCGTATGCTTCAATCTCTGGCAGGTGCTCCAGGCACACAGCAGGTATTGTATTCATATTTGGCATGTAAATTGGCATGGCTTGCCCATGTTCCATATAAATGGATAATACTTAAAAAATTAAGTATCACATTTGGAAGAGGGAAATCTTTCCTACCAGAATTATCTTTGGGAAAGACAAAGCTCTAAATAGAGACAATGACAAAAAATGAGAAGCTATCAGAAGAAAAGGATGGAAAGAAAACTGCACCTCCTTAAGAAAAAATCGTATCATTTTCCATATCTTTAATGGGCACTGCTAAACATAATGACTACCATTTGCAAACAATTAGGTAAATCTTTGCTGAGATTGCTCCACATGAAAGCAGCTTTAGAGGTTAAATGATTTAATTACAAGAGAAGGCTTAAAGATTAAGCAAAATTGCATTGTGAAGTTCTTTGGGTAATGGCATGGTGGCAGCTGGTCACAAGCAGGGTCCTCCAGGGCTGAGTTCTGGGGCCCGTCTTGTCTGATATCTTTATTGATGACCTGGATGAGGGGACTGAGTGTTCCCTCAGTAAATTTGCAGATGACGCAAAATTAAGCGGGAGTGTCGATCTGCTTGAGTGTAGGAAGGCTCTGCAGAGGGATCTGGACAGGCTGGAGCGGTGGACTGAGGCCAATTGTATGAGATTTAACAAGCCACATAGCAGGTCCTGCACTTTGGTCACAACAACCCCAGGCAATGCTCCAGGCTTGGGGAAGTGTGNGAGGTTGGACTTGATTATCCTGGAGGTCTTTTCCAACCTAAATGATTCTAGGATTCTATAAATGGAGACTACACTTCTGCCTAACTAGCTGCGTGTGCACAAACACGTGTGCTTGCGTATGCATGATGGTTGTCTTTTCTGTAACAGGAAAATGATTACATCTCTACATTCAGAATTTTCTCTCACTTCTTAATCTAAATATTGGCAGATGTTGCTACCTTTGTTGCAGAGAGATTGGTCTTCGACAGGTTGCAAACTTGTAAGTTAAATGAGAATGCTGCAGAATCATGGGAATACCAGCCCCAGGAAACAGACTTAGATAAATCCCCTAAAATAAATTGCAAATTTTTTTAATTACTAGATCTGGAAGGTTTATTGACAGCTGATTATTGAGTTCTTGTGTTGGACAATGTCCTGGAAGACCATCTAGAGATCTGGCTTCTGCCAGCTTTGGTTTTATATCAGCCAGTATTTCTGCAGCTGGTGACAAAAGCAAATCCTACACTACAGGATGTTCAAGACCAGGTTGAAGGGGGCTTTGAGCAACCTTGATCTAATGGGAGGTGTCCATGCCTATAGCAGGGGGATTGGAACTAGATGATCTTTAAGGTCCCTTCCAACCCAAACCATTCTATTATATGATTCCACTTCCAAAATTATCATTCAAATATGTTTTGCCAGTACTAGAAAAATCTCTTTATACTAATCTTATGTCGAGGTTTAGGGTCAGTCCACCAGGCCTAAAATAGATGCTCTCTGTTAACCCCTCTTTCCACCCCCAGAGTAGAGGAAGAGAAAGAAGGTGAGAGAGAGAGACTTATGGCCCCCTCCCCTCCCAAATGGGAGAGGAAGGGAATGAGAGAGATGCTTCCAGATTAGAAAAGAAAACTAAAACAGCTTTAATGAAGATAATGATAATAAAAAGCAAGATATACTGTCAGGGCCACTCAGTCCCTTTGCAGGTTGGCGTGAATCCCCGTGGTTTGACTGCTTTGCAGATTTGGCAAATGGAAGTTACTCATGTTGTGGAATTTGGACGTTTAAGATATGTTCATGTGTCCATCAATACATTTTCTTCTGCACTATGGGCCTCTGCCCATGCTGGTGAGAAAGGTCGAGATGCCATTGCACACTGGCATTAGGCATTTGCCGCCTTGGGGGTGCCCCAGTCTATTAAAACTGATAATGGCCCAGCTTATGNATGCTTTGTATACCTTTGGCAACAACATGCATTTGATGTTTTAAGTAGTTTCTTAGTTGATATTGATAGTATTAGACATGTTACTTTACAGAATCACGTTGTTATTGATATTTTGCTCTTAGCTCAGGACCATGGATGTGAAGACTTTGAGGGTATGTGTTGCATGAAACCGACTGGTGACTCGGAGTTAATGCATGCTAGTATACAGAAGTTGAAAGAAGAAGTTCAGAAGCTAAAGGATGATGATGGATAGGGATGGTTGGATAATTTATCAAATGGTTGGGGGTTAACAGGATGGATCAAGTCACTGATCAAGACAGGGCTGCTGTTTGTAATTGTGATCTTTTGTAGTATCCTGATTTCACTGTGTTTGTTCTCCTTTCTGCAAAGGGCCCTGCAGAGGATGATGAACACGGCACTTGAGGTTGAAAAACAGAAAGGGGGAATTGTGGAAATTTGCAGCTGGACTGCAGGCCTCAATAATATTTTTCGACCTTGGCAATTTGGCTGTGCATGTGAAAATGAGGGATAAACAAGTACAAGGACGAACCTGCAATCACAAGATAGGGATGTTGTCCTAACTGTGAGCAAAAGTATGCATAAGCTATTGGCCAATAGACAGCACGCTAGTAATATGCTTAACCAATGAATGATGTACACAATATGTGCACAATATGTAACCATATGTATAAAAAGGGTTTGCCTGCAGTAATAAAGGGCTTTTTTGGCTATTGCTACAAGAGATCTGTGTCACTCAACCGTCCCAACTGTGACAATATACAAATATATACAAAACCAGTATCGAACTCAACCTCCCTCTGATGGTAATTATGTCACTGTCATCACTGAGGCTGTAGAGCAGGCACTGGCAAAGTCCCAGACTGGGCTCAGCAGCTGGCAGGAACCAGGTTCAGGAGCTGGGTTCAGAAACACACAAATCAGGTTCAAAGGCTGAGAAAGCAGAAGGCCGAAAGGAAGAATCCAGAAGGCAAGAAGGCCAACCAAAGGGGAGGCCATAAGGGCCCACCAAAGGATAAAAGGTCAAGACCCTCACAAACCCTCAGCTTTATACTGAATATGACGTATACGGGATGGAATACCTCGTTGGTCAGTTTAGGGTCACCTGTCCTGGCTGCTCCTCCCTGCGGGTGCGGCCTTTCCCTTTCTGCACCCCTCGATGTGGTTCACAAGATCTGGCAGTGACCTTGGTCTGCACATCAATCCTTGGTAGTAACTCTAAACATCAAGTGTTATCACTGCTAGAAGCAGACACTGCGAAAACATGCTGTGAGCTTCAGAAAGTGCAGTTAGTTAGCAGAGACTCAGATGAAAAGTAAAATCTCTGAACAGAACTGGTTTGGTTCTAACTTAAACCAGGACACCTTAACAAAACAAAACAAAGTCAGATTTTTACAGCGAGTTGAGTAGAGTCAAAAGTACTATATCAAAAGGACTATAAGGTGAACTTTTAAGAATGGAGCTTTTTTTCAAGCTTCACCTCAGACCAAAGACCTTCTGATACATTTCCAGCCACAAAAGCTTCAACATAGATTTTGGGCTAGAAGGTGGCCCTTTTTAAACAAGGAGTTGTTCAGGGATACACCATCAAAACTTTTCCATGTATTTCCTTATATTTTTTGGCCAACAAGACAGACAAATCTACAGAATGGACAATGAGATAGGTAAAAAAGTTCCATAGAGAGAATGGATGTGCCTTTTCATTAAGACCTGGGATTCAATTGTTCATATTGATTATTTTTCCAACAGGTGTGCATTGAATCACTTGCTTTCTCAGCACTCTGTGAAGATTAAACAACTTTGGGTTTTTGAACACGGCAATATTTCAATAGTCATTTAACATTAGACCCAGAGCCAACAGTATAGTCTCAAGCCCTGCCTTTAAATGAATCAGGACACCTTGTAGATCCAAAAGGCATTAATAGAACAGTAGAGGCTAGACAACAGCTACAGAGCAATCCAACCAAATGCCAATGACAACAGTGAGATTAAAACATAAAACTTGGAGTAATTCAACAGGCAATAGAAAACAAGATACTGAACTTGGATTGTCATAATAAGAAATCGTAAGCCATTTGGAATGGTGGCCCATCAGAAAACTATCACTGAATGTGTCAAAAAATGAACTATCTGAATATTAATGACAGTCAGGGAGAAGTTCTCACTTAAACATCCTTCTATTTTTCAATCAGCTATAAAAGAATGTACCAAAAGGTAGGAGAATGCTATTATCATTTTCCTCCACTTTTATAGACGTAGCACAAATCAAGACAATCTCTGTGAGGCATTGCTAAAATTTCACCTATAAAACTGTCTGCCATTTCAAAACTCAGTGATAGAAGTGTCAGGTGAAAGAAGGACACTTAAAGAACAGAAAATTACTTAAATGGCTAAAGAAAATGAATTATAAGGAATATATTAAAGAAACACACTTATGCTTCTGTAGTTAATAAAAAGGCTGAGGGAGAACTAAAATTCAATTAACTGCTTTTCAGACCTCAGTGTGCTTCACATACTATATTACAGAAATGTGCCTCTCTGAAAATGTTCTGATCATTATCAATGCTGCAAAAACACATCCTTCTGTCAAGGAAAACAACCCTGGCTAGCCAGAGAAAAATTATTTCAAGTGGTATATTCACCAATGAAAAGAAGAAAAAACATTTCTATAATAAACAGTAAAATGAAGATAATGCAAATCCTCCACTACTGATTTAACTGAAATCATATTAAAACTAGCAGATAATAAAACTTTACAATACAGAATTAGACTCTAGTAGATTATTGGATTTTCTTTGTGCTTCAGTAATCAAGTACACTCATACACACTTCAGTCACTGAGTTCCTATTGTACTACACACTTTCAAGAAAATTCAGATTTCTGTTTGGGATTTGAATTATTTATACATTTAGGTCTTCACACATCCCAAATTATTAGAAACATATTAGGTATATGCAGAACCCATGAATTTTTACAGATTTAGAAATGTCTACATCACCTTGTACATGAGGACAGAGAAAGGAGAAAGTTTAGAAGCAATACTGAAAAGGGGTTTTAAGGTCTTTATGGAGTTAAAGAAAGCAATATTTTATCTAATATTTCTGTTCATAAGTACTCACATATATGCAAACTATCTTCACCTGGAATAGCCTGCAGAACCTGCTGGAATAGTGAGTTGACCTGAGTGGAATTTGATGACCCAAGCTACTTCTAAAAAGCTGTTTTGTTTTGTTTTTTCTCAGGGATTATATCATCTTTAGCCAGAAGTTTTATTTTCAAGCACTTTTAAGATTACCATTTTAAAATATACTTAGATTAAGCTATTAGTAAAATATCAGATTTGAAGGATAGTCTTACATGTTTTTTCCAGCCTTTTTAATTTCATGCTCTAGAGCCTAAACTTTTAAGCTCTAATCCTACCCCCTCTGACACTGCAGTTCTCCAGTTTTTGGCACAGGATATGCAAATGAAACCCAGTCTATACTATTGTATAAACCAGTCACATCTAGATTTCTGTCTTGGACAATGGGTTTTTGAAGAGGTTTCCACCTAATTTATGGTTCCCCAGAATTCAGATGGAAAATTAATAACAAACACTCAGAAGTAAATAAATAAGCAAGCAAATATCCCCAGAAATCATACAATTCTTATTCAAAGTCACCTGAAGTCCACTGTATTTACATTCCTGCTCTATATAAAACCACTTTCAAAGAAAACTTCTGCTTGAAAGACAGCAGGAGGAAAGACTTGGTTCAGGCAACAGTAGCAAGTGAATGCAGGTGCCTTATTCCAGGCATGGGGTATTCATGCCTTGGTTAATATCGCATTCAGTTGTGTGATTTTTATTTTGTGTAAATAGATTTGCAGCACTCACCGTATTTCAATCCTCGCTTTGTTTTGCTGTCTCTCATTGAAAGCACATCATCCTTGAAAATGCTCAGACAAGAAAAGTAGGACAACTGTAACACTTGATCATTCCTGTATCATAATCCCAATATAAACAGAGCAGTGAAAACATAAAAATGCATTCAATTCTTATGTTAAAATCTAAATAAGGAGTTGCCATCTGTATCAAATGCTAAGATAAAACCAGATAAAGAACTTAAGGTAGGCAATATTTATATCACTTGAAATGCTGAAAACTTTCCCCCACCAATTCTGAATTAACTGCAAGTGGCAAGACAACAACATCCATCTTACTGTCCTTCCACTTTCGTTTTCATTAACTTCTTACTTATGTTTCTAATTGTTTCATACTAACGCATACAAGTACCTGAAGGCGGTGTGCAAAGAAGATAGAGCCAGGCTCCTTTCAGTGGTGCCCAGTGAGAGAATCAGGGGAGATGGGCACTAACTGAAACATGGGAGGTTCTGTCTGAAATCAGGAAACACTTTTTCACTGTGAGGGTGACCTGAGCACTGGCACAAGTTGCCCAGGGAGGTTGTAGCGTCTCCATCCTTGGGAATATTCAAAAGCTGTCTGGATACAGTCCTGCACAACCTGCTTTAGGTAGCCCTGCTGGGGCAGGGGAGTTGAGCCAGGCTATCTCCAGAGGTTTCTTCCAACCTCAACAATTCTGTGACTTTCTTTCGCTGATCCAGCAAATCCCTCAAATACCCATGCATGTCTCTATGAATGCTCTGTGGTTAATGGAGCAGCAGTACTAATAATGAAACTACAGCTGATGAAAGCCATGTTAGGAGAACACAATGAGGAATCATCAGTCCTCTATACAGCAATCTTAGCCCATGGGCAACTTATTATTAGGGCAAATTAGGCTAAGAGCTGAACTGCAGAAAACACTGATTTATACAGGGCTGTTAGACTGTCAATAATATGGTAAAATATATTTGTTCTGAGGTGTATATGTCAGAGGCTATTTCCTCAAAGTATCTAATGAATAAAAGGGTAGGACAGTGCTGTCATTTCCACTTGGATCAAAACTCACATTTTATATACCTTACAGGATTCTTTAAATATAAGCAACAACCATATTTTGTTATCTAATAAATTAGGTATCTTCATTAACTGAACAGCACAGAGGTCTAAAGAAAAAGCTAGTACATTCTCAGATGGGATATTATTTTTTAAAATATGTTTTATATGTTGATGGTCCTGCTCCTGCATTGTGTGGAACTATGCAAAAGAGCATGCTATAACCTAAATTTCTTATTTGACATCTAACTCAGCTCCAAATTAATTGGAACAGTCAAATAACTTTTACAATAAGAGTGACCATAGAATAAACACTACCATTGAAAAAATGATTCTGTAAGTAAGCTGCAGCCATGAGAGGACTGCACCCAGAGTGCTTCTCATTTACACACCTGAATTATAAAGAAATGTTCTACATTTCCCCTTGGGGAAGAGGTGAAATGTGCTCCACTGAGCTGGAAACTCACAGCTTTTGATTTTTCTGCCTCAAGTTGACTTGGATATTCCCCCTGTAAAGCTGGCAGAGTCATAGCAGGAAGTTCCAAAAGAAGGAGTCACATTTCTTGATATCATGTCATAAGTCATGTTGTTTGGGTTCTTTAGGTTTTGTTTGTTTTTGTTTTACATGTGTACATATATATATATATTTTTTTTACACACACATGCTTTCCAGCAACGCTAAATTCTGCCTTCATCCCAGTTTCTCTATCAGGAGGTTCAGCATCAGACCGGGGACTGCAGCATGCCTACCATCCAGCAGCCATTTCAGAGCCACAACTGAAGCTCCCCACAACCACCTGTGTTCCCATGCTGCACACAGCATGACTTGCACTCCCACCCCACACTGCCCCATTCATCACAGCTGTTCTAGTTGCTTCTCCATCAAAAGAGTTCGGCCTACAGCCTTTGACAGAGATCAGTTGTTCATTGTTTTATTCTTGGATCTCTCTTGCACTTTGGCAATGATGACCAAGGTGTAGACCAGCGCAACAGACCTATCACAGACCAAGAAGCAAAAATATTCCAGTACTTGTTCCAGGTTACACCAAAGTCCTTAAATGGTTTGGCCTTGTTCAGTACTTCAGCACTTTGCTTTGACGCATATGCCAGACTTCAAAAAGTCACTAGTCAGTGTCACATGTCCATACGAACAGATGTAACCTATATTGTCACCAGTACTGTCTGGAAGAAAGAACAAATGGTGTCAAGCCCGTTCTTCTACTACTTCAAGACATACTTTGACTTGTGAACAACAGCTCATCAAAACTGTGCACAACTTCGAGTTACTGAAATGGTGAATTATTTTCAGGAAACCGTCACATTAGTAGTACATTATTTTCCTTGTGATTTCAGTTTTGACTGCCACTAGATTAGACTACAGTACCTCTGTACTAACAAGGGAATTTTGTAATATTCTAAAGGACAAAACTCAGTGAAGGTTCTGTTATACAGGAGAACCATCCACCATGTAAAGTCTTGAGCAAAGATGCAAAATTAACACTACCATACAATGTCACAAGAGAAAAACCATTAAAACAGTTATCATTTTAAATATCTGTTTTTACAGACAGTAAAATTAGGCATAAATTATCACAAATATCCAGGGCCATATATAAATCCAGCATGGTATTGTTACTACTAGAACTTAACGCAGGTAACCTACTCTTCTTGTGCAGATGCAAAATATAATATAAATATATAAAATATAATTATCTAAACCTATTACCTCTTATTCTGTTAACAAAACACAACTCTTTTATCCCTCTACTGAAAAGGCAAAAAAAAGTGAAAATATAAATCTTGCATCTGAAACCTTAAAAGTTATAGGACAGTCTTCCCCTCAAAGGACTTACTATTCTCTCTAAATCACTTTGTATTCTAGACAGTCTGGCTACATTGCCAACACATGGATTACACTTTGCATGACTTGATTGCTAGATTTATTAAATTCAATATAATTAAGTGTGTACCTTTTAGTCTGAAATCCATATGCTGTAAGTAAAGGAACAAGTATGTCTGAAACTTTTAAAAGTTAACCATTAGTAAAACAAGTGTATGATTTAGATCTGTAAAACAGGCTACATTTAACATTTATGGGAGCACAATGGGCCATGAAGTGCAAAGCAAAGATCAGTCTTCCATGAAGTTAAAAATGAGGCTAAAATACAGACAGACATACTGACTCCTGGAAGATCCAAATTTAGTGCATTAGAAATCTTGAGTAGACTAGAATAGTAACTCATTTTTCTGCTAGAAATAGCTAATTACAGATTCAGAACAGAGTTCAGCAAGCTGTGCAATTACCAAAACACAGACAAATTGAATGACAGGTATAATTTCAGTTGTAATGCAACTGCAGGAAAGACCAAGGAAAGCTGGTCTTGGCACTTGCAGAACTGTTCTAAGACAGATAGTCCCATTCTTAGTAAACAGTCATTAGTAGCATTTTGACTGCCAATTGCAGAGTTTGATCCAAAGAGATACTTAACATAAAGGTTAATTTGGTGTTAATGACTGTTTAATTTCACAAATCTTGTCTGTACCAGAATATGAACACTAACTTATTAAAACAGCTCTATCTGTTTTTTATTATTTCTTCCTTGCAATATTTATACTGTTCTGAAAATTACTTTTTTTTAATTTCAAGATTTCTCTAGGAAATCTTGCAAAAGAATAATTTGTTATATTAAAAAGTCATAAAAGTAGTTGCAGCAGCATGGTGGTTTTAATCAGTGCTGTCACTACTGTGCTTTTAATGTAATACGCATTTTGCCCTTTTCAGTGATAGTTATCATTTTTGTGACAATATTTTAGAACCAAAATGGTCAGCATGATTCCCTTTCAATCAATTATATTTTACTTCAGTGCACACCATTGGTATGTGTAAAACACAATGATAAAATTTAAATGATTTTTAAATCGCTTTAAAAATGGTTTGCTATTTCTCTAGTGAACTAAATCACCATCTTATTCTAGATATTCAGCTAAAACCAAGAAGGCACCATGAAGTTACAGTATTTTAACTGGATAAGCAGTCTGTCTTTACCTTAAAGACTGAGTCTTCTAGATATCACTCTAAATACACTGAAATGTGTTATATGTTGGGGATTTCAAATTACGGATGGAAAAGGTGTTGCAAACACAGAAAAAGGAGGACAATCTAAAGCAGAACCAGGCTCCCACTTTGCTCCCTACAAATAAAAGAAATCACAGCCTCTTACAATGAGCATTTTCCTGTAGAATATGTTGAATTCAAAATAGAGCTGTACATTCAAGGCTATCTAACCTGGAAAAATCACACTTTTTAAGTGGTAGAAAAGCTACTCTTGGCAAATAAAATTTATTGCAGAAATAAATATTATATATTTATCTTCGTAGACAATGTAAAGAATATTAAGATAACTCACTGAAATAGCATGCTATTTTATCCCCAAAATGTATGCCCCCAGCATGAATTATATTAATCACTGATCACGATGTAACATGGACCTGAGAAAGAAAAGTTCATCTGCAGCACAGCTACAGAAATACTAGTGCTAGTTAACAAAGCACTGGTGAACAATGATTTGAAATACTATTTTGTACAATTCTTGTTACCTGCATTTAGGAAAGATACCCAAAATCATAGAAGTATAGAGAAAGGTTATAGGAATAACAGGGTAAATCAAGAACCCATCACACAGGCTGGTTTAGCCTATCAAAGTGAAGACTGACAGAGACACTCTTGTCTACCGTGTGAATGGGATAAAACAGGAGTGTTAGAAAAGTGTAAGAGCTGTCTAAATTTAAGAATGCTGCCTATACAGCCACAGTGTATATGAGGTAACCATGAATAAATTTAGATTCAAAAATAAAGAAAGGTGTTATAAAAATAAAGGGACTATCAAGCGTCATCCTTTTAAAAGAAATATTGGGTGCACCAAACAACTCTTAATGTCATATATGCACAGTTTATGAGAGGAGTGCAGTTCCTGAGATGGAAGCAGAGTGGAGGTTTTGAACAGGAGCAGAAATTTCCTGATAAAAACTAGTAAGGTTGAAATGCGAAGAGATAACATTGCAAAGAGGTTCTTTGTAAGTCACAGCCCAAGTGGAAACAAGCTCATAGTTGACCATGAGCACATGGTCACAGGCCTAAAGGTTTTCCAGACCAACCAAAAGATTCCTTTCTGAAGGGGAAAGCTAAAAAGATGCTGTCAGCTTCTCTGAACATTCAGCAGCAGGTATAATTACAGGACAGCTTGTCTAGCACTATGCTGTGCTATTATATTTGGATTTCAAACCAGATGGACACTATCTAATATTAAATATTAGAATTTCCTACTTGGATTTTAAATAGATTATCTCACTTCTGACTCAGTCTCAGACAAGTGGTGGCAGTGACGCTAGAATTTACAGAAAAGTAAACCCTAAATGGATTTCAAGTTCAAGAAGAGGAAGACATGCTAATCACAAGACTGAAAATGTAAAAACATTGCACAATAACCTGAAACACAAGTAAAATGCAGAGAGCTTTCATTCAAAGACAGTATTTCACTATGTTTAGGAAAGTTCTTGTCAAAATCAAAATTGAGTTATAAGCTTTACAGAAACAGGTGATGAAATAAGATTGTATTCTGTTCTACTCCACTACAAGATGGCAGATAGAGCTGCAGAGACAATCAAGACACAAACCTTTTGCTTGCACCTTAAGCCTTTCAGATTTGCTTCTTTCCTCCTCCAAAGTAAACTGCCCTTAAACTGAAATCATGCACAGATATATTTGCAAATAGATTGTTAGTCATATATAGAATTCTGTCAAAGGTCAGGATAATTCCCATCTCTAAAAATTTCTATTTTACGAATGGCCTTCATTTTAAGCAGTGAAGCCATCTGCTTGTACAAAATGACTCAACCAGCACACTTTTGCAAGCATCTTATCTCAGACAGCTCTATTGGTTTTCTTTACATTTAGCATAATGTTAAGAAACAAAAGAATTTTTCTAAATTTGTTAGGCACATTTGAAGGAGTATATATTTCATTAACATAGCATCCTAAGCAGACCCTAACATCACTTAGTTTCCACAGTAATTTCTGACATAGTAGGAAATATGCACTACAAATAACTAAATACCATCCTCTAACAACTACTGCTATGCAAGGTCACAGCTTGGACACTCAGTATATGTCCTAACAGAAATGGAAGGAGTAATCAAAAGAAGCTTACTAAGCTTTCTTATAATAATGAACCAAAATAATTCCTTATACTAATGTATTGTCTCATGTGAACTGTAGCTCTATGGGCAAAGAAGTCTTATTTTATGCTATGTCAAAAATCAATAGCTAAACGAGTTCTTCAACAATCAAAAGCTGTCTGCTTTCCAACTTGTGGCAGATACAATATTGGCTTTTCTTTTAACTCGGGTTTCTGTGGCCTAGATCAGTGCTGTGGCAAAATTGGAGATGAAACTAATATCAGACACAGCAAGAAAAATCCGTTAACATTTACAAAAGAAATTTTAAAATTAACCAAATTTGTTCAGCCTCTTCTAAAGTGATTACGCAAGACACTATAAATTTGAGCAGTACCATCTGGTAGGATGATGTACATTGTACATGCATCCATTATTTGCACATTTTCACACTGTATCAAGCCTCTGGGGGAATATATTTTACCATGATATTTGGTTTAGAAAATCTTCATTTAAGGACTTAGATTTGAAAGGAAATGGTTTGCATTTAAATGCAGTTACAAAATTAAAACCTAAGTTCATAATACAAAGTAGAAAATATATGCACACTTTCTAGTGAAATGGGTCAGAAGAGAAGGGTATTTACATCACCATTTTAAGTAGCTACATTTCCTACATGGACACTGCACAGAATCTGACTTAGATCCACTGAATGACCTACTCCTTCTCAACACCTGTTTGGGGTCTATGAATTCTTAACTTAAGCACAAGCAAAATAACTAAAGGAACTGAAAATGCTATATATTAATTAGATCTTCATTTCATAGTAGTGAAGGCTTATTTGATTTCAAGATCTCCTTCCTTCATTGTGCAGGTATGCGAATCGGCAGGTATAAAGCCATTCTAGGGGATAGACCAGAAGATATTATAAGCATGCATTGTGAGACCGAAGGAAAAGAGAGGTTTCTGAAAAGCCTGTAAAGATCCTTTCTTCATGCAGAATTTATCAGAAATATGGCTGGTATTGCAAACACCAAAATGCTGGGCAATTCTGTGTCTCTGGATACAGCCAGGTTTCTTCAAATAACATGGGACAAGTGAGATTTATTCACCACATTCCCAAATGTATTTGTATCCACATACACAGGATCCAGCAAATCTCAGTCTGAATGTAGCATCTCTACTTAGCTGACTAAACCATGTTCTATAGATACAGTAAGTATCGCTGATGAGGTTTGTAGGTAGGAATGAGATCTTTATGTGCACCAGTTAAGTGGATCTAATAAAATAAACTACCTTTAGCAGCAGAACTAATAGGAAGATAAATGGTTTTCCTTGCACCAAACACTCAAATTATCCAGCCATTCTTTATCTTCAGATCTCAGAAGCAGAACTGGATTAATGATTGACTTACGTCTCATTCAGAAGTAGAGAGCAGAGGGCAGGAACAAACAAAATTTCATTGGAAAAATACAGTTTCTGTTTACAGGCAAGGTCTAAACTAATTTCCTCGATAGACTTTCATAAGCTCCTTTCCTACAAACATATGAGCCTTTCTTTGTCAACAATTCTTTTTCCTTGGTCATTGCACAAGTAGCCCAACACTTTCTTTAAAGGATCATTCTGAAATTTTGCACTTAAAACCAAAACATGGAGAATTTGGTTTCAGATGGAAATTATGTGGCTTACTTTCCTATTTTTAAACAGCATTTCATAATAAAAAAAAAAAAAGTTACTCAAGGAACTCTATAAAAAGTTATATATGACATTTACAGATATATCCTATCTAGCTAATTGTCTTTAAAAGTTAATTCCAAATGTCCCTTAAGATAACGGATAGAGTTTTTCCTCTCTGACCATTTGCCATCGACTAGTATCCAGCTTATACTGAAGAATCCTATAAAAAACTGTAGAGGCTTAAGGAAAAAATAAGCAGAAGAGCCATGTGCTTGATACCTATTTAAGCAGCCTCAGGGCTAGCAGTCTTCATAGTATTTTTCCTATCTACATTAAGAAAGTAGGCAGGACTAGGTGGCAATTTTGATGGATGTTTAAATAACACTTTGCTGTATTTATGAAGTTCCCTCTGTATTTCATCTACAAGCAACCATTACTTGAAATTAAAATGCATAGTTTGTATTTATTAAAATGGGAATCAGATGGGAGCTCTTGTTGAGGAGTCATGAAAATTTACAAGACTGCGAGAACATGTCAAAGAATCTCTAGTGACTCTGGCATATTTCTCTGCAAAAGGCTATTTCACACTTCTTTATAGAGTAAGGAAAACACTATGAGAAAGCTCAAACTCATCTGTTCAAGAAGGTGTAAAATACATTAGAGAGGTGTGAGAAGAACCAGTAAGAGAACTGTTGGGATTTTCTCACTGGGTGCATTTATTTTAATGTCAGCCACTTCAATCTAGAACACTCATTATACAACAGGACCCTACATGTTCAAGTGATATTGTTGGAAAGAGACCTTTTCAACTCAGTTGTGTTGCTTCTCTACTAGTTCTCAACAAACCTTGGAAAGCCAAACATCTTTATAAATCTCAGGAGTAACTTGCACAAATTAATGAGTTTTATCATTAAACATTCTTTTAAAATAACACTCAAGGTCATGGCTATGACAGGAAATGTTTCCCTACGATGTACATTTTGTTTGCATAAGCATATCTGTCAGGCAGTCTCACTCAGTACAGTGAACTTCCTTCATCAGCTCAGGTTTAATTGCTTCCCAACACACACATACTCTTCCCCTATTAATGCTTTTTGACAAATTCACTGCACATTAATTTTCATTACTTGTTCTTTCATGCAAAATGGGCCATTATTTCTCAATCTCAGTAAGTTTTCAAAATGAACTAGTTTCTAGTTCAGATGGGTGCATGCAGGTATTTGCAGTGTAGTAGTTGGGATCTTTTCTGATAGTAGCTGATACAGTTACAAGTTTGCCAAGCACAACTGAAGCCAGGGTTGTAAGCAAAATGGGTGTCATCTTTACCATGACCTTACTCAAGAAAATACTACCTACCGTTGTTAAAAGTAACATCAGGGTTATTTTCATAGCCAAGGCTTTGAGTCATCCAAATGGAACAGAAGGGGCTTTGAGGACTATTCCTGCATAACCCTTCAGTTAGGGAAAGCATATCTGATTGTAGAAATAGCCCAGTGAAACAGTTTACCAGAAAAGATGGTTTATTGAAGCCTTTCTCTTGCTATTTCTTCAACTCAGTTGGAAATCCTGGAATTAGATGTGCTTGCTCTGTCCTACCAGGATTCAGTTCCTACTTGATCCTATATAAGGCTTTTCATCTACCACTCAAGGTTTTTTCTCTCCAAGAAGGCTCCAGCTTTCTAGTCAACCAGTATTTACTTACAGAAAGTGGAACAGCACTGGAGAGATCCCTACAATTCCACCCACCTCTACCCCCATCCTGGAGTTGATGCCCATTTCCAAAACATAAGTATAGTTAATTCCCAATTCACTTTCCTGCATGCCAGGTAAGCACCACAGGCCTCTGGATGTTGGTCAAAAGTCACTGATATTTAACAGAAAAATACTGTGGGAACCTTTTAGGAAACTCCAGGAAAGCTTTGCAAGAGGAGGATAACAGAAGAGAGGTGACTTCTCATGCCCGACATTTGATACTGGTTTGGACTTTGTAAACTCTGAAAATTTCATGAAAAATTGTACAGTCAGTCTCTTAAAGCTATGGACACCCTACAGCTGCAGTCTAAATTATGCATGAAAAGCACAACTGTAGTAATGGAAGAGTTATCTCTGCATTACTGTGACCAGATAGAAAGTTTAATAACTAGGGTCCTAGACAAGGAAGGTGAGTTTACACAGGTTCCAGTCTTTAAGCAAAAGCAACAGTTACTAAGATGTTCTTACAAGTATCATTCTTAATTTAAGCTGCAAAATAAAACCTCTCCAATGATCCATTTCATAAACAGCTTATTTGAATTGACTCAGACTTGCTGTGTTTGCCTTTTGGTCCAGAAATATGACAGCAATGAAGCTTTCAATGAGGTACTTTGAAAACAACAATAATAATTTACTCTCAAAACAAGGTGTAACATTTTTTGTATAGCTGACTATAAAGTTGCTTTTTTTCCTCTTCTGGAAACTTAAGGTAGTTATATATAGTAATAAAGTATCCAAAAACAATCTTTAGAAGTTTTGCTGTTCAAGCATCTCTTTTTCAGACACTTTAACAGGCTGAATTAAGATAAAACTTTTCTATGAAAAATTAAAACATATTGCTAAAGGGAAATGCTCAATCTAAGTTGATCCTTGATCACAAGAGTTACTCTAATGTTAATACTAATTCTTGAACAGTCTTCATCACATTAATGAAGAAGGAAGTCCTTGAGATACCTAGAGAGTCCATAGGTAATTGTTTATGTTCTCTCCACTGTAAATTAAGTTTATTTATACATATGAAAACTCACTCTAGGGTAACAGATGGGAGCTTCTGTGGGAAATATGCACATAAATTTTAGGTTTCATGTGAGCTGTAGATGAAAACAAGCATACTGCCTCAGACTGAAATCTCCCAGCTGTATTGATTTTTCAGAATGGAACATGACTAGAAGTTATTCACAGATGCTCTCCTCCCGCAGCAGCAAGCTGCTCTCCCTCCTCTCACGGGAAAAGAGGCACTGAAGAGATGAGCTACTGATGGAGCTGGGGAAAGAAAAAAAGACTCCAGACATGAGCTGTAATGGATCTGAACAAAGAAAGAAGGAGGAGGACAGAAGAAAAGCATTTGTTCAACAGTCCAAGACTTTTTTTTTTTTTTTTAAACAATTTCATTCCTCTTCTTGCCCATCTCATTCCCTTCGTCATATACGTACATGTAATTCCACTATGTGGTCTGTCTCAAACAGCTCTCCTCTCATCATAAACAGCAATACTAACCATCTTTGTTTCTCCCTCACCCCACAAAAAGTCTCAATCCCAACTACCAGCAGACACTTCCTTCATCCTCTTCATCATCTAGTCCCCTGCAATCTTTCCAAAAGCCTTGCAATGAGGCTTTCTCCTCCCTATCCCAGTCCCAGGATCCGCTGCAGGTTCACTGCAGTTCACGCAGTGCATTCCCTACCCGAGCTCACTGCTACCCAGGGCAGAGGAAATCCAAGGATGTGGGGCTGTCCCCAGGCAGGCTGTCAGTCCACACCAAAACAGCTTGCAGAATAAACCTGCAGCTCTTTTTAGGTTGTCTTGTCTCCCACTTCCACAAAGAAGAATGTTATGCCCTTTGCACATTTGCCAGAGAACTTTTAAGAAGGGATAGTGCAGCCAAGCATGTGGTAGGAAACATTGAAATAAGACTGGAGAATCATGTACATCCCAGGTTTGGTAGGCTGAGATTCATGGTACTGGTGATTTACACTGGGATGGACACAGCAGACCTTTTTTTTTTTTTTAAGATCCGTGACCTCAGCTTGCAAGCATCCCAGCAACTGAACACATGCTTACTCAGTTAATTAACCCCTTCTCAAAAAACCCCTCTACCTTCAGGCACCATTCAGTAACTCTGTCAGTGGGATGCCCACACATACTCTGCAGCAAACAGCATGCTGTATTGTCTGTGCGAACTGTGTTCATAATCTTAGGACAAAAGGATATTAATCAATCACAAATTCTGAGCGTAAATATTTGATACAGTCACAACACTGCCAAGGAAGATTTACCTCTTTAGTGAGGCACAAGACTGCAACTGTTGAAATTCTGTCCCCTGGGCTTTCATAGTCTATAGCACCTCCACAAACTCCAAGTTTACTCAACGAGAAAAACTAAAAATAAACCCTAATGTTAATGATGTGGCAGACTGACATTTATAGATGCTGAAATCCAATGCACATCAATGCTGACCTAGAACAACCAATGCTACAAGGGAGTGCATTGTCATTTCACAACCCGTAGTTTGCTCTATATAGCAGAAGGGCACTTTACTGGCCATAAGCTGCAAAGAAAGCCAGAAGTTCTAATTGCTAGCACCACTCCTTTTTCTCTTACTGCATTCCTCTCAACAGACAGAAATGAAAAACTGGTGCGATTCCTCCCAAGGTTATCCTGCACACTCCCACACAAGAGAATTCCTAATCCTGACGGTATGGATCTGATGAAGTTATGAATCAAACAATTTTAGAAACAATCACGAAACCCTCAATACACCATTGGTATAGACATTGATCAGCAACAGTTTCCCTTTTAACTCCACTGTCAGGGACAGAGTTCCTAACCCGACACACACTCTTGTCTGTTTTGATTAAGACTCCAATGGTGGAACCAGAAAACTCAACACTGAACCCTGTTGTCCAGTACCAGTAGAGGTCCCATACCTTGAGGCAACCATTCTGGTGTTATTTATACACATGGACATGACACCCACATAACAGATCAACTGCACAGAAGCAGTCCACAGTGGCTCCTAAAGGAAGCTATGGTTGCAGTAGAAACAACTTCACATAGACAGACTGATTCAGATTTCCCTGCTGGATAGTACTTTAATTTTTCCATGAGACAAGCAGTTCTGACAGTCCCTGAGGTTTGCAGCTGAAAGCCTCATACAGGCAACAAATGAAGCTATAGGAGAGGAATGATGGCTGTGAAGTCATCATCTACAGAAGCAGGAACCACAGATGTAGCACTACCGTGACTTCATGTTCAGACACCTGCAAGCTCTCAAGCAATTTGTGAAAGAATTAACTGTAAGATGTGTAAGATAGGTCCTCACTGTAATAAAAACAATGGAAGTTACTGTTCACCTTCAGTGTACAAAAGGATGCAAAACAGACAGTGCAAAGGGAACTCTTCTGCAAAACATTGAACCCAAGTCCCAGACCTCAATTTTTGTAAGAAGTTTAATGGCTAGCATCATACCAACAAAGCCATCCTTAAATACATCAAGCAGATGTAAAATGATATAGTAATATCTTCCTGAATATTCAGAAGATCAGTTAATCAAAACTGCTCATCTCAGAGGGATCATTATGAAGTGCAGTTCTCATTTCCAAATTGTAACTTCCAATCACTACTGATCGTTTCAGCAAATATACACAACTATTATGCTTATCCCACAGCTAAAGTCATCTCCCAGATAACTGTTGCAGCATCCATTTTCGCTTGTTAGTTCCTTAGTGGTGCAGTTACGCATGAACATAAATAATTATGACACAAAGAAAACCAAATTTATGAAAAATATCAAATAATGGGATTTATTCATATCAAGATAATTGTCCTGGTTCAGCCAGGATAGGGTTAATTTTCACCAGGAGTTGCTATTCGATACTATGCTGACATCATGTCCGGTACTCAAGGCGCGGGCAGAGCGGTCCCGGCTTTGTCTCACCCGGGCTGCCTCGCTCTGTGTCTGTAGCTGTATCCGCGGTCTGTACCTTTATACCTCTTGTTTTGTACATTGTTACCCCTGTTGCTGTTACTGTTGTGATTGTTGCTTTTGCATCGCTGTATTAAATTCTCCTTATCTCAAGCCGCAGGGTTTGTATTTTGCTACCTCTCCCGTTCCGTCCGGGGGGTGGGGGGGCAGCGGCCACGTGGTGCCCGATCCCGGCAGGGTTTAAACCACCACAATAATTTACATGAAGTTATGGCATTAAGTAGAAAGTCATATCCATTTTCAATTTTAAATCTCCAAAATTTTAAAATAAACCTAATATTGACCCATAATGTTCAGTTACTCTTAATGTTAGTTTTCCATTGCCTCAATTTCTATGTTAATTGTTTAAGCACGTAGGATACATGATAAATGTGGCAAAAGAAAGATGCTCATTAAATCAAAAGTACTTCCTCTGAACTAAAGCATTAGTTAGTTTCTTGCAGGAATCCGCTCTCTCCCCTTGAAAGCAAACTTTAGTACACCTTCATACACTGCCCAAAACCTTGAGCATGTCTACAAAGGAACTTGCTTATTTCATAAAAAACCTCCTTCTGTTCAGCCAGCCTTAATGGCATGAGACAACGTGCTTACTTTATACCATCACTTAGCCAAACTTTGGAAACAGACAATAGTGAGAAAATGGGCTTGTTACCACACAATGTAGGTAGGAAAATGTATAGGGTGGACTAGAAGGGGGGGAAAAAAAAAAAGTTATCTATTTTTGCCTGTCTAAGTTCCTAATTCACATTAAAATTAGAAGTGAAACACTACACCTGCCACTGAATAAGTCTAGCTAATCCTTCAATGTGAAGAAAAGGCGGTATATGAAAAAATCAAGATTCATTTACATATCTTAACAGAAAGAGAGAGCACAGAGAAATTGTCCCATATACCACAAACAAGTTGCTCCAAAATAGGCTTCTGGAATTTGAGGGAAAAAAAAAAGAAATTCCTAAGAAATAGGAACCAGAAAAAGCTATAACCAAAAGTTTTTCTTTCCTGATGCTTGTGTGCCTTCCCTCTACTCACCATTATGTAAAACACTTAAATACAACATGCTTAAAGTGGTCTCATGCAGGGATCTCTAGCAGTGTTCTAAAAGATGCAAGAGCTTTTTGATACAATCTGTCTTCAAGCCATCAGCTAAAAATTCTACAATCCATGGGTAACCGCCCAGAATGAAACAGCATGTTGTATTCTGGATTTGAGACCCTGAAGCTTTAACCAATTATTTATATAGTCATGAAGATCAGCTTGAATTTTGGAGATGTTGCTGCAGAAGATCTACACCCAAGAGAGCTGTCATTGTAAACTCCTGGATGGAGGGAGCACAAGGGTAAAAACCCGCTGTTGTGAGAGTCAGTTGCAGCAGACTACCAGGAGTTAAAGAAGAGGAACCCCTTGCCCAAATGCAGCCTTATGGCGTAACTAGGCAGTAGTACACAACCACAACTAACAGCAAACAAAAATACTGGAATCACATTAACCACGAGGAAATAATATCTGAACTTTCATCACTTTGAAGTGCCTTGGCAGAGGAATCTAGTGAAATGCAGAGCCCTGAGGCTCTCCATGTTGCAGGGGAAATGAAAACTTCTAATGCTGCAACAAGAAATGCAAAAGAAATATTTTAAGGAAAGTCACTCTAGCATGAAAAGGACAAAATCATCCCACATTTTCATGCCCCATTCTATACATCATATCTGAAAATGCACAAAATAAGAGGAAGATGGTCTCGTGTATTGTATTCTACAAGTTAAATGAGGAATGTAGTAATCCTTACTTTTTTGTTATATATTTTAAATAATGTAACAATTATTTAAATAATTAAGCAATGGAAGTTACTAGACTTCAGGACACTCATCCCAAGCTTGTGCACAGCTGTGCCCTCAAGGCACGTTCCATGCAGACCAGCCCTGTCTGTGCTCTCTGTTAACAAGGCAGCACTCTGAAGGAACTGTCACCATTAATGTCACTGTAACCTCCACTTGTGACATGTCACCAATTTGAATCACCAGAAATTAAAGAAAGCAAATTTCACTGTATTTGCAAAAGAGCACTTTATAATAAAAACCTTTGAAACAAAATAACCACTGGCCAGTTTTTATTTTGTTCCTAGTCATGTCTATTCAAGGGAGCATTCAAGTACCTGTTTATGTCTCATTTTGACACTTGTTATATTCCCTACAATGAGCTCTGGATGTGCAAAAGACAAATGTCAAGTGTTTCTGCTTTTTTCAGCTTAAACAAAGTATATGAATCATCATGCTATGATACACATGGAAAGCCAAAGCCAAACAGAGTTCGTTTCAGATCTCTCCCTAAAACTCGATTCTAATAAATCATTCTGGAAATCTTCCCAAAGGTTTAGCCACATCTCAGCTGCCTCCCCTTGACACAAACCTTGTTACAAATTGTGAACAATGAAATATCTGAGGTTCTGCCCCATCTCAGAGACCATATATGCTGTCTAATTTTCAAGTGTGTTCAATTAATGCAAAAACATTGGGCTAAGAGTTACATATCACCTGTGATAGCTGGCAAGGACTTGAAACTTGCTGTCCAGGAGCTACCAAGACTGAGTAGTACGTTCTCACTCTCTATTTATACTTTGACTGACAGTCATGCCAAGAGGGAATCCTTTTCACTAAACTTAATTGTTTTACTGAAATGCTGCCAGACATCTCATTTACACCCCTGATGTGCCAGGGGAAATTATAGCTTTTACTTGCACTTTTCTGAAAATAGCTCAGTAGTGCATGCCAGAATGGGGATTCTGATATTATTCACAATTTGAAGGAGGCAAGTCATCAGTTATCTTCCAAACAGAGCACTGTTCCTCTTTTAAGAAAAAAAAATTATTCCCTATTCCAAGAGAATATTCCAGTTAATTGTAACTACCACTTCAAGGGTATCCAGACAAGAACAGTCTTTTGTAAAGCCTTTACAGCTCCCATACATTCGGGAGAACAGCATAACACAGACAATAAAAAGAGGGAACAAGACATCTACTTCTGGACTAAAGCCATTTCCTTCAGTAGCATACTGCTTCCAGGGCTTCCTTTGCACCCTGCCACATTGCGAAAATTCCCAGTTTTGTGTACCTTCTACAGACGCACCCTGGTATTATTCACGGATGGGACACAAATTCTCTCCTTGAGAGACATGGCCACCACACAAACAGCTCTGCTTGCTTTTCAATTTTGCACACATCCACTGTTGCATCAGCCAACTTCAGTCTGTTAAGCCTTCTTTCAAGGCTATTTGCTTTGTTTCAGATTTCAAAGCACAGTGATCTTTCCTCATACTGTGTTTTGCCCAGTGGTTCTCCTGTGCTGTGCTTACCCTTCTCAAAGAGGAAAGAAAAGAAAGAGATGCAATGACATAATGCAAAATCTGATTGTTGTGGTACTGTGTTGGAGTCTGTATGGTACTAACGTGAAGTTTTCTAATTAATGTTAACTAGTGTCGCACATGATGTTATGAACTTGCCCTAAACAATTCAGTAAGTTATTGGTATTATGCAAGAATAATAATGATTGAAAACCAGGGGTGAGATTTCTTTCTAGTCTTTCATAAGTCAGTGGCACAGAGATAAATACTCTTGCAAATGTAAAAGGAATAAGCACTTTAAATGGAAAAGCATCATTGAAGACGCCAGGTACTAGTCTGCTTTTACTCTATGATGATTTAACTGGCAGTGGATTAATGCAGCCTCACATCAAGAGTATTTTCGCAGAAAAGCATGCTAACACTTGCCTAATAGCTGACACTATCAATACTTATATAATATTTCAATATGTTTCAGCATGTATCTGCAGCTCAATTGATCTACCTTAGTAAGGTGTGCCTCAGTGGAAAAAACACATTTTCCTGGTTTCTTCTCAGTGCACATGCAACTGTGTAAACACTAAGTTAAGCTAAGGAGAGATAAACAGTAGTTTGGTTTGTTGTTTTGTCTGTCTATTCCAGTAATCAAAAGCTATGTTGTTCACAATGAAAGGTCCAATCAGACATTATAGAAGGGGAGCATTTCATTACCCATACATTATTTCATAAGTACTTGTTCCCATACTGATTATTCAGACACGCAAATCAGGTTACTTCAACAGCTAGTGGATTATATGTCTTTTCTGCTTCTCACATCACCCCACCAGCAAGTGGGCTGGGAACATAGCCAGGACAGCTGACCCCAGCTGACTAAAGGGATATTCCAGACCATATGACATCATGCTCAGCATATAAAGCTAGGGGAAGAAGGGGATGTTCAGAGTAATGCCATTTATTGTGCCAAGTAACCATTACATGTGATGGAGCCCAGCTTTCCTGGAGATGGCTGAACACCTGCTGCTGATGGAAGTGGTGAATGAATGAATTCCTTGTTTTGTTTTGCTTGTGTCCGTGGCTTTTGCTTTACCTATTAAACTGTCAAACCATGAGTTTTCTAACTTTTATTCCTCTGATTCTTTCCCAGTCCCACTGTGAGGAGTGAACAAACTGCTGGGTGGGGCTTAGGTGCCAGCTGAGGTTAAACTGTGACACAGTGGAAGGCAGTTCTTAGTTCATCACTCAAAACTTCATCAAGACAGTTCCTGAAGACAAACACAGATCAACAGGATTTTAATCAACATACCAGAGAGAAATACAGATTTTCATATACCTGGTGAGGTCAATAAGAAACTGTGTTCGCTGGGGTAACTTGGAGAAAATGGGAAAGTTAGAACAGTAAGTGCCAGAGTGATAAAGTATGTTGGGTTATTGATCCTGCACACCCGCCAAAAAAAAGACAAAGATCATACAATTGGTAGAAGCTACTTTTCCAACAGCATGAATAATAGGATCCTCTGCTTCATTCTGTCATAATGCTTTGGCCAGTCACTTCTTTCAAATCTGTGTGCCTCCTAATGTCTACTACTTCAAGCCTAAAATATTACAAATATACACAAAAATGTTCTATGAGCAGAGAGCACATGGAATAGGCTAACACTGCAGCACTCTTCAACAGTCCAAGTCTGAAATAACAATGAAGTAAAAATTGATGCTATTCTCTAACCACAGACCAAGTTTGGGAAAGCAGATTTACTGTCAATTGGAAAAAGTGCAAGCCTGAACTTCAGAGGTCTTAGTACCCAAATGAGTGAAGGAACCTGACCCACATACCCTTCTCTAGGAGTCACGCCTGCAACCTTTCCAAATCTTCCCTCTTTGCAAAAATAGTTCTTCATTAGCAGCACCGCTTTTGGAGAAAATTTACTACTTGCTATGACGAGTTAATCACCTCTTAGAAAAAAGCAACAAGAATACAAATACATCAATAGAAGACATCACGGAAGGCAACTCATGTATCAGTTGTTCATATGAGAACAACGCTTATCTACACATTAATATCTGCCTCTGTATTGTACTTAAGTCTTTTGAGGGTTACAAATTTTCCTGCATGTCAATTTGGGCATGTATATACTTATAAACTTAAATGCTTACTCTGGGAACAGTCCAGTTTGAAAATCAGGGTCTGATTTTGAAAGCATGTTGTACTTTGACTAAAATCAGAGACTATAAATGCATGGGAGATTTTTTTCAGAAGTGCCATTGAACAAAAGAGACCATTTGCTGACTTGCAAGATGTTTCTTACTGTTTTGGTCTCTTTGCAGCATGTTGATCTTCACTTTGGAAAAAGTGCATGGTGAATTGTGCAAATTTTCTGTCCAAAATAGCATGCAAAGCACAGCTGCCATTCCAAGGCATTTCCAACGAAACCGAGGCAGGAGGCCAATTCTCACTTTTAGCAGAGGCAGACCATAGGCAACTCAGCTGAGGCCCTGAGGGCATCTCTGTGCTAGTCAGACTAGATCAAATGCAGCAAAGGAGCAAAGGAATGTAAAAGACAACTTAAACTCAGAATACCTACCCAAAGTTCTCAGTGTATCTGCAGCAGCAGAAGCGGGACTAGAACAGAAAGACAGAGGCAGTGTGGGAGAGTAAGAGGGGAATCAAGGCACAACTAAACAAAGCTGAAAGCAGACTTTCAAAATCAAAAGCCTTAATCTCAACTGATAACAGAAACAAGGGGAGAAAAAAAAATCCAAATTGGTGAAGGCATTCCCAATAGCACGTTTATATGAATAAGAGGAACTATAACATTACACAATTATCACGCCATTAGAACGACATTTATGAGGAAAATCAGATGTGAGGTCAAGTTTGTGAAGCAGGTACTTTTGTGGGGAGGTAGAATCATTGTAACAAAAATGCCCCAAGCTGAAAGATACCAACTGCCCTGCAGAGACAGGGAATGGAGCCCTGGCTGCTCAGAGGAACTGGCTTTGTTGTTGCACAGAGAGGCAGTTGCAGGAGTTCTGGCTGTACTAGTAACATGATTATTTCATGGCCGCACATGTTCTCTTCTCTTAGGTACGGTGGTGAAAATGAAAGTGCTAAGTAATACTGGGCTCACTAACTCAGAGATTAAGCTGTGCACTTCTAAAAGAAATCCATGAACTTGTGTCTAGACAAGGAATTCACAAAACTGAGATTTTTCAGCATTTCACACTGCCTTATTTAATGACATGAGAACAAGCAAACAGAGCACACATCTGTTTTCTTTTTCAGATGGAGATGTAGCCTTCTTTTTACCTCACTCCCACTGCAAGAAAGCAAGGGTCATCACACAAACAACAAAACAAAGTAAAACCAAGGATGCTGATCTGACTTTTTTCTTCTTCTGTCCCAAAAGCACAGCTAGGAGTGCCTTCAACTTTCTGAAGCACTTTTTTCCACACCTGCACTAGTCTTTTCTCTCCGCATTGCCACATTTTCATTAATAAGCACTTTAGCACAAAATAATTGGCTTCTACAGGTCCCTGCAAATGAAACAACTGTAAGAAGAAAACAGATTATGATAATTCCAGTATTAATGAAGTCTGGAGGAAGTCTGAGTTGCTTCAGGGAAGAAACATCCTTGGTCACTTTGAAACAGAATTTTATCAATTTGCTGTTCAGCCATTTTTGGTTAAAAAAAATTAGAAGCAGTACTACCCATACGTAGCATTCATTAGCACACCACTTTAACCTTACTCTTCAGTCACTGTAAATTCTCAGTAAAGACTCTGGCTGTTTCATTAAAGTATTTCAGGAAGAATATTCCATTTCTCCAAGGACATCATTTCAGTTCTTTAAACACAGTCACACAGAATGGCAAAAAAATAATGCAGCATAACTGATGTTTTTACAGTCTTCCTGTGCTATTGTTCTGCTCTATATGTATATTATGTCGTGCACTTGGAGCAGAACCGCTTGGGTACTGAGAATACATCCTTGCCCAGTTTGAACCTGCACAAAAATTATGAATGCCAAAATGCATTACCTTTTGTAGCCTTTTTTAAGAGCTATTCAATAATAAAATCAAATTCTCAGTGATAGTAACACTCATTTCCAATTGCTTAACAAGGCCAGATGAAGTATATTGTCTCTGAGGAACCTTTCACAGCTGAAGACTGTGCAAGCTCTGTGAGCAGACACCCGAAATCATCAGTTCCTCAGGACAGCTCTATAGAAAAAACACAGTAGCCCAGAGGAAACAGCCAGGAGAGATTTTTCAGTTTCAAAGGATATTTATCAGTACCTCTAGGTCTCATTCTCTGCCTTACTGAGTCATTGAAACTTTTTCTCACAACTTACATGGGCCACAAGTGGCACTATCCATATTACTGCTGCTCTTGAGCCACAGACAAATGCTGGCCTCTAGGCCCAGGGCCGTGCTCCCCTTCATGCCCATGGGAGCAGCTCTGCTACACACTCATCATCTGCAAGAAGCACACCCTACAGCAGCTTATCCTGCCTTTCATGCTCAGGTTTCCACCTGGAGGGAAATAGTTTGCACCGGGTACAATCTGAGGAGTGAAGTAACACCAAAAAATTGTGACCAGACAAGGGACTGGGACTAAGACCCTAAAATTAAATGACAAAGTGCCTAAAGTCCAGAAAAATGCTTATCTGTACACTTATCTAGATTTTTTTGAAATATGTTCTTCCCCAGATATTAAGAAACACAGTTGTTCTACATTTCTTCAGACACCATTCCTTCAGCTTTCCTCCCTCACTAAATTAAAAAAAATAAAATCATCATACTTCCACAGCAACTTCTACTTCCTCACTCATGTTACTTACAGCAATCCCACTATCAGCACCTCTCTATATTCACTACATACATACTAGCTCATGGCACATGACATATCCCCCGTGTGGCATGGCACTCACTAGAAACCCTTTATCTGGAATGCAAGAAAGAACGGGATGTGCTCTATGAACCAAGCTTTTGAGTGCGAGTCAGCATATTCAGCAAGTCAATTCTTAGTGCCAGTGACAGGCAGTTGGTCTAGAACTCCTAATTATTTACAGAAATCACCATGGACTTGAACTTGAACACAATTATTTGAGCATTAAGAGGGTTTTAATACTTCTTTCTGGTATTTGGAAGTCATAAAATCAAGATCTTTGGAAGAAATTATCACAGTAACTGATAACAGACAGAAGCAATTGGATAGGAGCGAGGAACTTGTTAAATTTGGTAATCTGCAAGACCTTGTTAAATTTGGCAATCTGCAAGAATACAAAAAACATAAGCGGTTTGATTGGCTTCCACGTGCCTACATAACATTGAAACTAAACAGACCCAAATTAAAAGCATCCTATGGAACATATTCATGCAAACGGTGTATCAATGAGTTAGTTTTCCAGAGAGAAACAAAGTCACTCAGCTACTGGAAGAAAACACAACGGGGTTTTGATTTTTACATAATTATGTGCACATTGCCATCAAGCAAAATATCAAATTTTCATCATGGTTGTCCTACTTTTGTCTTCAATCCACAGAATGGCAATGAATGTCCATGTCTGACATGCAGGCATGTGCAGGTTATGGTGAGACTAGACCACAGAACTCACAAGGCTTTCACTGTTAGGAATACTCTAACATTCCAACCATGCACCTCCATGGCTGTTAACAGGTTCTTTTTTTCCCCCCTTATAAAGCAGGGTGACATTGCAGCAAACAGCACCATTTTTCCAAGTCAAGAGCATGTCTTCATCACATCTCTCTCGAGAATTCTGCTGCTGCCTGAGGCACAAGAAAATAAAATACAAAAAGGCAGAAACACCCAAAGAGTAGTCATAAATTCTCCTACTTAAAATAAAGAGAGTTAACATTTTCTCAGGAAATAAAAAGTATATCCTTTTCTAGGACATGAGGCTTTGGAAATTCTTAGAACATAGTTCACTATATCCCTACAAGGATCCCAAGGCTAGTCTATCTTTCCAAGGCTGATGAGAACAGTCCTTGACTTTCTGATCCTCTGTACATGAGGATTCTACTCATCTCACTTCATCTTCACCAAATCTAGCATTTATATAAGCCTAGATAGACTGGAAGGCAATTGTATTATGGTATTGTATGATTATCTCAAGTATTTTGTAAATGCAAAGAATGTAAGGTCAGAAAGAACTTCAGGCTGCGAGTCCATATGCTTCTTCATTCATTGACCATCATAACACTAGCTAGCTTCTTCCCATTCATGAACTTCTTAATTTTCCTTCTAAATACTTATTCACTACTTTCAATTTCCCACCCAAATGATGTCCACTTTGGTTTCAGTTCTACCAACTCATTTCATGCTGTTGAATGAGCTTTTCTCTGTCCTGTGTCCAGCTATCATATTCCCCTCCCAGGCTAGATTAAACTAGATTAAACAAAACCAACTCACTTCATCTGGAGGTGAGACTTTCCATTCCCTGGTCACTGAAGTAACTAAATTCTAAACCCATTACAAGATTAGCCAGAGCTTTTTAGAATGTAAGACACTAATCACAAGTAATATTCCAGAAGTTCCTCCATTTCCTACTGTAGTGGGTCTGTCT
>VYZX01021695.1:0-15351 GCA_013401335.1 Brachypteracias leptosomus
TTTTGAGGTCCCTTCCAGTCGCTAACATTCTTTGCTGATCTGTTGGGTTCTGCTGGCCATCAAAGAAACTCAGGCTGACCTGCTGGAAAAGTCCCTTGATATCCAGAGGGACTAGCTGCCCTTCTGATACGGAGCAAGCTTCTCTCTGAAGGTCCATCAGAACATGCCCATGAAGGAGAGGAGAGATAGACAAAGTGCTGTTATGCTTTTGCTCCCCTTGATTTCCCCTGCAGGGAGTTATTATTGCCAGATGGATGTTGAGTTACGTTATCCAGCAGATTGACTAGACCTATGTTATTCCCCAAAGAAAACAACCCCAAACCAGTTTGTTTTAGAAACTTGTAAGCTCCAACATCAGATACGTATTAAACCACTCCAGATAGGACAGGGTTTGGTTCTAACAAGATGCAGAGTTATTATTTGTTTGCTCATATTTTGATTGTGCCACTGACAGACGTATATAAATACTATAGTCAGAAAATTGAGTTTCTTGCTGACATATATATGCCCACTTGCCTAATTAAAGCTAAAAGTGGAAAGAACAGCCCCTTTGGCCAAGTGTTTTCTTCTTTGCTAGTTTATTATGAAGAACTGCTCTGTTTGCTTTTGCTTTCCTGTTTAACCTAATCACAACCACTTCTAAGTAAAAGCATCTTTGCTTCTCCCAATCCTTAATCCTCCTCCTAGTTTTCATCAGCTTGAATCATATGCTCAGTAAAGCAGAGTCATTTTTTCTTCCTGTGGAGTTAATTGCTTGCTTTCAGCAAGCCATAAAAAATTAGTCCATAGAAGAAGTGGAGAATCAAGGGAGCTCTGGGGTTGGGGACTGAAAAAGGGTGAGTATTTATGGGTGAACTATGGGCACCTTCGAATAGAAAGTATCCAGATGGCATTATTTTTAAATGAAAAGCAACCAATTTTTGTGACATGTATTAAAGAGAGGGATGCAAGAGGGTAGATTTAGGTTGGAAATGAGAAGGAAATTCTTCACTCTGAGGGTGGTGAGACACTGGCAGATGTTGCCCAGGAAAGTTGTGGATGCTCCGTCCCTGGAGGTGTTCAAGGGCAGGTTGGATGGGGCCTTGAGCAACCTGCTCTAGTGAGAGGCATGGAGGTTGGAACTAGATGATCTTTGAGGTCTCTTCCAACCTTTAGGGCTGGTTGGGAAATGCTACAGAAAACTGGTGACCTCCTATTCCTGTCATCAGATCACTCTGCAGCAGGGTTGTAGCTCAATCACTGAAAGCACCAGAGAAGGATGAGAATGTGGATGGAGCTGCCAATTGCAGAAAGAAAAAGGAAAACTCATTTATAAGGCTGGATCTTGCAACATTGAAGAGCAGTATGTCAGACATAGAGAAAATTTAAAGAATAATATTTTTGTACAAGTATGAAATATAGTTTTGATCATTCCTGTTCTCAAAGAATCCATTCAGACTTCAAAAAAACTCCAGTGAAGTCCCTAAGATTGATCAGGGAAATGAAGAGCCTGCTACAGATGAGGAAACTAAAATACTGCTTCTTGCTTAGTCTAGAAGTGCCTGAGAGATGTAAATATTAGGAAAGCAGAAATCAAGATGTTTGGGGTACGAACCTACAAGGAAATTCACAGAACATAACATATTTTAGGTTAGGTATAACAAGAAGATTTATAGACAGGAGGAGAACAATGTTTTGGAAAGATTCCCTAATGGTAACAGAGGGGTCAAGAGTCCTTAATGGCCTTAAATGGAACTTGATGAATGTAGAGAGGGACTGAAGTTGCTTTATTTAGTCCATAATTGCCTAAAATACCTCCAGATACACTTTTTCAGTCTCTTGGGGTCATTCAATTTGAGCCTTACCCAATAAGCCCCTTGGGATTCTCTGTGAGGTACCAGTAAAGCACCTCTAATTTTCCCTGTAAAAACACAAGATGAAACTAAACTTGGTTTAAAACATCCTGTGACTGACTGGAATTAAATTTGGATGTGAAGATGCACCATAGGGGATCCCTGACTAGTAAGGTGAGCTTAGATCTATTCTGAAGACAACAGTTAATGCCACCACCTCAAGCAACTGCCATTTTGAGGCTCACTTAGATTTTTCCCATACTGTTAACCAAAAAAAGAATTTATTATTCCATTATGGGCATGCTTCACCCCTCTTCCTAAAATTAAACAAACCCCAGACATCAAAGCAAAAACCAAGAAATCTTCCTAAAGCTAAAGCCCTTCTGGAATTAGAGTTCTCAAACCTTCACATCACTGCAGATATAGTAGGTGGTGGTTAATCAGAAAAGGTTCATGGATGGAAATGGAAATAGAAATGAAGCAGCAGGTTTGGTACCTTATACAGCCAGACTAACCTGGAACAGAGACCAGCATCCAAATCAAACTCCAGCATGGAGAAAGGGGAGTTTCCCAAAGAGTTAGTCAGAGGTGGATTTCAGGAGTTGTCTCCTGGGCTGAGGTTCTCCTGGTGTTGGGGGGAGCTCCAGGTGGAGCAAATTGATAATACTCTGCTTTAATTGTGTCCTGCTGATAGATGCCAGGTTTAAAGGAAGGTGAGGCTGAAGGTTCTCCTGGTAGGACCACAGAATTAAACTGGAAATCCTTGGAGCTCTGTTCATGCACCAAAACATCATCCATCTCTTCCCCATTTAGTTTTCCCTCATTACTGTAAGAGGAGGTTCCTCCAGGAGCTCTTGTTATTAGGAAACTTTTCTTAGCTTACAGCCTACATTAACTTAGGACTAGTTCAGACTGATTTATTACTATCCTTTCCTCTTCAATGTTCTGATTTACTCATGGACAAGCCCCAGGGTGCCTCTCAACAGCACCAGTAGATTACACAAGACAAAAATTCCTGTCTCCACCCAGACACTCACCTTTCCATTTCCAGGGAGCCCTATTAGTCCTTCCTGTACTTCATTGCTAATATGAATTCACTTTTCCTTACTTCCTTTAAGCTCACAACACATCCCAGCAAGATGGTTTTTAATGTGTAGGAAATTGAGGGCTTGCGTTTCTGGCCTGGAATTAGGAATTTATGTGCCCTATGTCCTGTCTCTCCTAAATGGAGCCAGCACAAGAAGTGTATCTACATGCAAAGGGAGAGCCCAAAGTTGTCTCATCCCACAGAGAAAAAGTTTCCCAGCAATAAGTAGAAGTGGAATAATGATCCCACTGTTCAGACACACCTTAGAAATATGAATAGAGCTGACAGGGAGACTGTGGAAGTCTAGAAATGCATTTGTCATCAAGGGATTAAAAATGGAAATACAGGCTTGGGTTACAAGCAGCAGCAGCAAATCATTTCCTATCATGTGATGGTGCCAAGGGCAGGGTGGGTTTTACCTTTGTAAGCAGTACCCCAGTCCTGGCTGGGGCTGTCCTGGAGCTATCATCGTGTCCCAAACAACTCCCTGACATGCTCTTTGAACCCACGGGGCAAGGTTTATACTGGAGATTAGCTTTGCTTGACATTAACTCCCTTCTCCACCCAAAAATCTGACGTCTTCTCCTCCCATCTAGGAAATGGGAGGTCAGAGGACAATAACCCAGTTGGCCATGGGAGAGGGAGTCATATCCTGACAACCAGGGGCACTGCTGGGATGCTGCTGTCAGAGCCCCAGCAATCAGAGATCATGAGGCTTCTTGAAAACCTCCAGGAGGCAGGTGCTGAGCATCTCCAAGAAGTCAACTTACTTGCCAGTGTTTTTGATATGACTATAAGAGGACTTTACAGGATGTCCATGACCTCATCCCTTTTCCTGAAGCTTGTCAGCTCTTTACAGCTCTCTGAATGTCAAAGGGAAACGGGGAAAGACCAAATTGTCCTTCCTCAGATCATAGTGAAAGTGCTGACTGATCAGTTTGTTCTGTCTTGGGATACTTCCTGGAAGAGGCAATCTGATGTCTTAGAGCTTCATGGCTGCAGTCCATCTCTATTCAGCAAGCTCTCGAGTAGTCCTGGAGTGATCCAGCCCCTCCACATCAGCTGCTTTCTGTGCTGTGATTCCCCAAGAATCAATCACTGCCAGCCTAAAAAGCAACCAGAGAGGGTCTTGCTAACGTGTGGCCACCCTTAGTCAAGTGAGTTGACTGTTAGAAGTGGAAATTAATTAGAGCTTATTGGTTTTGTGTAGATTGCATATCCAGGAATCCTATATGGACTGGAAACAAGGGAATACTTAAAAGCTGTAATGATTTTCTCCTCTCTTTACAACCTAGACAGAGAAAGCATCCAAGAAACACACCCTCCTTCACTGAGCTCTTCCAGACACAGACCCTTTGAGAGTATTGTGCTCTCATCAGATACTAAGTGGATCTTTCTGCTGCTGGAAAGTGGGAAACATCAGAATGAGTTTCCTGGAAAGGATGTGAGGCTTCCATCTATCAGTGGAAGTCTTCATGAGAAAGTGAGATAAATATCTGTTGATGTTAATACAGGCAAGCTTGAGCTTGGCTTGCAGAGGTTCTCTGAGAACATAGAGTGAGTCAATTACCTTCTGTAGAATCCATGTGAGTCTTGGTGCACCCGTGTCTAAGGAGAGAGATTTCTTGATCAGTCTTCATTTAATGATCAAGCCCAGAGGGAGGGACAGTTTGACCACGTTTCTTTATAATTAATATATCCAACACCCTAACTTGTACACAGCCAGAGGAGATGGACTCTAGAAAGGCTGAAGGAAAATGAAATAAACCTCTTTTCAATTTTCTGCTCCTGATCTGCCATATAATAAATCATAAAAAGGCTCTGAGGAGACCTTATTGGGGCCTTCTAGTATCTGAAGGGAGCCTACAAGAAAGCTGGGGAGGGACTTTTTACAAGGGGTTGTAGTGATGGGATGAGGGGTGATGGCTTCAAACTGGAAGAGGGGAGATTTAGATTAGAAATTAGGAAAAATTCTTCACTCTGAGGGTGGTGAGACACTGGCACAGGTTGCCCAGGGAGGTTGTGGATGCTCCATCCCTGGAGGTGTCCAAGACCAGGTTGGATGAGACCTTGAGCAACCTGGGGGTTGGAACGAGATGATCTTTGAAGTCCCTTCCAACCCAACCCATTCTATGATTCTATGATAAAATGATGCTATCCAAAGTAGAGGCATCTTCTACCACACCACCTTTTATCAGAGTTATTTACTCACCATCAGCTAAGGAATGTTTTTGACACTGTCTTCTTCAGAAAGCCACTCTGGATCTGGGTCAAAATGTTTCCACTCAGGCTGCTCTCTGATAGAATGTTGAGATTCTTGGCAAAAGGGATTTTTCACCCTTCCAAAAAGTGCTTTCCATGGCATATTTCAATATTTGCAGAAAAAGGAAATACCCAAAGACCACAAATGTTCCCAAGGACAAAACATGGTAGGGTCTGGTGGGAATTGTATTTTTGGTACCTCAAGTCCCCCTTCCTCGATCTGGGCCAAGTTTTTCAGTGTGACTACATCTCCCATCATGCCCCAGTGCCAAGAGGTCTCATGAGGTATTTGCTGTCCAAGGAAGTGAGTGGATACAGAAAATATTGATATTACAGCCCAAAGAGAAACTGCTACACATTTTCCAAGTGTGTATTTCCAGGCTTTAGCCAAGAGCTTTCATTTGTCATCTGAATGAGGTTTTACCCCAAGAAAAATAAATAAAAAATCATTGTTTTCTGTGGAAAAATCAACCTCCCTTTCTAACCTGCTTGGTTTTCAAGTGCAGAGGCAAAATGACTCTCTGAGGAGCAATACCCAGAGGATTTTCAGCTGGTGTCAATTAAGATCACGAGCACTTGTTCGGAGGGGGGCGATGCTGACTTAGAGGAGCTAAGGAGTAAGCCAAAGTTTTGTAGAGTACTGCGTGTTCTCCAGACAAAAAGCAATGCATATTTTCTCTTCAAACCCTGGCTCAGGCAGAAAATGTGGAAGAATACACTGTTCTTCTTAAAAGTCTTTATAATACCCAGTGGTTTCCCTGTTCCCATTCTCCTGTGCTGACAATAATTGATCTGATTTTTTCAGAGGTGCTTGGTTATCATCAATGTCATGTGTAATCAGGAAAGGAATTAATTTTAGTTTTATATCCCTGTTGGCACGTTATTATGGTTAATTTAGTATCAGGAGGCTCCTTCTTGCTTTCTGTACCCATTTCCTTCTATTGCTTGTTGGGTTTTTAGAGTGTACATGCAATTTCTGCCCTGCTGCCTATGGTGTAGGAGGACCTGGCTGCAAACATCTTTAATGGTGCTGCATTGATTGTTCAAAGGACTCCTTGTCTTGAAGTTAGACAGACAAGTTGATATTTACTTTACTGATGTAATAGCTGTTGTACTACTGAATACAGTGGGATTTAGATGATCAAAGACAGACATAAACTTGTATTTATCTACATTTAAAACCATCTTCCTCCTTTCCTCTGCTGAGACCCAACCTGCAGTGCTGGGTCCAGCTCTGAAGTCCTCAGCATGGGAAAGACTTGGACTTGTTGGAGCAAGTCCAGAGTAGGACACAAGAATGGTCTGAAGGCTGGAACCCCTCTGCTCTGAGAGTTCAGCCTGGAGAAGAGAAGGTTCTGAGGAGACCTTATTGTGGCCTTTCAGTACTTAAATGGGGTCTATCAGAAAGATGGGGACAAATCTTTTTAGCAGGGTCTGTTGCAACGGAACAAGGGGTGATGGCTTTAAACTAAAAGAGGGGAGATTTAGAATAGCTAGAAGGCAGAATTTTTTTCTGCTGAGGGAGGTGAGAGCCTGGCCCAGGTTGCCCAGAGAAGTTGTGGATGCCTCATCCCTGGAACCATTGCAGGAGAGTCTCTGAGCAACCTGCTCTAGTTGAAGATGTCCCTGCTCCCTGCCTTTTAAGGTCTTTTCCAAAGACCTTCACCTCGACCAGGTTTCCTAGGATTGCAGTCAGAAGAGTTTGGAATCTCCCCAGAGAAGGAGACTCCACAACCTCTCTGGGAAGCCTGAGAGAGGCTCCACATTTAGTCCTCCATCCTTGTCCCTCCGTGCTGCTGGAAGGATATAAGGATATCCCTTTAGTGTTGCCAGTGGTGTAAAAATTGGCATTCTGGTGATATCCCAAGGCTGGATAGGACCAGCCTCCACTTTTTCATGGAGCTGGGGGTGTGAAACTTGTAGCTGCATTTGTGGGCATCTGCTGAAGAAGATCCATAAAGTGCCAGAGATCCAGTCAGAGCTGGAGGAGACAAATTCAGCCCATGGGACACAAGCCCACAGAGACACTATCTCTGTTTCTCTTTCAGTCTATACCTCCTGCTTAAGCAATCCTTATCCACACCCTCTTCCAGGCTTCCTAATCAGGGTTAGAGAAACAGGCTACATTATTCTTGGTCACCTCAGGGCCATTTTTGATCAGATATTGTGATGAGAACAGGCCTGACGTCATCCCCTCCACAAAACCAAAATAATAATGGTGATGATAATAGTTTATTATTATTCCTCTTTGCATGTTCTCCCCTTTTGGAGAGTTGATGTAGCTGAAAAGAGGCATGTTTTCAATTAAACAGAATGGGATTGAAACTGAAAAGGCATTAACCTTAAAATCAGACCAGAGGTTTTCACCTCAGAGGTCAGTTTTTCCTGGCAGTGGTGGCAAAGTATCATGAGTAAGTTGGCTTTAAAATTTAAAGTATTTAGGACAGCCTAGCCAAACATGGCTTTGCACACCCATCCTTGCCTCTTGAAACTGCAGTGAACTTGCTTGCACAAGCAGCAGTGATGGTTTCCCATATCTGGGACCTTCTTGTGGCCTTCCAGGATCTGAAGGGGGCTACAAGAAAGCTGGGGAGGGACTTTTTAGGATGTCAGGTAGTGGTAGGACTGGGGGGAATGGGTCAAAACTGGAGATGGGGAGATTCAGATGAGCCATTAGGAAGAAGATCTTCATGATGAGGGTGGGGAGACACTGGCCCAGGTTGCCCAGAGAGGTGCTGGAAGCCCCATCCCTGGACATTTGGAAGGCCAGGCTGGCTGGGGCTGTGAGCAACTGATGTAGTGGGAGGTGTCCCTGCCCATGGCAGGGGGGTTGGAACGGGATGATCTTGAAGGTCCCTTCCAACCCTGACAATTCTGTGATTCTAAACCCTTTGACACCAGGCTAAATCTCTCCTTTCCCAGCTTAAAACCATCACTTCTGGTCCTATCATTACAAACCCTTTTGATGTTTGGCCACCATGAACGTTTCCATTGTATGACCTGCTATCTTCAAGGTGACCCCTTACCCATGACCTAGTGTGGCACTATCATAGACACTAGCTTTTCCTACAGAAACATTTGGAAATATGTGTTTTCCAGGCTGATTTCTACAAAAAAAATAGATTGATCACAAAGTCATATTTTCACTATTTACCTTACATTATTTTTGCTTTAAGTTTTAGTGTACGTTTTAGTGTACGTTCCTTAGACTGTCATTGCTATTTCCCATTCCAGCTGGCTCAAGATGTTGGCAAGGAGGTTATCAACCCAGATGCTCTCTATTATTATTGCCTTCTCCCTTTGTATAAAAGTTTTTCTAACCTGTTCAGCTTTCTGGGATTGATAGGTTCAGACTTTTTTTCTTTTGCCAAGTGCTGAGCTAAAAATGTCTTTGCTTAATCAAGAAAACATCCTCAGGGGCTGGACTTTAATTCAGAATAATGTATCTAGGTCTTTTGATTAAAGAAATTGGTCAGAAGCCACCAAGTGATAGCAAATTCAGTCTCTAGTTACAGTAGTTTTCCTACATAAAATATTACCCTATGATGTTACAGAGCATTTCTCCAGGATGATTTGAATCAGATGATTGTTGGGGTTTTTTTTTAACCTGATGCTTGTAGTTAAGTAAATGCTAGACATCATTTTGCATTCTGAAATAGCTGTACAGCTCTTTGAAAAACTCATCAAGCAATAGGAAGTTGACTCTTTAAATCCCAGCTCACAGCACTGAGCTGTAATTATGTGTAAATCTTCTTCTACCATGACCCCACCGCTTTATCTTAAATTCATTCTGGTTGGAAGAGACCTTTAAAGTCATCAAGTCCAATTGTTAACCCAGCACTGCCAGGGCACCACTAACCCATGTCCCTCAGCACATCTCCGAGGCTTTTCAGTCCCTCCAAGGATGAGGACTCCACCACTGCCCTGGGCAGCCTCTTCCAGGCTTTGACAACCCTTTCAGGGAAGATTTTTTTCCTAATATCCAATCTAAACATCCCTTGGTGCAAATTGAGGCCATTTCCTCTTGTCTTATCACTTGTTCCTTGGGAGAAGAAACCAACCCCCACCTGGCTACAACCTCCTTTCAAGGAGATGTAGAGAGGGAGAAGGTCTGCCCTGAACCTCCTTTTTTGCACCAGATCTAGTTGAGGATTGTCACCTGAAAGATAAAAGCTGCTTAGCAGAAAGCTTGCTGGGAAAAAAGGGGCAGTACATGAAATTACTCTTTTTCCATGTCAAAATAGTCCAGGTATAAAGGAAGATCTCTGAACATTTCTGGAGAAGGGCCTCTTGAGGAGCTTCCTAAAAGAGGACTATAAAGAGGAAACTGAATTAATTGCCCAGTTTTTGTGACAGAGGAGCAACCATATGGCTCCTGGTGTGTGGTTTTGGGTTCTTCCATACTCATACCATGGACATAGTCTGGAAAAAAAGGGATGGAGGAGGCATCACTTTGCTTTTACTGGAGGACCACGCACAAATCATCCAGAATTCCTCTGTGAAAATGCCGGTGTTAAAAGATTGTGTTTATGACTGGCAAAAAAAAATCCTTAGACTATAATTAATCCAGCAGAACATCCAGGAGATCAGCTAATTTGCCAGGACTCTGTCACAGCATTTCTGCATGAACTGACCCGGTATAAATGAAGATCTAAAATTAAACTCCAAAACTCTGAGTTCATACGAGTGGCAAAGGAGCATTACACCCATTGAGAGGTTGGAAGATTGATGCTGATGGGTGTCTCTTTTCCAAGCCATTCCTTCCCTGTTTGCCAGAAAATAAACCATAAATTGTTGCATTTCTTTTAGTTACGGGATTTTTTTTTTTTCCATTACCCAACAGGTGTTTAAGCAAATGAGGAGAAGAGTAAAACCAACAACCAACCTTTCCCCCTCCACCTCCCCTCCTCGGGCTTCTCCAAAATGAGGTGAAAACATGTTAAATATGTTATCCAAAATCCCCTCGGTGGTTTGGTGAGGTCTGAGGTCATTCCATGCTTCAGCAAGTAACCCAAGGTGACCTCATAACCAAGTGCATGACTGGATTGCAGTTAAATTGATTAATAGTGAGGCAATCAAAAGGTTCCAGTTCTCCTGCCAGTACCGAAGGTCTAGGAACCATGGGTTAATTCTCCAAGTCATTTGCTTGACATAAGTTCATCAGCTCCCTGGGTTCCTGGAGACAGATTTGTTTGTGAGAAAGGGCATGAGGAACACGAGCTTGATGGATCTGTCCACTCCCAACTGTCTGGAAAGGCTCCTTTTTGTAGAGATGGGGAAATGAGTTGTAGAAGTCATCCTGGGCTGTGTAACTCAGTCTCTCTGCCAGATGTCCTGGTGCTTACAGAGAGCTGGAAAAAAAGAGGGGGGAGGATTTGCAACCATTAAGTTTCTTTTCCTCTGGTTTCCTTTTTCAATTGCAAGAAAAAAAAATGTTGAAATAATGAAGTTTAAAGGATGCATCCAAATTTCTGCTCATTTCAGATGGATGTTATGGGCTGTCTGGATACTAATTCTAAGAAGACCTTGACCAGTACAAAATTATCATCACTTTCAAATCACAGTTAATGTGTTTGCCAGTTTTCTCTGAAAACATCATTGCATGAAGGATGAAGGGTCTGGAGCAGGAGTGTGGTGAGGAGCAGCTGAGGGAGCTGGGGGGGTTGAGCCTGGAGCAAAGGAGGCTCAGGGGAGACCTTCTGGCTCTGCACAACTCCCTGAGAGGAGGTTGGAGCCAGGTGGGGTCGGGCTCTTCTCCCAAAGAACAAGTGACAGGAGAAGAGGAAATGACCTCAAGTTGCCCCAGGGTAAGTTTAGGCTGGATATTGGGTAAAAGTTCTTCCTCAAAAGGGTTGTGAAGGTCTGGTCCAGGCTGGGCAGGGCAGTGGTGGAGTCCTCATCCCTGGAGGGGTTTCCAAGGCGTGGAGATGTGGTGCTGACCATTCTAGTGGTCAGGGAGATGTTGGGCAAAGGTTGGACTTGATGATCTTAAAGGTCTCTTTCAACAAAAACAATTCTACGCTTCTACTTTATGATTCTGGATTCAAAGTTATCAAAATCACTTTAGTTTTCATCTCCACAAGTAACCAGAAAAGAGCAACTGGGCACCCAGTCCAAGCCATAGAACAGCAAAAGGTCATCGAGACCCTTTGGGAAAGAACATTTTCTATTAAGTTTTCTGCTGCTCTTTCAAGTCCATTTTTACACGCAGGTAAAGTTTTTTTCCAGACTAGATTGTTTAAATAAAAGTAGAATTTTTAAATTAATACCTTCTCCATAAAAACTTTATTTGCTGTTCTCTGGAGGCTTTTGATGATTATTTTCCCTTTATAACACATATATAACCCCAATGACTGACATTCCCCATCAATCCAAAATCCAGTCGTTTTAAAGGAGCCTAGAAAATTAAATCCATTAAAATATTGATGGACTATAATGAAAATATTTTAAAGTTTCCATTTCGAAGCTAGAAACCTACTTTTAAATGTCTGAACTTTTCGTGGTATATGAAAGCAGCAATTTTGAATTTTTTTATGTCCTGAGGAGCAACATCTGCTGATAGATTACACATAATAAAAAAATAGAATGTTGGGATGTTTTGCTCACTTTTTTTAACCTGTTCCTCATGGCATTTAACTCTTTCTGTTATCACTCCTTGCAAATATTTGTAGACACCTATTCTACCTCTGGCTAGCTTTAATTCCTTCACTTTGACAATTAAACTGTCCACAGCAGTTCTGGGAGAAATCCTTGGGCAATGTCCTATTCATTTAATTTTACAACTATAGTAATTCCCCTCAGCTGGATTTCTGGGGTTTATTATAAAATACCTCCAGACAGTCATAGTGTGCTCTGAAATATTTATCAGCCTGATGCATATTTCTTATTTTGGTGTTTTCTTTAGTGATTCCTCTGAGTTCACCTATGAAAGTGTCACTAGGGTCATCACCTTCTACATCTCAACATCCAGTTGTCCTTGAAATATCTAAGAATATATGACCCACCACTATCTTCCAACCTGGGATTCTATGATCTAAGAATATATAAAATAAAGCTGGTCCAGTGGCACTTTTGCCTGGGTCAGATCTCCAAAGTCTGGCCAATGGTTTCTTTGCCAGACATGCCAAAGCATCCTCATATCCAGTTACTAGAACTCTTTCTGTCTGGAATTTGAATAAGGGCTTATCATTTACTGCATCCAGTTCTGGAACCCCCAGCACAAGAAGGGTGTGGACATATTGGAGCGTGTCCAGAGGAGGCCACNGGTAGGTTGGAAAATGAACCAAGCAGAGCCTGCTGTTAATTAGGTTTCCTCAGAACTAACTCCTACCTTTTTTTTTTCCCTGCTGGTTATTTTTGACCTGATCCTTCAGTACAGCTGCTGTTGTCTGCAGTGCTGAGCACCAAGCCAAGCCTTAGATGCTCTGCAAGGTTCCTTCCAGCGCCATGGCAGTCACCAGGTCACCCTTTTTCCTCTTTAATTGCTAAGAGCTCGTCATGATTAGAGGTCCTGTTGTCAGATTGGAAGGCTGATAAAGGGGCTGTGAGCAGAGGAATGCTATTTTTCATCACTCGTGTTGTTCCACAGACGTGTTGCAACACAAGGCTGAAGTGCTCAACATCCAAACCTCAGAGCTCTTCGCACTTCTAACCTCTCCCTCCTGCCTCTCATCTCCTGCAGGAACAGAAGGAGGTAATTTCCAAGGTCAACACGTCCCCCTTTTATTCAGATACTCTTTGGAAAGACTAAGAAGGAGACACACATTCACTTTGACCTGTGAATTCCAGGTTTAAAAGGCCTCTGATGAATAACCCTCCCTCTCTAGTTGAAAGGCTCATTTCTAACATACCTCAGGAAGGGCCAGATCTGATAGGGAATATCATTCAGGCTTCTTTCATGGAGCTCATTTCCTAATCTCTCTGCTCCATCACTGGAAGGTTAATAGGAAAAACAATAAAGGGGCATATTGCTGCAATCAAGGAAAAAATCCCAGCTCTGTTTACATGGTTACGTGGCTTTCATGTGAAGACAGCAAACAGATGGTTCCCTGAGCAGAAGGGCACCTATATCTTTATTTCTTTTGCCTCAGTAGGAAGTAATTTCACCCTCTACCTTCTCAGCACTGAGCTGAGAGATGTCACACAAGGTGCTGCAGAGATTCATTGCAAGAAACCCCAGAGAACTGGTAATTAAAATTAGTAATATCCCTCTTTGACTAAGACCCAGGAGCTTATGGCTGGGCTCCCTTGGAGTAAACAGCATCTTGTGTGATTATCTCTATCCAAGCTGCTACCCTAAGTCAAAGTAAAAAAATAGGCCCTTTAAAGTGACTTGTTAGAAAGCAGCAACCTCACCACAGTCTAATCTTCTGTGTGAGCTCCACAAACAGACAGGGAGAAGTGGATCTGTGCTCCTGATGGTCACAGGGACTCCAGAGATTGAGTAACATCCCGATTGAAAAAACAGGAGATATTTCAAGGCCAGGTGGGATGGGGTTTTGAGCAACCTGGTCTAGTGGGAGAGAAGTGTCCCTGCCCACAGCAGGGGGGGTGGAACTAGACATCTTCAAGGTACCTTCCAATCTTAACTGTTCTAGCTTGTGGAAGAGAAAGCTCATGAGGATCTTAGCAATGCTTATAAATATCTGAGGGGGAAGAGAAGCAAGAGGCACAAACTGAAATACAGGGAATTCTGTGTAAACAGTGGAAAACTTTTTTGCTGTGGGCGTTGTTGAACATTAGAACAGGTTACCCAGAGAGGATGTGGAGTCTCCATCCCTGGAGGTACTCAAAACCTGACCAGACACAGCCCTGAACATCCTTGTCCACCTGGGTTGGACTAGACAACCTCCAGANTGTTCTAGCTTGTGGAAGAGAAAGCTCATGAGGATCTTAGCAATGCTTATAAATATCTGAGGGGGGAGAGAAGCAAGAGGCACAAACTGAAATACAGGGAATTCTGTGTAAACAGTGGAAAACTTTTTTGCTGTGGGCGTTGTTGAACATTAGAACAGGTTACCCAGAGAGGATGTGGAGTCTCCATCCCTGGAGGTACTCAAAACCTGACCAGACACAGCCCTGAACATCCTTGTCCACCTGGGTTGGACTAGACAACCTCCAGAGGCCCCTCCCATCTTCAGCAGTTCTGGAATGCTGTGGTGATGGATCCAGACCCATAAACAGAAAGGTCCAGGTGGAAGATGTGATGCAAACAAAAGGAGCCAGAAGAAAAGGAGGAAAGTGTAAAGGTCCCTATTTGGCAAACCTAAAAGTGTTGGTCATTGACAGTGACTAAGAGTCTCATCCAGAGTCTCATCATCTGTGCTACCTACATCATGCTGCCTTTCTTTGCAGCAAGGAAATGTTTATTTGCAGCATTGAAGACCATATATTCCTTAGATCAAGGGGAAAAAAAATGACTAAAAGGTAAATTAATGCACCTTATATCTTGCCCTGAAGGTAAGAAGACAAGTCCTGGACCAAAGCCAAATAAAAGGAAATTCCACAGTGAGAGGGAGGGGGAAGCCCTTGACAGAAAAAATGCTGAGTTACTGCTACTCATGGACTCTCATGACAAAAGGGAAGATCTATTTTCTCCTCCTTTATCCAGCTGTTGCTGAGTTTCAGCATTGCAGTTCTGACTTGGGATGGAGTTGATATTTTATGGCCTCCCAGTTGTTTGGAGGTTTTCAGCAGGAGTAGAGGAGGTATAAAATATCCTCCACGCTTGCAGCAACAGCTCTAGGTGTGCCCTTGGCCAAGGTATCCATAACAGCATCAAATTATGCTCATGAATGGGAAAGATCTCATCCAAGCCACGTTGAAATAAGTGAAAAAGACTTTTTTGGACATTTGAAAGATTCAGTCTGGCCTTAGAGGGAGCAATTAAAGCAGATTTCACCATGAGTGCAGTAGTCACTGGAGAGCAGAATTATAAACATCATTGATAGCACCATCCCATGTATAGAACCAGCAACCAGTATCTGAAGAGGGTCTACAAGAAATCTGGGAATTTTATATGACCTTGTAGTGCTAGAATGAGTGGTAATGGCTCAAACTAGAAGAAAGTAGATTTAGATTAGAAATTAGGAAGAAGTTCTTCACTGTGAGGTTGGTGAGGCATTAGAGCAGGTTGCTGTTTAGCTATCTTGCTCTCCTTCAAACAATCCT
>VYZX01021695.1:16540-30995 GCA_013401335.1 Brachypteracias leptosomus
CACGCTCCCTTTGTTTGCAGCAAGGAAATGTTTATTTGCAGCATTGAAGACCATATATTCCTTAGATCAAGGGAAAAAAAAAAATGACTAAAAGGTAAATTAATGCACCTTATATCTTGCCCTGAAGGTAAGAAGACAAGTCCTGGACCAAAGCCAAATAAAAGGAAATTCCACAGTGAGAGGGAGGGGGAAGCCCTTGACAGAAAAAATGCTGAGTTACTGCTACTCATGGACTCTCATGACAAAAGGGAAGATCTATTTTCTCCTCCTTTATCCAGCTGTTGCTGAGTTTCAGCATTGCAGTTCTGACTTGGGATGGAGTTGATATTTTATGGCCTCCCAGTTGTTTGGAGGTTTTCAGCAGGAGTAGAGGAGGTATAAAATATCCTCCACGCTTGCAGCAACAGCTCTAGGTGTGCCCTTGGCCAAGGTATCCATAACAGCATCAAATTATGCTCATGAATGGGAAAGATCTCATCCAAGCCACGTTGAAATAAGTGAAAAAGACTTTTTTGGACATTTGAAAGATTCAGTCTGGCCTTAGAGGGAGCAATTAAAGCAGATTTCACCATGAGTGCAGTAGTCACTGGAGAGAATTATAAACATCATTGATAGCACCATCCCATGTATAGAACCAGCAACCAGTATCTGAAGAGGGTCTACAAGAAATCTGGGAATTTTATATGACCTTGTAGTGCTAGAATGAGTGGTAATGGCTCAAACTAGAAGCGAGTAGATTTAGATTAGAAATTAGGAAGAAGTTCTTCACTGTGAGGTTGGTGAGGCACTAGAGCAGGTTGCTGTTTAGCTATCTTGCTCTCCTTCAAACAATCCTGACTATGCCATTTTGTGCTGCTAATTGTCTCATGACACAGGTCAACATCTAACTCAGCAACATCCCTTCCACATACCCCCATCTTTTCCATATTCTTCATCTTTTTGCTCTTCTCCAGCTCAAATCAGCCACCACAAGAGCCAAGGGGGAACACACCATCAAGAGAGACCTCAGCAAGCTACAAGCAGTCCCAACAAGAAGTTCTTCCAACAGGAACTCACTTCAACAAGACCTTTCTCTCCAAACTGCTCAGTTCCTGGTTAATATAGTTCTGGCTTCACTCATCACCCCAACCATGAGCACCTGGGAGCAGTTGGGGCCTCACACAGGTGGGACAGGTTCTACCTCTGGGGCCTGAAACTACCTGGGGAACAAAACATTCTGCTGGGTTGGGACTCATCCATAGGTCAACTCCAACTTGGGGTCCACAGCCCAGTTCCCAGCGCTTCACACAAGTTGTGGATGCTCCATCACTGGAGGTGTTCAAGACCAGGTTGGATGGAGCTTGGAGCAACCTCGTCTAGTGGGAGGTGTCCCTGCCCATGTCAGGGGGGTTGGAACTAGATGATCTTGAAGGTCCCTTCCAAACCATTCTATGATTCTATTGAAAAAACACCTTACTCCTTTTCCCCTTCCTTTGGTCCAATCTGAAGGGTCTGAGGCATGAATAGACTCCAACTAGGCATCTCTGCCCATGCAAGATGAGTGTGCAACATGAGAGTAAATGTCTGGGTGGAACAGCAGCTATATTTATGATTTATTTATCACTTTTACCCATTTTGTATACACCCTGCAAGCTGATGGAGAAGCAGCCTCTAGAATTCAACCCCTGGAGCTGGGAGTGTTTAAGCAGTCACCCAGTCTTGACTCCCTCAAAGTGTTGGCCATGAAAATTACCTTCTTGTTGCTATCAGAATTACCTGAAGTAGCTTTAGTCCTTATTTTCCTTCCACAGTCAGGGCACTGAAGCTGAAAAGAATGAGGCTAATTGTGAAAACCACTGTTAAGGCTTTAGCTTTGGCTGTTGACTGGTGATTTGCAAAACATTACCCAGCTCTCCTGACATTACAAATTCTTTTTTTTCCCCCCTCGCATTTTTGCAGGTGAGTCTTGACTGAGTAACCCAGAACCCTGCAGTTAATTGGTACCATTCCCTTGTATAGACAGATATATACAGAAACCCGCCCACGTGTGCCTGGGAGTGAAATCTCAGACCAGCATTTTTCCCTCTTACATAAGACACGGTTCCTTTCCTTGCCTATTTGCAGTGTGGTTTTCTGTATTTATACCAGTATTAAATGTAATTTATTAAGTTTATAACCTTGACAGTGTGAATACATTGCCATTTATTAGGCGTTGGCAAGGCATCCAAACATCTGTTTTAGCAGAAACACGGCACTTTGCTGGAGCTTTTGTTTCCTTGGATGGAATTACTTTGGGAAACCCTCCAGAGAGAGAAAGCCCTGGCTTGATGTCTTCTAGCCACAGTCCTGCCAGAGTCCTTGGGGCAAACTTGGCATCAAGAGCAGGGGAAGTTATGGTGTTGCTCTTTACTGCAATATCCAGACGACCCAGGAAATAAAGGGAGGGGAAACACAGAAGAAATTGGGAGAGAATGAGGCTCCATCACTCTTTGCATGCATAGTCCCTGTATGTTTTGAGGCCAGAAGAAACCACCTTGTGTCAACATAATCTGAGCTGTTGGTGACGTAGCTCAAGTACTTNTTAGCTATCTTGCTCTCCTTCAAACAATCCTGACTATGCCATTTTGTGCTGCTAATTGTCTCATGACACAGGTCAACATCTAACTCAGCAACATCCCTTCCACATACCCCCATCTTTTCCATATTCTTCATCTTTTTGCTCTTCTCCAGCTCAAATCAGCCACCACAAGAGCCAAGGGGGAACACACCATCAAGAGAGACCTCAGCAAGCTACAAGCAGTCCCAACAAGAAGTTCTTTCAACAGGAACTCTCTTCAACAAGAACTTTCTCTCCAAACTGCTCAGTTCCTGGTTAATATAGTTCTGGCTTCACTCATCACCCCAACCATGAGCACCTGGGAGCAGTTGGGGCCTCACACAGGTGGGACAGGTTCTACCTCTGGGGCCTGAAACTACCTGGGGAACAAAACATTCTGCTGGGTTGGGACTCATCCATAGGTCAACTCCAACTTGGGGTCCACAGCCCAGTTCCCAGCGCTTCACACAAGTTGTGGATGCTCCATCACTGGAGGTGTTCAAGACCAGGTTGGATGGAGCTTGGAGCAACCTCGTCTAGTGGGAGGTGTCCCTGCCCATGTCAGGGGGGTTGGAACTAGATGATCTTGAAGGTCCCTTCCAAACCATTCTGTGATTCTATTGAAAAAACACCTTACTCCTTTTCCCCTTCCCTTGGTTCAATCTGAAGGGTCTGAGGCATGAATAGACTCCAACTAGGCATCTCTGCCCATGCAAGATGAGTGTCCAACATGAGAGTAAATGTCTGAGTGGAACAGCAGCTATATTTATGATTTATTTATCACTTTTACCCATTTTGTATACACCCTGCAAGCTGATGGAGAAGCAGCCTCTAGAATTCAGCCCCTGGAGCTGGGAGTGTTTAAGCAGTCACCCAGTCTTGACTCCCTCAAAGTGTTGGCCATGAAAATTACCTTCTTGTTGCTATCAGAATTACCTGAAGTAGCTTTAGTCCTTATTTTCCTTCCACAGTCAGGGCACTGAAGCTGAAAAGAATGAGGCTAATTGTGAAAACCACTGTTAAGGCTTTAGCTTTGGCTGTTGACTGGTGATTTGCAAAACATTACCCAGCTCTCCTGACATTACAAATTCTTTTTTTTCCCCTCTCATTTTTGCAGGTGAGTCTTGACTGAGTAACCCAGAACCCTGCAGTTAATTGGTACCATTCCCTTGTATAGACAGATATATACAGAAACCCGCCCACGTGTGCCTGGGAGTGAAATCTCAGACCAGCATTTTTCCCTCTTACATAAGACACGGTTCCTTTCCTTGCCTATTTGCAGTGTGGTTTTCTGTATTTATACCAGTATTAAATGTAATTTATTAAGTTTATAACCTTGACAGTGTGAATACATTGCCATTTATTAGGCGTTGGCAAGGCATCCAAACATCTGTTTTAGCAGAAACACGGCACTTTGCTGGAGCTTTTGTTTCCTTGGATGGAATTACTTTGGGAAACCCTCCAGAGAGAGAAAGCCCTGGCTTGATGTCTTCTAGCCACAGTCCTGCCAGAGTCCTTGGGGCAAACTTGGCATCAAGAGCAGGGGAAGTTATGGTGTTGCTCTTTACTGCAATATCCAGACGACCCAGGAAATAAAGGGAGGGGAAACACAGAAGAAATTGGGAGAGAATGAGGCTCCATCACTCTTTGCATGCATAGTCCCTGTATGTTTTGAGGCCAGAAGAAACCACCTTGTGTCAACATAATCTGAGCTGTTGGTGACGTAGCTCAAGTACTTATAGCTGAAGCCTGATTGATGCCTCCAAGCACAAGTACAGAACAAGTGTGACTATGCCAGGGTGGTAAATGAAGGATTTATGCACCTCACAGCTCTCAGCAGAGGTCAGATGTGAGACTGGAAGCTAGATCTCAGCACAAGACAGATGGATGTGGACCTATTGAAGTGGGTCCAGAGGAGAAAAATGAGCCTGGAGCACCTCTGCTGTGAGGACAGGCTGAGAGAGTTGGGGTTGTTCAGCCTGGGGAAGAGAAGGCTCCAGGGAGACCTTCTTGGGTCTTCAAGGGGCCTGTCAGAAAGATGGGGATGATCTTTTGAGCAGGGCCTGTTGGGACAGGACAAGGGGGGGATGGGTTTATACTAAAAAGGGAGATTTAGACCAGATAGAAGAAAGATATTTTTGACACTGAGGGTGGTGAGATGGTGACCCAAGTTACCCAGAGAAGTTGTGGATGCCCCATCCCTGGAACCATTGCAGGTCAGGCTGGATGGGCCTCTGAGCAACCTGCTCTAGTTGCAGATGTCCCTGCTCAGTGCAGGGGGGTTGGACTAGATGATCTTGAAAGGTCCTTTCCAACCCAAACATTCTTTGATTCTAAGATTCCATGATTTACCAGATCTGCACAGGAGCAACTCCAGTCCTCTTAAACTGACTTTTAATTGCAGAATCATGGGAAAGTTTATGTTGGAAGGGACCTTTGGTGGTATCTCATCCAACTGCCTTTACAAAGGTTAACTCCTTTTCAGGAGGAGTCAGTAAAGCTGGAAAAAACCCAGTTTTTAAAAGATCCAAGGATGGAGACTCTAAGAGTGCCTCTATGAAATTATGGGAAGGACACTAAAGAAGGACAACCCACCTATAAAACCTATACATGGTGATCATGACACCAGCAGCTTTGGGACTACAGCTTCCAAATGCCTCAGTGAAAATAAAATAAAATAAAAGCAGATTACCATTGAACCAAAGTCAAATAAAATCCTTCCGGTCAAACCAGTGACTCCAAGTGAAACATTCCAATTTCAAGGAATGCTGAAATATTTCATTTTTCATCAGAAATGTTGGAAGGAAAACATTTTGACAGATGCATTTCCATTTAGTTCTAAGAAAGAAGAGCTAGTCTTCCTAATTTAGGATGAAAATAGATCTTGCCATCTTAGAATAGCCCCCAGAATCCAACATTATAACTATTGTTCAGTGTCAAGAATATACAAGGGCTGTGAAAGAAGGAAGTTCTTGCCCAGGAGGGTGGGGAGACACTGGCCCAGGTTGCCCAGAGAGGTGCTGGAAGCCCCATCCCTGGATATTTTGAAGGCCAGGCTGGCTGGGGCTGTGAGCAACTGATGTAGTGGGAGGTGTCCCTGCCCATGGCAGGGGGGTTGGAACAAGATGATCTTGAAGGTCCCTTCCCACCCTGATAGTTCTATAAAGCAGGAGATAAGTAAAATAAGTCACACCAGATCCTTCTGGACTTCCAAATCTGTGACTCTATTGCATAGCCATGAACATTTTAATATATATAGTGCTGCACTCAAATAACCATCTTACTACCCAAAACTGAAGGAACTGGATGAGTTCCATTTATAAAGAAACCCCTAAATCAAACATACATTCTCTTTCCCCAAAGGTATCCAGTTCATTTGAAATAATTGCATAAACAGAAGTTACAACTCCCTTAAAAATAATATATCAAGGCTCGGGTTGTTCTCCAGCCTTAGCTATGGTGGGGTTCTCTGCTGCATGCTGGGAGGACATGCTTCCAGCTTCTTCTGTTTGCTTTCTGGAAGGTTTCAGAGGTCCTGGCTGTGACTTGATATTTCCTGCCACCGTTTGGGTCCCTTTGGAGCAGAACAAGCACTAGCCTACAATTTGCTGCAAGTCAATGCAGAAATCTATGAAGGATTTATAAGGAAATAGATCTGAGAGTGATTGCAGGAGGTCTTCTGTTGGTGACTGTTAAAGTCCTTGGTGGGTGGACACAGGACTTAGAATCATAGAATGTTTTAGGCTGGAAAGAACCTTGTCCAACCTCCCTACACAAGTAGGGACATCCTGAGGGGGTGGAAGACCTTGTGCCATTTGGGACCTTGTGCCCATGGGGTAGGTGTCCCTGCCCATGGCAGGGGAGTTGGAATGAGATGATCTTGAAGGTCCCTTCCAACCCTGACAATTCTATGATTATTCTGTTGTCAGGATGTTTAAATTCACTTTGCAGTCCCTAAATGTTTTCATTTTTTGCAGACAATTTAAGTTCAGAAACAGTTGAAATCTTGTGTGTGGATCTAGCACCGTCCTCCTCATTTGCCTCCTCAAAGAGCTGTAGAAAAGTACTTCAGGAAAGGACTTGGGGGACTGCTGATAAACATCATGTACATAAGCCAGACCTTTGGGTGTGTGAAAAGAGTTTAAAGCTGGTATTAACCCTTGGTGTGGCCAGTCTGCTGCTGCCAAACTAAACTAGCCTGAGGGCTGCTGTAGCTCATGCAAAAAGTTCACAGTTCTAAGGAGTCCAGTTGGCTCCTTGCCCTTCAGAGTTCTACAGGGAATTAAAAGAAGGTGAATCATAGAATCGTCAGGGTTGGAAGGGACCTTCAAGATCATCCCGTTCCACCCCCCCTGCCATGGGCAGGGACACCTCCCACTACATCAGTTGCTCACAGCCCCAGCCAGCCTGGCCTTCCAAATGTCCAGGGATGGGGCTTCCAGCACCTCTCTGGGCAACCTGTGCCAGTGTCTCCCCACCCTCCTGGGCAAGAACTTCTTCCTAATGTCTCATCTCAATCTCCCCACCTCTAGTTTTGACCCAAGAAGGAACAGAAACAGGTCTGGTTGATCTAAGACTAAGACCCACCTAGAGAAAAAGAGGGGTGAACCCATGGCTGGAGAAGCTGTGCTGTGAGGACTGGAAGATCTGAGGTTAATTCTTTTACAGTGGATATTTAGAGGAACTCTCCTTTTTTGGTTTAGTGTATTTCAATGGCAAGATAAAAGTGACTTTTCACGCAGAAGAGTCACAGAGGCATAAAAATGACCCTTCACACAGAAAAGTTCACATCAATTGCAGTGAAGTTTCTGAATGTGAAGTATTGAATAGAATATATTGAATAAAACATTTGAATATTGAATAAAATATAAGGAGGAATCCTAGGGTAGATTTAAGCCAGATATAAAGAAGAAATTTTTTACTATGAGGGTGGTGAGAGCCTGGCCCAGGCTGCCCAGAGAGGTGGTTGATGCCCCATCCCTGAAAACATTCCAGGTGAGGTTGGCCAGGACTGAGCAACCTCCTCTAGTTGCAGATGTCCCTGCTCCCCGGACTAGGTGACCTTGAAAGGTCCCTTCCAACCCAAACCTTTCTCTGATTCTTTAAATCTCTGATTCTTTTATCTACTAGCCACACTCCATTGCTCCCAGCTCGATCAGTAGCAGCCAGGCTGTTTGCAGTGGGAAGAGCCAAGTGCCATCAACAACATTGACACAGTTCACACACACCCCTGGGCTGATTAGGTGTGAAATACGGCTGGGAAATTGCTTTTAAGTATCTCACATTCTTGTCTCCAACCAGAGCCATCCAGGGCCTTTTCATCTGTGTTCCCTGCCTGCCTCCACAGGAACAGGAGGTGGAAGAGAAAGGGAGCTCTGTGGTGCTGTGGGATCATCTGCAATTGGGGGTGTCAGGCTGGAGACCTCTTTCTGCAGCTAGAAGATGCTGAAGGGATGCTAAGAAAAGGGATGTTGAAAGCACCTGGGCAAACATCCTATAAAGTGCTTATTTAAACTGTCTTTCACTTTTCTTTTCCTTCTATCTGTTGCTATCTTACACCTACACTCCTTATCTGACTTAGATTTGTCTTTTAAGACTGAGAGGAAAAAAAATCTAGAACTTTCTGCCACTTGCAAGTCAGAGTAAAATGGGGCATAGAGGGAGCCTTGGGATGATCCACACCTGAGACATGGTTAGGAGATTCAGGAGCTCCAAGAGGAGATGTTAAAGGAGAAGTTCTTGCCCAGGAGGGTGGGGAGACTCTGGCCCAGGTTGCCCAGAGAGGTGCTGGAAGCCCCATCCCTGGACATTTGGAAGGCCAGGCTGGCTGGGGCTGTGAGCAACTGATGTAGTGGGAGGTGTCCCTGCCCATGGCAGGGGGGTTGGAACGGGATGATCTTGAAGGTCCCTTCCAATCCTGATGATTCTGATTCTATGCTGTTAGTGTATGTGTTCCTTGGGGAAGCAGGTAGGGTTGTGTTACTAGCTGCTGAGATATGGTAAGAACTTCCCTTCTGCAGACACAGAGCTCCTCTCTAGTGACACACAGATGTCACAGGTCCCCCACCCACACCTTGGGTGAACTACAGGGTGTCACAATGTGCTGCCAGCTCTCTTCTTCCACAGACCAACACCAAACTCAACAACATCCCCTCCGCTTACCTTCATCTTCTATGTATTCTTCATCTTTTCTCCATCTTGAATCAGCCAAGGGGAACACACCATCAAGAGAGAGCTCAGCAATCTGCCTCCAACAAGAAGATCCTCCAACTGGCCACAACAGGAACTCACTTCAAGAACTCTTCTAAGTGATGAGCTCCTGGTTGATATAGTCCTGGCCTCGCTCATCAACCCAACCATGATCACTTGGGGGCAGTTGGGGCCTCACAGGTGGGGCAGGTTCTGTCTCTGGGGACTGAAACCACCTGGGGAACAAAACATGTTGCTGGGTTGGGACTCATCCATAGGTCAACTCCAACTTAGGGCCCACAGCCCAGTTCCGAGCACTTCAGTGCTTCCAGAAGAACAATCCATGAACACTAAAAGGGAATGACTTCTATACGATTCTCCCATCCATTCCATCTCTCACACAGAGAGCTATAGCATGAGGAGAAACAGGTCTTTGAATTTCAACCTTATCCCTGATCCTACCAACAAAATAATGGCCTGTTTGCACTGACATGCAGGTCAGGTTCTCACACTGTTGGCATCTGAGTTTAATAGTACATGGATAGCTCTAAAAGCATCTCTGGAATGACTTGTCTGCTACCGTGTTTCTCTATGTCCTCTACATCCTAGAACTATTGAGGTTTTAAGATCATTAAGCCTAAACATTAACCCAGCACTGCCAAGACTCACTAGGGGGGAACCAGATTTAGACTGGATATTAGAAAAAAGTTCTTTAATCTGAGGGTGATAGATCAGTGGAAGGGGCTGCCCAGAGAGGGGGTGGAGGTCCCATCACTGGAATCCTTCAAGGTCAAGCTGGATGGGGCTCTGAGCAACCTGCCCTAGGTAGAGATGTCCCTGCTGGTGTAGGGAGGTTGGACCAGATGAGCTCTAGAGGTCCCTTCCAGTCTCAAACATTCTATGATTCTATGATCACAATTCCTCCCCAACGAAGAAGATGCCTCATGAACTAACATGGAGCCAAATGTTGGGCACACAAAACTTGTGTGCTAGGAGTTATTTTTTTAAACACTTCCAGCCCCAAAGAGCAAGTCTTCAGGCAGGGTTATAAAATGAAGATTTGTCAAGGTTTGCATGCACACGTATGGAAGATTTATTTTTAATTTTCAGGGATAAAGAGTAAGTCATTCAGCCATCTCTCCAGCTACTGTGGTTCGGGGGGGGAGAGCCAAGAAGGGCTGGAAAGTAGATTTATCTTCTGTTACTGATGGTGGGTTGGCCTGGTTAAAGAAAACTTAGTCCCCTATTAGCATAAGGGATGACTGCTGGTATGTTACCTCCCTGCATGCTGGTCTGACTCTTTTCCAAAGCTCATGCCAATGGGAAGAGTGAGGGAAAGGTATTTCAGTCCCAGTTCAGCTTAGATTAACTGCAGCAGGTAGAGATCTAGAGGTGGAAACTCTGGACAAGGGATCTACCTCCCATCTAGTTTCTCTTTCTTATTTACAGACCATTTTCTAACACTCTTCATCCATCTGCAGTGGTCTGGAGTGGTGAGATGTTCTGGTCTCAGCAGGTAGAACACCCTAAAGCTCTTCGTTTACATGGTTTAATGGGTGTCCACTGTTGACCATGGAACATGGATGCTGGACCTCTGGGCTGGTCCCATTTGGGCATCATTCTCTTTTTAGGAATTGTTTTTGTTTTATTAAAGAAAAAGGCAAAAAAAATCTCAATTTTGAAAGAGTTTTGGCTTTGGGAAACAAAGAACAGACAAAATCTGTTTCTAGTTAAAAGTGGAAATGTTTTCCTTAAAGTGTCCTCTCATTTGATTTTAATTTTGAACAGAAATAAAAACAAAATTAAGAGGCTGCTGTGGACCTGCTCATCTGACAATCAGTGATGGCCTCATGCTTGAATCCAGGACACCATGAAGATAGGGTTAAGTGAATTGGTTCCAACCCAATGTCCATCAGCACAATAACCTGCTTTGGGGCATGGCCAGCAAGATTCTTCATGAAACCATGTAAGAAAACTTGAGGCATGGAGTGATCACAATCCCTGAGCTTTCCAGAAGTATGGAGCAGTTGGGGAGAATCCTAAAAGGCCCTTGATTTAATATAAAGCTGGCTCCAACTCATTTGGAACACAAAAATCCAGAGTACGTGGGCAGATGCTTCGTGAAGTGCTGTTCAAAGAGCTGGTATTCAAGGATACTCTGGAAATGGGAAAGGGGAGAGAGATCAAACACAACCATAAAGAACCAAATGACGCTTGTCAAGAGAAACAAGGAAAGGAAAAATCAGAGTTATTATTGCTAGCCAGAGAGTTCATAAGTCCTGAGTGATGAAACAGATGAAGTTTTGTGTCTTATGGCAAAAGGTCTTGTGGTTGGAGTATTTTATGTCTAGTAAAGCATGAGTTTGGACTGAAAGAAATCTGAAATTAGGGATTTTCTAATATTTTCTGCCTCTGTAGACCCCTTAGTGCCTATTATGGGGCAAGTTCACATTTAATTTAGGCACTCATAGATTCTCTTTTGCTTTCCTAGTCACGTAGGAACCTTCAAGCCCCTTGACTTGGGTCAAACTTGACAACACTTGATCCAAGGTTTCCAAAAGTATGGCAAGAAGAAGAGTGCACAAGCACTTCAGGCTGCAGAGATGTTGTACAATCAATATTAGTGCCTGGAGATTCCTTGAATAACACACAGGCTGAAAATTGTAGCTTTGGAAAGCTTAAAACAGCCTTTTTGAGTTTGATCCAAAGCTCTTTCACCTCCGTCGTGAGAGTCCCTGACTCAATGTGGGCTTTGGATCAAGCCTTGAAAGGTCTGTAGCTTTTTACCAACTGCCTGTCCTGGTTCTCCCTCGTTTTTTGCTGTGTTTGTTGTTCCTTCTTTCCACTCCAGCAGATGTTTTCCAGGCAACGGAGCTTCACTGGGAGGCAGAGCCAAGCCCTGATGGTCTTGCACTGATTAGTCCCACTGGGAGTGGCACCTCTGAACACTCAGGAGCAGAGAGCTGGGGGAAAGCCCCTCATGTCCCTCTGCTTCCTTCTCCCTGGGTTACCAAAAACCATCAATAACAAAGAAATAAATAAACCCCAGACAAACTACTAGAGGAAGGAGAAAGAGAAAGCACTTGGGGTTTGCTCACACCATTTTCCAGACTATCTTGATGGCCCTTCATGGGAATGAAGCTTAGGATGTGAATTTTCTTCTGGCTGGGCTTTGAAGGGTGGGCAACTCCTTTGGGTGCCCCATTGCTCACTCTTTCTACTTGTTAATACCCTACTCAGAGCCCATTTTTCAGTGACATCTTTCGTCCAGCTACTAATACTCTGCTCCTGGGTGGGATTCCTTTGCCTGATACCCTGAATCTGGGCTCCAGCAGAGCAAGACCTCCTCCATCTCTTGTGGGACCATTAAATACACTATAAACAATACTATATACGCCAATAGAACCATATGTTTTTGTTACTCAACCTATTTCAATATGTTTCCATCAACATTTTATTTCTTTTTACTATATATCCACTGCCCCCCTTCCTAGACGAGGGCTCCTTGCAACATTTTTTTCCTTGAAAGAATTTTTTTTTTAGATCTAATAAAATCGTCCTATATTCCAGAGGAATAACTTCATTTATTGTATTATTTGTTTTTCACCTGCATAAAATCCTCCTATATTTCAGAAGAATAACTTCATTTATTGTATTATTTGTTTTTCACCTGCATTTTCATCACAGAGAAACTGTGATGAAACAATTTCTCTGTGATGAAAATGCAGGTGAAAAACAAATAATATACAGCACTTGTGTCTAGCTGGTCGCTTGAAACAGAACCTGAAAAAAAAATGCAAAATATAAGGTTGATCTTTGTAAAAAAGAGGTTTTATTTCCTTAAACATCAAAGTTAATTTCTCTCAAAAGACTAGAGTTTGTTTTGCACGTTTTGTTGTGTTGTACCTGAGAAATCTTCTTATCTCTGAGGTGGGTTTATTCTGAGCCAGGTGCTCAAAAAACCCTCATTTCTATAGACCAGGGCTCAATTTCATACCCAGTCACTGCTTATACCTTGGGGATGCTAAGCAGAAACTGCCATTTAAATTCAATGGTAACAAATTCCATTTGTTGTTCACTTAAATGCCTCTTTTATTTTGGGGAGAGGAAAAAAGTTCATATTGGGATTTGAAAAAGCTTTGAAATAACATTTCAATGAACTTGAAAAACATCAGCAAGTTTCTTGATTATTGTACAAAACAAAAATACTTGTATGACCAAAGATGAAAATACTTATTTTTGGTAATTTTTTGCCCCCTCCTTGTTTTCAAAAGAGAGAAACGGGATTTAATTAATTGGGTGTGTTATTGGTACAGTGGCATTTTCAGCTTTAATTTGAAATATTTCACTAATTACAGTTCCAATCCTTTATATGTCCTTCCCTACTTTATTTCATTACTATTACACCTAAATAAATGATCAGGTAATGAGTATAACTTGGGAAAACCAAGGCAGACTTAAAATGACATCACAGGAGCTTTGCTAACTCTCTGTTTAGCTTTTGAAATATAACTCTGAAGTAAAAACCATCATATTCTTTACTTTCTATAGCCTTGCCTTGCTTCCTTCTACTCTCTTGGTGGAAATTAATCTTAAATAAAATAAGAACCTGTGGAATTTAGTATTATAGTTCAGTGATTATTTATTATTATTATTATTTTGGGTGAAGTGGGGAAGAATCATAGAATCATGGAATGGTTTGGGTTGAAAGGGACCTTCAAGATCATCCCGTTCCACCCCCCCTGCCATGGGCAGGGACACCTCCCACTACATCAGTTGCTCACAGCCCCAGCCAGCCTGGCCTTCCAAATGTGCAGGGATGGGGCTTCCAGCACCTCTCTGGGCAACCTGGGCCAGTGTCTCCCCACCCTCATCATGAAGAACTTCTTCCTAACGTCTCATCTGAATCTCCCCACCTCTAGTTTGGATCCAGAATGAAGGAGTCCCCTTCTCTGAAGGCCAAGAGGATCTTTCTGTGATTTCCCTGGGCTTCGTCCAAAGCCTATTGGAATTGCTAGAAAGAACCCTGTTGACTTTGATGGGCACTGGATCACATCTTCTGTGAATGACTGACTGAAAAACTCTTCCAGATGAGAATTTCAGCTGCCTAAGTATCCAAGCTGGGAAATCTATGTTTGCTGGAGCCTCGCTTTAGGGAAATTAACTGAGAAAAGAAGTTACCAAGCTTCAATCAAAAGCAAAATTGCTCTTTAGAAAACAAAAAAATAAACCTTGCCATCTGTGACTCTCTCATTTTACACAACATTTTTATTAAAAGCAGCCGGGTGCTTCCTCTCCCTTTGACTGGTTGGAGCAAGAAGAAAAAAAGATGTTTATTTAACATTCCTAATTTGTTTAGAGCTCGCAAATGAAATCCCTTGTTGTGCATGAGTTATTAGCTCATTGCAGGATTGCACTGGTTAAAGGAGCCTTTGATTCCTCTTAAGTACGTGTCTCCAAAATGAGAATCAGATGGAGGGTGAAACCAGACCTTGGCTTTTCATCAGGGTGTGATTTGGGAAGAGGGGCTTGAAAGTCTCCATATTATGAAAAGGAAAGGAGGAGGAAGAGATTTTGCAGGATTTTGGAAGAAATTTCACTTGGTAGTATATTATATATTATATAAAATATAAAATATATAATATATTATATCTATATATATTATATACAGCACTATATATATATTATATA
>VYZX01021695.1:39436-76830 GCA_013401335.1 Brachypteracias leptosomus
TGGGGGGGGGGGGGAGCACAGGGAGGGATCCAACCACACCATGCGGTTCAGGAAGGGCTGGGACAATGTGCTCTGAGGAGCTTGGCCACAAGCAGCTCTTGGGCAGAAGGACACAGCAAAGACCACTGAAACCGTAATGAAGGGCCTGAATCAAAACCACAGCAGGTCATCCTCCAAGCTCCCATCAGCACCCCTGATGTATAGCTCTGTCCTGGCTCTCCCTGAACCCAAAATATTTTTCTTTTTCCTTTTTCCCTTTATTTTTTAATCTATTTTTCCCTCTATTTTTTCCATCTATTTCAAGGCTTCTTTGTGGGAAAAAGCTGGAGGATCATCTTCACGATCTGCTTTCCTCATATGGTTTCACTGTGTTCTTAGGCAAAACCTTTAGGACCAGATTTTCTAAAAGCAGGCATCCAAATGCCCTCTCTTCATTAGAAAGACATTTAAATGGTTAAGGTCTGGTAACTTCTGTACAAAACCACAGAAACACAAAGGGCTGTCAGCTTCCAAATGCTCTCGTTGAGCTCTTCGTCCATAACTGGCCTCATACACCAGGTTTGTGAGATTTGACAATATGAATAGAGCAGAAAATCCAGAAAAAAAAAAGATAATAAAATTTTTCTCACCTTTTACATTGTTTTTTAAAACATCCCTGAGATATTAAACAGCTGAAGTGAGGGACACCACATAAAAGTACCTCTGTAGCCCTTCACATCTTAAAAAAATATTGGAAAGACAAGTCTTAGAAGCTTTTCTTTTTCTCCATCAACACCAATGAAGTATCTAAGTGCATTCAGAGGTAGCATTGCAAAGAAATTCAGAGCCAAGAGGGAGCCTGAGGGTTGGGGCAGGTTGAAGACTTGCCTGTTAAGGAGTTAAGGGACTTTTCCCAGGGCATGTGCAATACCTGGGGCCAGCAGGAGAAGTTCACACACTTGTTATGACAGATGCTGAGCCCTGACAGGAATTACATCACCCTTCCAACCACACCCACCAGCAGGGGAATGGAAAGTCAGATAAATCTGGCTCCTTAGGAAACAGACCCATCTGCCAACCCCCTTTTCTTGGGGTTTCTGATGCTGTTATCTTGGACTCTCTCTTTCCTGGCTGGAGAGTTACAGGAAGCGTTTAGTAAGTGGGTAATAATAGTTTCATGTTAAGAGGAAAAGAGCAAGCTTGGAAGTGGCCACATGTCTGAGAACTCCAGAGGACCCCACAGCTTTGGGAGCATGTGTGGGAATCCCACAAAGCCTTTGAAGCTGCTCCAAAGCACACAGCCCCTTTAATTCCTCTCTAATTGCCAGTGTCAATAGGCGGCGGGTATCGTTTTGTCATATATTGTTTTAATCTGGGAGCAATAGTGTCTGACAGAGCAGCACTTAGCAGGCAGAGGAGAGAGGGGGGTAGAGGAGAGCCTTCATGGTTGGAGGATTCCACCATGGTGGAATGGTGGGACAGAGAAGACAACAATCTGATTAAAAGGAGGATGGGGGAAAGAGAAGGACAGAGTCAAACAGTAACGAAGCAAACTCTGGGCTTATTTTCATAGAATCATCAGGGTGGGAAGGGCCCTTCAAGATTATCCAGTTCCAACCCCCCTGCCATGGGCAGGGACACCTCCCACTACATCAGTTGCTCACAGCCCCAGCCAGCCTGGCCTTCCAAATGTGCAGGGATGGGGCTTCCAGCACCTCTCTGGGCAACCTGTGCCAGTGTCTCCCCACTCTCCTGGGCAAGAACTTCTTCCTAACATCTATTATTTCCTAGTAGCATGACCTATTAGCATATTATATAACATTAGCATATATTTTAGCATATTAACATTTCCTATTATTTCCCATTAGCATGACACTGTTACTACCCCCATACTAATGCTGGCCAGGGAAGGTCAATAGGACTCCAGGTAGCCTTTGGGGTAGGATTATCAGAAGAGTCATAAAACCAGCAGAGAGTTGAGAGGAAAGAGACTTTCCTGCTGCCCTTCAAGGAGTTAAGTACCTCTTTACCAAAGTAGAGTAAATATCTCAGCAATTCATCATAAGCTGTGTTTATATACTCAAAACACCTCAAATTCACTAGATTCTCCAGATGATGAGTTAAATAATTGCTGATATATTAATAGGTAGCTCCTCTGGACATTAGGATTAAATAATTGCTGGTGTCTTTTTTGCTAATTTCTCCAGATTCTGTAGAATCACAGAATGGGCTGGGTTGGAAGGGACCTTCAAGATCATCTAGTTCCAACTCCCTTTTTTTGAATTCAAACACCACTTATCATCCCTACAACTGCACCATAAGCCTGTAGTTTGAAGGTAGCCCCCACAACCTCACCAAACCAATTCTTCCCTCCATAAACAATGGCTGGTGACAACTTCTTTGACCTACACCGTGAGGAAAGGTGAATTTATGAAAGATTTGATTGTGGGATCCTATGGTAATAACATGGCCCTTTCAGGTATGTGGTGGAAAACTTCCCAGGCAGCTTTTTCTCTCCTCCACAGCGTCAACTTTCCCTGCATCATTAACTCTACATTTTTATTTATCTGCTTATTTTGGCCTGGCTGTTTTTTCCCCCTCTGGTTCTTGTGTGTGTAATAACAGCTTAAACCTCCAAACTATGATTATTCTGATTATTGTTCATCTGTGTTTAGTGACACAGATGGTTTTTACAATGGGTGCTTTATACAGAACTTAAATAATGATCCATAAGTGTTTTTTTGGCATGTTGGGAGAACTAATTTCATATTTGGGGGAGGGGACAAGGAAACAAATGCATATATTGAGAGATTAATTGCCTTAGGGTCCAAAGCTGGTTTTTTTGGTGGTGGGGAGAGAGGAAGATACTGGAAGACCTACTAAAGAGCAATAATTTTGATATGAGCACTGAATGTGCTCAATCCCAACACCTGAATTTATTGATATTAAAGAGCCCAAGATATCACAGGCAATGGGCAAGTCAGCTGGAGGTTGAAGTTCAGAGGACTATAGATCAGTTCAGCTGCAGGTCCATTATCATGTAGGAACCATGGCTTGATGTTGCTAGGACTTCACCTTTGCAGCATTTTGACAGGGGAATGAATCACAGTTAACATTGAGTATTTCAGTGCCATTATTGTTAGAATTTATTGTCTAACAAGAAGGATAAAACGGAAAATATGCTGCAAAATATCTAAAAAAATATCTAAAATATCTAAAAAATTCAAGTCAAGTGTTGACACTGGCTGCAAAAGCCTGAAGAAATGTACATATATAGTCAGGGTACACAAATAATAGCTTAGTCAGGGTGAATTCTGACTCCAGTTCATTCAGAAATAGAAAAGCAATATCACTTTTAATTCACTAAACACTCTCGTGGTTCCAGAGTTCATAGATAACAATTACCAATAACTTAAGATGTTTTGCCTGGAAGTTATTTTTCCTTGATAATGTTTGTGAAACTGTTCAAAACAAGAGGAAATAACTAATTTTAATTTGGTAAAAAGGAGCACTTTGCTTTCTCTTCCACTAAGGACCCAGGTTGGGACCCCAAAAAGTTCTTCAGCTGTCTGAAAACATAAATTAATGGCAAATTATGGAAGTGGAGGGTTGAGAGCACATACAAGGGTGGGGGTATCACAAGCAAGACTTTACCCAGGTCTTCCTAGAAACCCATTGGGAAGGCTGCAGGTTGGTGTGACCCCAATGTGAAGGGAAGAGCAAGAACCCCCAGGTCATTGTCCTATTCTTCACCCCCAACCCCTTACTTGTTAAATGAGATGTATTTCTGTGTCCAAACTCACTGCACATGCACAATTCATCTCATGCATCCAAGAGGAGTAAAAATTTCTGTAACTAAGATTTCCAGTGAAACAGAACTTGAAAAGTTGGTGAGAAAGAGGGAAAATTATAGAGTGAAATGGAGACCTAAAGCTTTGCCTTATGGGGAAATTGAAGAAGCACCTTTAGAATAAAAAAGGTCCTTACACTGTCACAGAAACTTGATCAAATTACCCAAACTCCTTTATATATCCTCCTACAACAGAGTCCATTTCCTTAGCTGGTCATTCTACTATGATGACAACTCTTCAGAGGATGGAGGTTATTGTCTAGGGCCAAAAGAAAGAGTCCAATGGGGTTTGAAGGCTCTTTACTCTTTTTTTGGCTGGTGTCTCTCAGCCTTCATGCCCCCTCCCCATGTGTTGACCTACAGGGAGTAGAGGCAGCATCATTATCCATAGGTCCTGGGGTTGCTTGAATTGTCCTCCAGCAAACAGCTGTTCAAGGGCTTCTCCACTCCAGCCTTGCAATTTTATCCCCAAAACTACAAGGCCAACAAGAATGAATTAAATTTCTTTTCCCAACCAGCCCTTGGGGGCTTGTTCACCAGAGTTCAACTCTCCCTTGAGCAGCTCCAGCATAAAATCTTCTGATCTTTCAGTTAGATTTTTTTTTCCCCCCTTTTTCTTTTTTTTTAATGCAAGGTATCATGTTGCAAATTAAACACTTGGAAACTTGCCAGCAGCATTACAAGCCTGCCTAAAATATGCTGAGAAAAGGAGAAGAAAATGGGTTTTAAGCAAAGAAAAAAACCCAACAACTCTGGTTTCTTTAAGAAAGTCTTTCCAGCATAGGGGTTGTACGTGAAACAATTTATGAGAACTCTAAACTAGTGAGAAAAATGCCTGAAAGGTTCATTTCCTTCATGCAGCTCAGGTTAAGGACTTGCAGGGAATCAGGGAAGACAGTTCACTAATTAGCTACTCCCTATGGAGAAACATCTCAGCTAATTTCTGCACACTGTGGTGCACGTATCTTTGACTTCTTTGACCTCAGGAAGGTGTGATTGCATCAGTTCTTCAGTTTGTAGAAGCATCATTGGTCAGCACAGCCTTGGTGTGAAGAAAGGCAGTGATGTCCTCCTGGATCCTTGGTCCCACACTCCTACATCTGTGTCCCAATGCCTGTGTCCCTCTGGCACCCTGAATCATAGAATGTTTGAGGCTGGAAGGGCCCTCCAGAGGGCATCTGGTCCAACCGCCCTACACCAGCAGGGACATCTCTACCTAGGGCAGGCTGCTCAGAGCCCCAGCAAGCCTGACCTTGAAGGACTCCAGGGATGGGGCCTCCCCCCCCTCTCTGGGCAGCCCATTCCACTGATCTATCCCCCTCAGATTAAAGCACTTTTTTCTAATATCCAGCCTAAATCTCTCCTTTCCCAGCTTAAAACCAGCTTGAGCTGTGACTACTCTTCTGTATAACATCCATAGGACTGAAGAGAGGCTGGGGGACCATTATATAGGGCACAGCAGGAATAATCAGTGAGAAATGTCTTTAAACATCAAGACAAAAGAATACAGCTGGGAGAGAGTCACCAAAAGTGTCCCAACCACAGAAAAAGCTTCAGCCAAAGCTTACATCTTCTGGGACACCAAAGCCGTGTATCAAGCAGACACAAAAAAGCTGCTTTCTTTACTTCCACTGCTAGGAAATCCATCCTGAGTTGTATGAAATAATGTATAAGGTATAATGGTGGAGGCCTCATCCTTGGAGTCCTTCAAGGTCAGGCTTGCTGGGGCTCTGGGCAGCCTGCCCTAAGTAGAGATGTCCCTACTTGTGTAGGGAGGTTGGACCAGATGAGCTCTAGAGGTCCCTTCCAGCCTCAAACATTCTATGATAAGCATTTTAAAAATACTGGAAAAGCCATCAAGAAAAAGCCTTTTACATTCCAAGCCATGGAAATGTGTCATTTAGGAGAAACCCTGGCACTGGACGTCTGGATAATTCATAAATGAGTGAATTGAAAGGAATCAATGTGCTTCAGTGCCCCAAAATGTGTAATTTTTTTATTATTACTAATAAAACAGTTCTGAATGGTTACACATCAATCTGCTAGACTTCTCAGCACCTTTTTGTTTTACCTTATCTTCAATTGAAATTGAGTTTTAAAGGGGAGGACACAGACACCATGTATGTAGAAGCTTTGCTCAGAGTAAAATTCTGCAATGTAAAAATGATGAATCACTCTGAATTAAGCACAACATATTTTGAGGACTCAGAAAGGAACAATATAACTAATAAACTCTCTTTTCTCAATCTAGTATTTTGCTGGGATTGCCCCTGAGCTGCCAAAATGATGAAAATCAGATGTTTGCCTTGTCTCTGCCTTTATCACCCAGGGTAGGGACCCAGCACAGCTCAGTGTCCCCACCAGAGCCTTAACTACAAACTCAGGCTTCCACACCATGAAGTATTGAAACCTCCACCACCTTCAGAGAACACTGGATTCAATGGGAAAAGCTCCTGTGGACATAACAGGGCCCCTGTCTGACATTTGAGTGGAGATACTCACACCAGGCATTGTAAACACCTTCATCCACAATGGATCTCAGGTGGCTGAGCAGATTTCCAGCTGACCAGGAGGAGGATTTGGTTTCCCTGTGTAGGAGAACCACATGGAAGGTGGCTTATTTTTAACAAGGGGGCCTTAAGAGTGAGCTACATTATCCTCAGCTGAAATAGCTCTTGAGGTCTCCAAAAAAGTCCCCATCAGGTTTGGAAGAATTGCATGAGTGTGTAGCTGAACTAAATGCATGAATGTTTAGCTGAACTAAAACCAAAATTTAAAAAAAATCCAAGTTTGCACCTTTTCTTGAAGCCCTTCCAGCCTCCCAGGCTGTGATAGAGTTTCTGTCAATATATGATGGAAATAAATGTCTGCAGGTCACCCCCATGTTAAGCACCTCGACATCAAGGAGAAGCATTGGGGGCCACCCAAAATAAATCTGCCTGAAAAGCGGAGTGATGGGTCACAAGAAGGTGGTGACTTTGAAGAAGACTTCTCTTTGTCTGAGCTGGAAAGTGCTGGAGCAGTTGTCCAAGTGGGTGCTGGATTTAGCCCAAAGAAGTGCAACAGAGCTGGGGCAGGGGCTAGAGCAGGAGTGTGGTGAGGAGCAGCTGAGGGAGCTGGGGGGGTCGAGCCTGGAGCAAAGGAGGCTCAGGGGAGACCTTCTGGCTCTGCACAACTCCCTGAGAGGAGGTTGGAGCCAAGTGGGGGCTCTTCTCCCAAGGAAGAAGTGATGGGACAAGAAGAAATGACCTCAAGTTGTGCCAGGGAAGGTTTAGGCTGGATATTAGGAAAAATTTCTTCCTCGAAAGGGTTGTGAAGGGCTGTGCCAGGCTGGGCAGGGCAGTGGGGGAGTCCCCATCCCTGGAGAGGTTTAAAAAGTCATGGAGATGTGGTGCTGAGGGACATGGTTTGGTAGTGACCTGGCAGTTGGACTCGATGATCTTAAAGGTCTCTTCCAACCAGAATCTTGTATGATTCTAAGTGTGTGTGGCTGTTGTTAGAATCCCAGACAGTTCAGGAAGAGGGATGTAGGAAATGTGTGAATCTAGTTCACTCAGTCACCCCTCTCTGCTCCTATTACACCCACTGACCTTTAGGTCCATGGAGCATTCCCAAGCACGTTCCCTTCTGGTCCACACACCATCACATGCCCAATATCCAGTCTATTTTTATGTCACTTTTCAAGGCTTTGCAGAGAATTCCAAAACACTTTTCACTGAACTAGTTGAAGTCCAGGAGATGGAGTCACTTTAGCACCTGACATTGGATGAACTGTTACATCTAAGCCAGGAGATGACAAAATACACAATCCATAATACACTTAATCTCCTGCAAAAGATTCACATTTTCTCCTCCTGCATTCTTGGCTCATTTTGTTTTGATTTGGTGGCTTCATAGCATGAATAAACTTCTCAAAACCATATTATAAGCAACCACCCTTCCTTACACAATGCTCCCATCCCCACAACTCCCCATCCCCATAACTCCCATCCCCTCTTCAAGTTGAAGAAGAGCATTCAATTCTTTTAGGATTTTCAGGGAACTTAGCTAGAAAATAAATAAATTGTGACATTATTTCAGAATAAGGTGAACAGAGAAAAAAAATGAAGGTGATATTTGTATTAATACTAAGAAGCAGCTGTCCTTAATTACCCCAAAATGTAAACCAAAATTATGAGACTCTTTAAAAACTGTTACAACATCCATTTGTAGTAGTAAGGCATTTCTGCACGACAGCAGGAACCAATATAAATTAATATTAAAAGATTAAAGAGAGAATAAACAAGACATTTCAAGATGACCAAATATTTTCCCAAAACAACTTGTTGAACTTTTTGCCTCACATGATTTTTTCTTTTCTTCCCCAAATGTTTGCTTTGATGTCCTGATTAAGAAAAGATTTTTGAGAAGATTTCTGTGGAAATAATGAGATGGTATCTTGATAAAGATTCCCAAGAACTCCTAGAAGGTTGTTCCCAAGAAGCCACTTTTGGGACATTTATTGATGTTTCTCTTCTCCATAGCAGCAGAATCAGAGGAGCACTTGCCACAAAACTCCTTTTTCTGCTGCCTCCTTCCACCATACGCAGGTTTCGAGTTTTATTATTGCAATAAAAATGCTTTATGCTGCCTTTTCCCAAGGACATTAAGAGCTTACGCGCTGCTGCTGCAAAATAGTCCTTTTCTCCAGCGTCCACTCCACTGCAAATTGTTGGTGGTCTTTTCTCCTGCCTCAGAACACTCAGAAAACCATTTTATGGACTCTTTTAGTGGCTAAGGAGAAGAAAGACCTGCCCCAAGTTGTGTGGGCGACCTGAAGAACAACTGAACATGGGGAAGGGACCCTACAGAGACCACACAGAGGAGTCCCACCACTTCAGTCAAGTCTTTTGGGTTGTCAGCTGGGGAAAGGAGGAGACCTGAGCAGTCCAGAGAGGAGACAAAGCTACTGGAAACACAAGCTGTGGACATCTACCAGAAGGGATGTCTCTGGGGTAAAGTTGTGCTCTCTAAGCAAGCAGTTGTCTTCTGGTCATTTAAGGTTGTAGAGGACTTCTGGACAAGCATTGTGAGTGTTTGCTCCTGCTACCTCCTCCTTCTTCAGGTCCTTTGTTGAAGAGACTAAAAGAATCTGGGGGCTCTTTTGGTGGTCCATAAATATAACTGGAAGCTACTGGAAGTTGAAAGAAGATAAACCAATAGACAAAGGTCTTGATGGGACGTTTTGAGAAGCTGGGGGTTGGGTGTTCTTAGGGCTAGATCCTCAAAAAGAGTTTGCCTCAGTGCTGATGGTTGAGGTAGGCATCTAATTGGTATGCAATGATCATATGGGTCAAAACTAGAGGTGGGTAGATTCAGAGGAGATGTTAGGAAGAAGTTCTTGCCCAGGAGAGTGGGGAGACACTGGCACAGGTTGCCCAGAGAGGTGCTGGAAGCCCCATCCCTGCACATTTTGAAGGCCAGGCTGGCTGGGGCTGTGAGCAACTGATGTAGTGGGAGGTGTCCCTGCCCATGGCAGGGGTGTTGGAACTAGATGATCTTGAAGGTCCCTTCCAACCCTGACAATTCTATGGTTCTATATCCATCTCTAGACTGGATTCTCAGGACCTTCAAAAGCACTGAGGAACTCATGGAGAAAAGGATGGCCCTCCTACTGTCTTTATCCTTATCCTACTATCCTCCTCCTTTCCAGAAGGACATGAGCATTTCTCTCAGAATTTAGCTGCTGGCCACACTGAGGTGCCCAGACACCTTTTAGGTACTTTAGACTGGGATCCAAGAGAAGACTTCATGGGCAGACTTCAGCTGTCCCATTACTCAAAACAATTTTAAAACATAGGAAAGCATCAACAGTGAACATGACTTAGACCTTCATTCCTTCTTCTCTCCCTGACTTTTCTTCAGTTCTGCAGCTTTAAGATGATGCCCCTGAAAGTCAGAAGGTTTCATATCATCCCCTTCTCACAATTTCCTTCAAGTTCAAGAGAAGAGGAGATGGGGGGAGGCAGAGGGCAGATTTATTTCTTTCTGGCAAGTGCCTTTTGCCCTGGGTTACAAGCACTGTGGTGGCCCCCCCAGGTTGGGCAGAGGCAGGAGGTGGATCAGACCATGCCTGGTTTTGAATAGAGCACGTCAAAAGACAAGAGCTCCCATCTCACCAGCCAGGTTTCCAATACATGTCATGAATGTAACTCATTACACAGTGACATTCAGATCAGCATGAGACATGATATGAAAAGACTTGCAACCGAGTCGTCCCCACTGTGCCTTTCAGAGGTTTGTGGGAGGTCCTTTTGCCTCTCTCTTGCTTTCCCACCATCTCCTGTCACTTCCTGCATGAAGTCCATCCCCTCTGAATCCCAAAGAAAGTCCCTTTTCTCCGTCACTTCTGAGGCTCCATTGTGGCTTTGCTCCCTGCCAGGGGCAAGCCTCCAACTCCCCTCAGGAAATGTCCCAGCCTATCCTCATGCCCTGGGCTCCTAGCCAGATACCTCTCCCTCTCTGGTTGCTCCTTCTTCTCCAGAAGCTGTCACCATCTGAGACAGCTCAGGTATTTCCAGGAAAGAAAGAATTTCTTCCTCTTCCCACAAGTCTCTACATGTCACAGAAAGCAGGCAGAAAAAGGCAGATTTCTCCTTCCTGACCATCCACACCCTTCCCATGAAATATGAAGATAAAGATCATCTAGTCCAACCCCTTGTCATGGGCAGGGACATCAGGTTTCTCAAAGTCCTGTCCTTTTGGCTGACACTTGAACACTTCCAGTGATGGGACATCCACAACTTCTCTGGTCAACCTATTCCAGCTTCTCACCATACTCATTGTGAAGAATTTCTTCCTTGTGCCCAATTTAAACCTGATTTTAAAACCATTGCCCCATGTCCTGTCACTCCAGGCTTTGCTAAAAAGTTTTTCTCAGTCTGTTTCATAAGTCCCCTTTATATATTGAAAGTTTGCACTAAGGTCTCCCCAGATCCTTCTCCTGAACAACAGCAGCTCTTTGGAGTATCATCCAAAGGAATGTTGCAAGGATAAATGAGTTGCTCTCACAGCAAGATGAATGTGACCAGAGATAACACCACGTGCTGCTAATTCTCTGCTTCCTCCAGCCCACACCAAACTCAGCAACATCCCCTCAGCTTACCTTCATCTTTTACTCTTCATCTGCTTGCTCTTCTCCACCTCCAATCAGCCAAGGGGGAACACAGCACTGAGAGAGAGAGCTCAGCAAGTGACCCCAAGAGGAGCTCTCTTCCTCAGGACATCTTTTCAAACTGATCACCTTCTTATTGCTTCTGTTGTTGCTCCTTGTTGCTTCTCTCAAACTGGTTGGTTCCTGGTTGGTTCCTCATCTACCACCCCAACCATGATCACCTGGGGGCAGGTGGGACCTCACACAGCTGGGTCAGGTTCTGCCTGTGGGTCCTGAAACCACCTGGGGAACAAAACATGTTGCTGGGTTGGGACTCATCCATAGGTCAGCTCCAACTCAGGACCCAGCACTTCACATGGACAGAAAATAGGAAGCAGGTACAAGAAGCTGCCAGGCTGATTATCAAGGGGAAATCTCACCCCAATTAGTCTCACTTTCTCCTCACGTTTAATTCCAAGGGGAGCAGTGGAAGTTTGGCTGGCAAAAGGATTTCACACTCCTCTGGAGTGAGCACCAGCAATTCAATAGTAAATATGAATCCCAAAGTGGTATCTATGACATACACAGGACATGATTTTGCCCAGAGAAGTGGTGGAGGCCCCATCCCTGGACTCCTTCAAGGTCAGGCTTGATGGGGCTCTGAGCAGCCTGCCCTAGGTAGAGATGTCCCTGCTGGTGTAGGGAGGTTGGACCAGATGACCTCTAGAGGCCCTTCCAGCCTCAAACATTCTCTGATTCTATGATTCAAAGCTTGATTATGCCCCACTTGGTGCCAAACCTTTGCCACTAACTCAAGTGCTTACATGGAGCTTGAACTATTCTGCCAGATATTTTGATATTTTTGACATGGCACTTTTTGAGTTGCTTCTAGGATGTTCCCAAACATTCCTAGTGTCCATATCCAGTTCCTAAAGACAATGCCCACTGCTGAGTTTTCTCCCTCTACGACCACCCCAACACATCCCATGTGTCCTCTGTGGTACATGGATATTCTCTGGTGAGCAGTCCTGGGGACATCTCTCTTCTTGATCTTCCCTAGAAGTGTAAGAAAAGGAGTCTAAAATCTGATGACTGCATGATGAGGAGCAGAAAAGGCTTTAGTATATATGTGAGGTTCAGCCCTGACTATAGATGAGACATGGGAGCTACCAGAGGAGCACCAACTGCCCCGTGTTTTGCACTCTGATTTCATTACATCACATGAAATCCAACCTGCTTCTAAATAACTTGGTCCCACCACTCCTTCCGAGGTCCTGGGTGCTCATTCCAGCAACGTACCTGCTGCTCATGTTACCTCTTGTGTAGACCTTGCCATGGGGCAGCAGGGCATCCATCTAGCTGAAAATGACATTATTTTCTCTTGACAGAGTTGACTTGCACTTGGATTCATTCCCTGCTCTGATTCATTGGCCGTGCAATGATCTCAGCCCTAAATAAAGGAGGTAGCAGGACTATGAAGGGAGAGATATGAGGGAGAAGGTAGCACTGTCCATGGCAACCCCATCCTCAACTGACAATAAAATGAAGCATTTTCAGGGATCACCCACCACTGCTTTTCTTTTTTGTGCTCCAGCCACACGACTCAAACCAACAGAGCATAAAGATGGGGTAAATGTTTTCAAGGGAATAGGCTTACAAAAAAATAGGTGATGGGGACTCTTTTTGTGTGTATTGACTGCAAATTTTTCTCTTCCTAGAGAGGAGATGTGTTAGTAATTACTCACAGGACTAGTTGCTGACAGCAAACAGGTGGAAATGCAATGATCAGATAAATTTGCATGACAAGGACTTGGGAAAGATGAGGAGAGATTTACTGTCTGTCCTGGCTTGAGCTGGGATAGAACTTGTTTTATTTCTCAGCTCAGTTTCTTCTAAGTGGCTGCACTTTCTGAAGTTTTCTGATTTTCTCAGTGAAAAAACTCCATGTGTAGAGTGACTACCAAGGGTTGGTGTGGGCAGAAAGGGATTATACTTGCTCCTGTGCAGACCAAGGTCACTTGTGCACCATTTTGGGGGTTCAGTAAGTAAGAGGTAGCACCTACAGACAAGACAAGTGGACCTAAACCAACAAAGGATCCCATTCCACGTATGGCATATTGAGTATAAAGCTGAGGGATCAGCCCTAACCCTTGACACTGTCCAAAGACACATCAAGAGGCCGTGAACCTGAACCCTTGTGTGATAACTAGGCTTGGAAACACATTGAACCAACTAAACCTCCCTGGCTGGCACTGCTCACACTGTCTGTGTCTATTGATGGGTCCTCCAGTTACATTTTGCTCCCCTGATGATTTTCCCAGTAGTCGGTCAGTGAGTTCACTGAGCTCAAAGCCTCTCCCCCCTCCATGGCTCGGGTATTTCTTCCTGGCATGGCTACATGATTGCTCACTGCCAATGACTCAGAGCTGGCAGGAGGAGAAGGGACTTCCTGACAAACACGTTGCACGTGGACAGAGTTAGACGAGTTGCCCACAGAAACCTTTGCTGCTTGGCATGGTGGTCAGGGTTGGGAGGTCAGAAAGGGAGGAGGGAGGTGAATGCCAGCTAGTAGGAGGTTTGTGCCTGGAGCTGGCCTTGGTGGAGAAAGAAGAAATAAAGAAGAGCAAGTTATTGGTCTTCCCACCATCAAAATGTATGTGGGATAAGGGGACTTTATTGTGGCCTTCCAGTGTCTGAAGGGGGCTACAAAAAAGCTGGGGAGGGACTTTTTAGGATGTTGGGTAGTGGTAGGACTGGGGGGAATGGGTCAAAACTAGAGGGGGGGAGATTCAAATGAGATGTTAGGAAGAAGTTCTTCATGAAGAGGGTGGGGAGACACTGGCACAAGTTGCCCAGAGAGGTGCTGGAAGCCCCATCCCTGGACATTTGGAAGGCCAGGCTGGGGGGGCTGTGAGCAACTGATGTAGTGGGAGGTGTCCCTGCCCATGGCAGGGGGGTTGGAACAAGATGATCTTGAAGGTCCCTTCCAACCCTGACAGTTCTATGATTCTGTGATCCCTGGAATTGTTCAAGGCCAGTTTTGCTTTGAGCAACCTGATGTAGTGGGAGGTGTCCCTGCCCATGGCAGGGAGGTTGGAACGGTGACATGGTAAGGAGTGAGGTCAGAGGAAAGGAAAAGATGAGGAGTGTGATTGTGTCAGAAAGAAAAGACCAAGAGGGATGGTTGCCAACATGTCTGGATGTGGAAGTGACAGAGTTATGCCTCATATTTAGAGAGGGTTGAGGTAGAAGGTGCACGTTGACCTCAGTGCCCCAACATCTCAGGCAACTGTGCATGGACACACCACCAAAACACCACAACTCTGATTAGAAAAAAGTGTACAGAAAACTAAAGATGAACTGAGCATCCTCTTAACAAACATACATATTCCCTTAACCACCTACAACTCTTCTGGAATATTCACAAATTCTTTGGATATCTTTTATATATATATATGGATATTATGCCACCTCTCAGCCTGAGTCGAAGCTTTCTGTCAAACCCCTGCAATATTTAAACTATTTGCAAGTTAACTAACTTTTTAAACTAACTTTCCTCTGCTTGGTGATCTCCTAACAGAGAATTTGATGGCTGAGTGTGTAGGAGTTGCCTTTTCTCACATTTCTGGAGACATCCAGATTGGAGGTTAGCATTGGGCAGCTTTCCCTGCCACTCTCCAAGTGACTTGCTCTAGTTTGTCCCATGCCAGCAGCTCTTCTTTCCTTGGCTGGTGGTTGGCATGTAAAGCATAACTACACGGGTATATCTGGATCATACATAAAAGCATCACCACGCAGCAACCACCCTGGGGTCAGAGGAACTATTCCTGACCCAAGTGACCCCTCAAGCTGGGCTCACACACTGACAAATACCCAAGAGCCTTCTTGCCTTCAGGAAAAGGTCTTTGGATTCCTGCTGATCTTGATTCAGCTCCTTGTCTCGGCACTTGCCTTGAGCAAACCCTTCAGCCACCTCCCCGAAGCTCCACGGGCAAAGATAATCCCCCTGCTCACACAGCGTAATGTGAAACTCAATTAATTAATGCTCAGAAAGCACTTTGGCATCCTCAGGCCACTCCAGCACGCAGAATTGTAGATGATGATGATTAACATGCTCCCTGGCTTTCAATGTGTTCATGCAAATCTATTTTAGGGACATGTTTTAAGAACGATTCCATCACTTGATTCGTTTGGTTTACGCCTGTTGTCAGTACAGGCAAAACAAATATTTTGCTTATTTTTAAATTGTGAGGGATGTTTTTGGTTGTTTGTGGCTTTTTGTCATTTTTGGGGGGTTTGGGTTTTTTTTTTTCCCAGTGCTGCCCTGACAGAAAGTGACACAAATCCTGTTATATATAGGAAATAGGAAAAAAATCAGCTACAGACAATGTCTTGCAAGGATCTTGGTTGTATCCCCTCTCCTTTGCTTCAACCCCACAGTGCTAAGTCCTCACCTATTGGCCTGGGAAGTGTGAATTCATGATGTGTGACACTGGTATTATTATTATTATATTTGCTTGGCTGGAGGGGACTTGACATGGAAAAACACAACAAGCCCAAAATATCTTGGTGTGGCAGGCATTGAGTTTCTTCTGCAAACGTGGGGAGGGAGCCAAATGACTCGTAACCCACAATAAGTGTTCCAGACAAAGCCAAATGGGGCTCTGAGCAGCCTGCCCTAGGTAGAGATGTCCCTGCTTGTGTAGGGAGCATGGACCAGATGACCTCTAGAGGTCCCTTCCAGCCTGAAACATTCTATGATTCTATGAAATGCACTTTTGGGGTGTATGACTTTCATTTTCACACTTATTAATCCCAATTTAAAAGACAGGAGGTTAAATGGGTGGTTTGAACTGGATCCTCGGGCAACATTAATCCCAATTTATGCTTATTTCTAGTCTGGGTCTTCAATGAATTCCTGCCCAGAGATAAAGCAGACAGAGCAGGTTTCCATGAGGAGGATATCTGCAAAGGTTTGTAGGTCCGGGACAGAATATGGGGTTTGAAACTACATTAACTGGGGAGCAATTAATGTGCTTTACTGCCCCATCATCCCATTTTTTTGAAGCATTGTAATGTTATTAATATTGTACATTTCTTATGGAAAAAAAAAAATTATATCTTCATGTTGCTCTGCTGATGCAGTTCCTTGGCTTCATGGTCTACATCTTGTCCATGAGCCAGGTCCTTCAGGAACTTCTACTTTACCTGTTTCCACTGAATCTAGATACCAATTTAGGATTTCTGTGTTTCCAGGAAGGCTCAAAACAATCCATCACATCCATATTTCAGGTCATATAATCAAGCCAAGCTGATTTGGAAGCTAAGGGGGAAATAAAGGAAAGCAGAGACTCATGGTGTGAAGTCCTGCTCAAGATGAAGAGACCCTTCACAAGGCAGGGGTGAAGGTTTCCTTAGTGATGGAAAATACAGAAAAACTAGTATGTGGGGTGTTGAGAACTGCAGTTAGCATAGAAAAGAATCAAATTACTAAAAAATCCCCATAAGCTTCAAAATAAGAGGAAGGAGGGAACTGAATCTCAGGAAGATGTTTCTGAATTGCAGTATCTCCCAGGACTTCTCATGGAGTGGGACCTTCTGTCTTCATCCTCTCTCTCTCAGGCATCATCTGGCCTTGAGGTGGGAAGTTCAGAGAGGAAGAGGGAAAGGAAAAAGCCTCTAATTTGCTCCTCTGCTAGGGATAGAGAGAAAAAATTAAAGCACTCCAGCTGTGAGAGACTGGAGTCAAGAGGGAGAGTGGACTTGAGTTTCCTTGGGAAGAGTTTCCAGCTGCTGCTGAGCAGGTTTCAAACATTTCAGATGATTCCCCCAGAAGCTCAGTGGGGCCAGATTGAATTGTTCAGCAGGAATGAAGAACCTACAGAGGTGAAAAAGAAGCAGCCTCCATGGTTTGGGCTAAAACTCCACAGCTTGCATGGGAAAATGGCAGAGCTATGACCCTACCACAGGTGGATCAAGGGCTGAGCTCTCTTAGCTATGAGCTTCCCTCCCTTCACTGCCCACCTGAAGCTTAGATTCAAAGATTACACTGATATTGATAAATAAAACAGGAAAAAGCCAGGTTTCTAACCCCAAAAGATGACTGCAATAGTCTGTTTTATGTCCCAAAGTCTAAAATCCCTTCCATCCAAAATCAGAAGACCTAAATTACCTATAGTAAACTACCTACTGTCCTCCACCCCAATAAAAAAACCAGAAGATCTCTAGAGCTCTAAGTGCTGTATCCTTCCTCCTACCCAAGCAACAAGAGCTGGGATCTAACTCCTACACTATTGTTATTTAAAGCCACTTGTATAACTCCACCACATCCAAATGCAGAGCCTGCTCAAACCCCACCACCTGTAAGCTCATCTCTCCATGTAACCACAGTCCTACCTCCCAATGCAGAGGAACATCCATTTCAGACCGAAGTGAATCAGAGAATGTTTGAGGCTGGAAGGGATCTCTAGAGGGCATCTGGTCCAACCTCCCTACACCAGCAGGGACATCTCTACCTAGGGCAGGCTGCTCAGAGCCCCAGCAAGCCTGACCTTGAAGGACTCCAGGGATGACTCCTCCACCACCTCAGCATCTGCAGAGTTGCCTTCTATTCAAATCTAGCCTTCAATCCATCATTTCTGCCTTATTAGGTGGAGATTGATCTCCTAGGGGACCCCAGATGCTGGACATGGGTCAGAAATTCCATAGTTTTACCCAAGAATGCTTTGGAAGTTCCAGCTGGAAATGTCACTGCTAGAGACCAACATTGGAGACCAAGCCTCTGAGGAACACACAGACATAATCCCCCATATACAGCTGACATTGTCCTCACATTAACAGTATTAAATGTCAGCAATAGTGTAAATACACATAAAATTTCCTTTTAATATATGGTTTATTATGACTTTATTTCCAATAATATTTTTCCTTTATTTTTTTTTTAGTTCTCAAAGATTAAGGCCTTATTTACCTGCCTAAGACACTTATGATGAAATATTTTATGTCTTCCAAATGAGAACAACAATCCTGTTCATGATATTGACTACAATATATTTCCACTTGTATTTTCAGGCATTGTAGCTCTATTAATTACCCAACAGTTTTACCTAGGTACCTTTCCTGTCCCCAAGACTTCATAAAAATATAGAAGGAAAATACTGAGTGCTAAAACCCTCTTTATTTCCAAGACCCTCCCCCTGCCAAAAGAACAATATTACAATTTAAATTAAAAAACAAACCCAAACACCTTCATCCTACTTTAAGTGGACCTGCTTGGAGCAGGTATCCCAACTAGATCACTTCCAACCTCAATTATTCTATATTTTATGATTTTTCTGAGGTTTTCTTGTTTGTTTGGAGGTTTTCCTCTTTGTTTCCATCAGGGTCATCAGCTACAACAATAATTTTCCAAGAGAAAAGCTGAAGCATCAGTTTCTTGAGGCTTTAATCTCAAGATGGTATCATTTTCTTCACAAAAAATTAAGCAAACAACTTCTTGAACTCATACTTGGACTGGAGTAGAGGAGTTTTATTATTTTTTCCCCAACCTGTGTTGTGCATAAGGTCAGACTAGAGAATCCAAGGGCAGCCTTGGCTATAATATATGAATCCTTAACGTTTTCTGGGAAGTCTAATATTAGTCTCCTGGATTGTTTGGTTACACTGATGACATCTGTGAGCTGTTTCCTACGTGTGATGTCATGACTTGTAGCTATATTTTGAGCTCCAGTTGGGAACACACGTCCACCTACACGGTGCTCAGCTTGAAATATGGTCAGGGCTAAACCAGAACTAGGTGATTAGTGAGCATGCAGGAGAAATTTTTATTTTTAATGGTCAGATTCAGCTCCCAGCTACACAAAGTGATGCATCTCCATGTCAGGAAGTATCTGAGCTCTCCTTATAAATCAGTGGAGATCAGTCAGTAGGATCCAAAGAGCTGCTCGACTGACCCAATGTAGGAATGTGATTTAACCAGAGGCATCTGCTGCCAACTGAGATGACCTAAGAGGTCCACAACATCTGCAGATAGGAGACAGGGTCTGAAGGAGACTCTGTCTTTCTGGAAAGGTCTATGGGGGCAACCAAGATGCTTTAGAACACATCAAGTAAATCAGACAAAGGAATCAATACCCTTATTCACCTACAGACAGCTAAAGAATAGAGATATAAATTGAGATATCTGTACTCCAAGCCCACCATCCAGGCATGAGTAGGTAATTTTTAATTTATTTTAGACAAACTACTGAAAAAAACCATCTGCATCTGTCACATTCATCTGCCCAAAGTGGCATCTAGCAGCCAGGTCAAGGGCAGCACCAGACACCCACATATTCACAACAAAATCCAGGCATTATTGATGATTTTTCCTGTCCTCGTCATCTACCAGGAAACCCTTTGAGTGGGAATCAAGTTTGGGCAGGTCTGAGCCCTTCTGGGAACCTCACCAGCTTTCCCAAATTTACTTACCAGGAAAATCCTCAAAAAGTCCCCTTCCCAAGTTCATGAACAGTGTTCAGGTCATGGCAGGGACTCAAGCAGAGTCTTCATCAATAGATTATAAGCTGGATGGACTGATCTTTAAGGTCCCTTCCAACCCTGATGATTCTGTGATTCTACATCCAAACATCCCTCTTTGAAGAGCTCCAGGTGATTTCCACTTCTTCTGGTGCACAAAGAACAGACCAAATGTGAAGTTCTCTGTGCATGAGACAACATTTTTCCTTCTTGCTACTGCTCTTCTTAGGGTGATTGATGCCCAGGCATCTTCACCTAAAGGGACTATTTCACCTCAGAGCAAAATAAGTCACTAAAATTGGAATTGCTGTCTGCAATTGCCCATTTTTCCACTGGCTCCAGCACAAACCTTTGGTGACTAACTCGTACTTACAGGTCTATTTTTCTGGATGACTGCTGTTAGATGAGATGGAACCCATCCATGGTGGCCCTCAGTCAGGACTGATCCATGAAGACTTCAGCTGTAGGTAATAAAAAGGGCCAGGTTACAAAACCAGCCCACTCAGCTGCCAGCAAAGTTGGCAAAGCCCAGGTTGTAGTGGCTGCTGTTTAACTTATACCTTGGGTTGTCTCCTAAGATTGAGAATAAGGGTGATGAATTGAAATTGAAGTGGAAAACGTGTGCCCATCCTTCTAGAACAAGTGGAGATGGCCTAAGGAGAATCATAGAATGCTTTAGGCTGGAAGGGCCCTCTAGAGATCATCTGGTCCAACCTCCCTACACAGGTAGGGACATCTCCACCTAGGTCAGGTTGCTCAGAGCCCCATCAAGCCTGGCCTTGAAGGACTCTTTTTCAAATGAAAAAGAAGGAGTCATATGTGGAGTATAATTTGTTCCTACACATTGGAGACAGGTGAGATGAATTCACCTTCAGGATAATCTCTGTCTCTCTCTTATGATCATAAAATGGAGATCTGGTTAATGAGGTCTAGAGTGAGTTCCATCTCCCTCTCCAGAGCATGTCCAGATGTGGAGAGATCAATGGCTCTCTGGACTCCACTGACTAGACCACACTGTCATAGAATCATAGAATCATGTCACATGGAGGCTTCTATCTGAAGACACATTTAATAATATCTAAATTGTTGTGGGAGATTTGAAATACCTATATGGGAACCATCGACATGACACTGGACCTGTGAAAGACCAGTTCCCATCAAGACTGGAAGCTGATTACACTTAATTAACTACTATATCATAGAATCATAGAACGTTTGAGGCTGGAAGGGACCTCCAGGGGTCATCTGGTCCAACCTCCCTACACAAGCAGGGACATTTCTACCTAGGGCAGGCTGCTCAGAGCCCCAGCAAGCCTGACCTTGAAGGACTCCAGGGATGGGGCCTCCACCTCCACCCCCTCTCTGGGCAGCCCCTTCCACTCATCTATCACCCTCAGATTAAAGAACCTCCTTCCAAGGAATTTCAGCTCCTACCTGACTCAACCTGCAAGACTCTTGACTTTTTTCTCATCCTGGGAAGGTGTTGCCACCACTCCCAGGTCACTTCTCCACAACCCCTGTTCCTGGAATTGTTTCCCAGTCCCTGCCTGTCTGTGTCACTTGACACTGATGATATCACTCTGTAATTACCAGCAGAAGGGAAAAATGCCATTTCAACAGAGCTTTCCAACTATTTAAAACCAAAAAACAAACAAAAAAACCCCCACCCCCTAGACCCAGAACTTTCCCAGCCCTGCTAATAAGAAGGTCTTATTACCTACTATTAATGAATCAATTAATAATGGCACCAGACCACATACAGAGTGAAAGCTTGGCTCTCATCCTCATGCAGGAAAAATGGTATTAACAGGCAAAAAATGATGAAAGTTGCTTAAGGTCACACCAGACATTTGCAACAAGATGGAGGGTTGAATTTATAGTGGGAAGTTGAGCCCTTGGATTCATTTTTATTGCTTAAAGTTCTCTCAGTGATTTTGGTTTTGTCTTTGGTGTTTGTTTTTCTTAAATTTCCAATCTTTGAACATTTTCTGCCATAGATGAAGACACCTGGTTCTGAAGACATGAGCTTGAGTCATATTGGATAGAACCCTTCCAGTGGGACATCAGGAATCTGCAAACCCCAGGCTGAAAATCCCTAAAATAGGATTTTCACTCTCTATCTGGAAATTTCTCTTTCTATCATGGAAATTTTGAAGGCCAGGCTGGATGGAGCTCTGAGCAACCTGTTCTAGTGGGAGGTGTCCCTGCCCATGGCAGGGGGGTTGGAACAAGATGATCTTGAAGGTCCCTTCCAACCCTGACAATTCTATGATTCTATCTGCTGATCTCTAGGGGCAACAGGGAATCCTAATACCTTTAAAAATAGCCCTTGGAGGAAGGATGAAAGTATTTGTGGAGGTAAACCTGAGCTTTGGGAGCTGTGTCAAGGCTTGGAGGCCAGGCAGAGGTGACCAAGAAGAGCCCAGCAGGAAGTCTTAGCTCAGCAAGCACCAATTCCCACCTGTTGCCTGCAGTCTATTCACAGGAGCTAATAATAAACAGGTTTGCATTTAAACAGAGCCCTTCATCCCTTGTGATCCCAAAGCACTCAACAAATTACACACCCAAAGGTCATCTCGACTGGCGCTGAAATCCAGCCTGGCCATGACAATAGGAAGGAGGAAAAGTATGTCCAAGGACAACGGGGTAAATTCCCACTTCTATGAGATGGGGCCGGTGCTTTTTCAAGGTGCATCCGGAGGAATTAGAATTATAAAGCAGCCCAAAATACTGCAGCATATTGCAATATGCTGGTACTCCTGTGATTTAACCCTTAGAAGATAGAGAAGAGAAGGGAAAATTAAAAGTTAAGTAGGAACTAATGACACGAGTTGAATTCAATGCTATGGTTCCAGAGAGTCTCCACATTTCAAATCTGTTGCTTAGCTCATTAAGCCATCCCCCCTAACGTGCCCTTTCTGTGGATTAGATGTGCTGTTTATTCATTGTTTCAAGGCACTGAAATGACTCATATTGAGCCTGTTCCCAGGCAATCTTGCCAGGTGAGGGAGGGTGACATTTACTAGGGGACCTATTCATTGGGATCTACTGTAATAACACAAACAAAGCAGAAAACTCAAGTTCTGCGTGGTCCAAGCTTTATCATTCCATCTCTGGGCAGCTCTGTGAGTGAGGAACAATGAATCAGTTCCACTGTGCAACCCCAAACAATCCTCTTTCACAGGTCTTGCACCTTAAATCAAGACAATGAAAGGCCAAGGGAGCTCTGAAATGGCCCATTCAATGGCCTTGGGAGGGGTAGGGGGAGGACATAATCTCTCACGCTCTCCCAGTATCCAAAGCCAAGTGCAAAGGTCCCAAAGTGACCTTACAAAGTCAGCTGCACACCTTTGCTGACTGGGAACAGCTCTGTCAGAAGCCAGTGGACATCTGTGGAGCTCCAGATGCCATCAGCCAATGAAATGGTGCATGCATCCTACTATTTGTGGGTTTCCTCCATCATCTGACCCAAGACATACCCACAGACTGATGGTTCCAAGGTGGAGAGGTGCTTTTAAGTCTCTCTTCCCTATTCTCAGGCCATAAGAATTTATTCCTCAGGATTCACACCTGAAAATAGTGAGGAAAATAAGACAGTCACTGATTTATGTGCCTGAATGCTCATTAAAATCAAAGCAGATCCAATGGATAGTCTTTTGGATTTCATCTGCTTCATTACAGGTTGTCAGTGCTGTGCATCCATCTGTAAGCTCTGGAGTACCTTGGTTTCTCTTAGACATCTTCTACAAGCCCTGTGGTCACTCTTGCCTGCCCAGAAAGATGCCTCAGCTGCCCTAGGATGTCTCCAATCCACTAGAAACCTGTACTGAGGAACCTGTCTCATAGAATCATAGAATTGTCAGGGTTGGAAGGGACCTTCAAGATCATCCAGCTCCAACCCCCCTGCCATGGCCAGGGACACCTCCCACTACATCACTTGCTCACAGCCCCAGCCAGCCTGGCCTTCAAAATATCCAGGGATGGGGCTTCATCCCTCATACATCAGGTATTTACTTCAAGGTGAGCTCAATCACCTTCTGGACTCTTGAAACCAACTTCAGACATTGGAGCCTCGTGCTATTAACAATGGGCCTGGTTGTCCCACTTTGCCCACAGCTGCTGCTCCAGGAGGCAGAGGGTTTCCCATCAATCCTATTTCCTATGTGCTACCCACAGAGAGATGTCTTGAATGCACCAGTATTCTCATGTTACATTAGGTGCTTACCTGTGGGCAGCTGATTTGAGTCTCCTGTTGACAAGAGTGGCTGTGGTGGGAGGTCAGACACCAGCAATACATTTACACTCCTACATTTGCCTGTCTAAATTTAAGTGCATCATTGTCAAGCCAAATACCATCCCCTATTTGACTTCAGAATTTACAGTTCTACCTATTCTTCCTGTCTTATTTTTTCTGTGTTCACTGATGGGTTCAGATTCTGGGTTTAGTTCTCCACCAGCACCAGCTGCAACTTCATTTCTGGGTGTTAAATGACTTGCAGTCATTTGTTAAAAAAAAATAGCAATAGGGACCATCTCTACTTGAGTTAATCGTGTGGTTTAGAAGAACTCAGAACATGGTAGCCTGGCATGGAGGTAGCTGTAAACCAGGTCATCTGGGGGGGCTAAGTAGGAGGGTCCTATATAGCATCTCATGGTGGATTCCAAATCAGGACTTTGAGCCTATATCCTAAAGGTTGTACCTCACCACTTAATGATGCTCTGGTCATTCAGTCTCAGCTCAGGTGTAGGTAGATGTGAATAACTGCATCACTTTCTGGTTCACTCCTGGCTATGGGAGCTGACACACTTTGATATCCCTCCAAGTAATTGGCCTTCTAGGTCCAAAATGTTGGGTTAATTTCTCCAAATCATAGCCAGGTGGAAGTCTACCCTCTGTTTTCATAGGATGTTTGAGGCTGGAAGGGACCTCCAGAGGTCATCTGGTCCAACCTCCCTACACCAGCAGGGACATCTCTACCTAGGGCAGGCTGCTCAGAGCCCCAGCAAGCCTGACCTTGAAGGACTCCAGGGATGGGGCCTCCACCCCCTCTCTGGGCAGCCCATTCCACTGATCTATCCCCCTCAGATTAAAGAACTTTTTTCTAATATCCAATCTAAATCTCTCCTTTCCCAGCTGAAAACCATCACTCCTGGTCCTATCATTACAAACCCTTTTGAATAGACCTTCCCCTGCCTTTACATAGACCCCCTTCAGATACTGGAAGGCCACTATAAGGTCCTTCTGGAGCCTTCTCTTCTCCAGGTTGAACAGCCCCAATTCTCTGCCTGTCTTCATAGGAGAGATGCTCCATTCCCCTGATCATTTTTAAGTCATTCCATGTAAGAAACACGTATATATGGATACCTGCATGTGTCAGGCCTTCCAGGTACAAGGCTGGAGTCACAAGCTACGTTTTGAAATGTTCTTCCTGCTTTGCTATAGATAGAAGGTAGAAAAATAGCCAGGGTTATATAACTAAGTGAGAGGCATCTGACGTTTGCTGCTCCTCGTGGAGACAAACAGGAAAAATGGTTCTGCTGTCTGGTGGAAAAGCAATTAGCAGATGTCTGCTGAGGTCAACTTGTCAGGCTTAATGATTTGTTTGCTCAAGGATTTACAGAAGACATGCATTTGGTATCCTGAGTGGAAGTTCTTTATCCAGAGAAAAATACTTGGTTTAGGGGAAAATAGTATATAAATGTCTTTAATATATAATGTGTTTATATATATGTCTTTAATATATAGGACATAAATGTCTTTAAAGGTCTCCATGCCAGTGTGTGTCATCTTATGCATGGTATAATAGAATCTTTGGGGTTCCATTTGTTACCTTGTTTAAGCCTTACAACTTATTTATACCCTATAGTCTCAATAAGAACTTTAGTCTTGGTTCAGAAGCAGAAAGAGACAGAAAACGTAGAATTCTGGTAACAAACAATTCCAGTTGTTCATCCCTCTTCCTATGTCTCTACATCTAATTTGTGCCTTCTTCCAAGAGGAAAATCCATCTTCTTCCAAGAGGAAAACAGAAATAACTTGAGGTTCTCCAGAGAGCAAATTACAACCCTCCAGTAGTGATTTCTTACATGATGCTTCATGCAAATACATTCCCTGCTTCAACTGATGACTAGAAATATTTGAAAATCCATCCAAGGAAGACCTAGAAATAAAAAGTATCGTAATTGTGCCCCTCTGACCAGCTCCATTTGAAAGTTTCTGCAGAAGCTAATGCTGAAGATCAAGTAGAGAATGATGATAACTAAAAAAAACCCCCCAAAAACAGTGTAACAGGAGATCCAGTCTTTCCAATGCAAAGAGGTCTTATCAATTTTACACAGTTGAGTTGTCCAGATGCCACCAAACTTAGAATCATAGAATTATAGAAGTTTGAGGCTGGAAGGGACCTCTAGAGCTCATCTGGTCCAACCTCCCTACACCAGCAGGGACATCTCTACCTAGGGCAGGCTGCTCAGAGCCCCAGCAAGCCTGACCTTGAAGGACTCCAGGGATGGGGCCTCCACCCCCTCTCTGGGCAGCCCATTCCACTCATCTATCCACCTCAGATTAAAGAACTTTTTTCTAATATCCAATCTAAATCTCTCCATTCCTAGCTTCAAACTTGGAAGCAAAGGGAATGTACAGCACAGCTAGAAACGAATGTGGTTGTACATAATTATCCAGAGCACGATAGTGGGGGAGAGACACAAATCAAAGCAGGGAGGAAGCTCCCAGGGCTTTGCAGAAGGCTTCAACCAATACCAAAAAATAAAACCCTAAGAGGAAAAAAATAAAGCCCTCTTCTGCCATCTGGTAGTGAATTCCAAAGCATACCAGTGCTGAAAGCCAACTTCCATCTCCAGCTCCACTTTGCTTCGTAGCCAAAACCGCAGGGGAAAAAATAAAACCCTGCTCCCAAAGCTCAGAGCTTCTTTTCCTGCTCCATCAAACCTTTGGGAGTCATCCGTATCTCACCTCATTTAACACTCCTGTGCCTCTGCCCCATCCTTTTGCCCTCTCCTTATTCCTGAGCTTCAAACCCACCTTAGGAGAGGCAGACAAGTGCAAGTGAGGGAATCCAGCCCAGGCAGAAGTGGGCAGAGAAGAAGCAGCTTTCCAGGATGAAAGTGAGACAGCTCCTGTGGTCAGCAAAACCTCTGACCTCTGAAGTGACTGCTCTGAATCCAGCACAGCCCAGCTAGATGGAAAAAGAAGGCGGCAGCTCTTTCAGCACAAGGCAAGTTGAGACATCAGTCTGGTCTCCACCATGCACTGCATAGAGATAAAACCTTCATCTTGCCTCTGCTTTCAGGAGGAGACATCAATAAATGCATTGTTTAATCCATGGAGTAATATTCCTTTGAAGCAGTGGTTCCCAAGGTGTCAGAAGGACTCCCCTGAGCTTCATAAAGGACTAGCCCAGAGACCATGGATTGCATGTGTCTCTTCTAGGAGGCATGTGGAACCTTGCAGTCACACGGCTGGAGAAAAGATGTGTGAGATCTGCTGAATTTCAGGTGGGCAAGAAGAGCTCACCTCCTGGAAGCTGGAGAAATCATAGGTGTGATCCACCTGGGCAAACATGGATCAGCACTGGAGCTGGTCACCCAAGGCTTTCTTTACAAATCAGAATTTAGGGTGGGATTTGGTTGTGCAAATACAGCTGGAACTGCACTTTGGATACCTCCCTGCCCCAGCCATGGGTGTCTGCTCCAGAAAAGCACCAGATCTCCTGCACGTCCTGTGTCCTACCCTGAGCAGATGTCTTAAAGCCCTAGGTGGTCCCCAATGGTCCTAGATGTCAATGTTTATGCAGGTGAATTGTGCCTTCAGAGAGCAGTTCATCTTCCTCTTCCAAGGTACCAAGAGGCCAATTCAGCTGTCTCAGCACAAGTGTCTGATGGAATTTGAGAGGGCTGAAATCATTTTCCTTTGCCTCCAGCTGCAGCTCCAGCAAGATACAAGCCTCTTGCAGTCGTTACATCACATCTGGCAGACCTGTGCAGATGTCTCAGATGCCCTCAAGCATCTCAGTTGGCTCAAGATGCCTGTAGGTGTGCAATTAAACTCCTTCTTTGCAACGTGTAATCTTCCATTAGCTCAAAGCTTGGGCTAGCAGCTTGAGAAGTGAGTGTCTAAAAGGGACATGTCTACAGTGAAATGAGATGTGACTCAGTCTTTTTGTCCAAGGAGAGAAGATTTGTCTCATGCAGTGTTGAGTTCACAGAGTCTTCTAAATTTAGGTTCAACACGTAGACATTTCCATATGCACTGATTGGTTTTAAGATAGGAAAGGAGAGATTTAGGCTGGATATTAGAAAAAAGATCTTTACTATGGGGGTGACAGATCAGTGGAATGGGCTGCCCAGAGAGGGGGTGGAGGCCCCATCCCTGGAGTCCTTCAAGGTCAGGCTTGCTGGGGCTCTGAGCAGCCTGCCCTAGGTAGAGATGTCCCTGCTGGTGTAGGGAGGTTGGACCAGATGACCTCTGGAGGTCCCTTCCAGCCTCAAACATTCTATGATTCTATGACTGTCAAGTAGAGTCAGTGGAGCTCTAGTTACCCAAACTTTTGTTTCTAGTCCAGAGCAGACTCAAGCCCAAGACACCCACATGAGGCTAAATGTGACATAGAAACTTTAGGAGACCTGTCTCTTCTTGGGGTGATGCCAGGAGGGTTTTTTAGGTACCCATTGATACGTTTAGGTAACTACCTTGGGCTCCTGATGCTGCCCTTTGTCTGTTATAGGTTGATGAGAGCAAATCATAGTTAGAGAAGAAAGATCTGAAAGGTCCTGTCACAGCAGATATCACATGGATCCCACACGGCAATCTGGTCTTGACCATGAACTCAAGGATCTTCTAGTTATGAGACTATGGAAGTGACAATCTTGAGACCCAGCTTGTTGAGGTCATGTCAGTCTCTCCAATTCCTCAAAGCCATGACTGGAGTGACCAGAGCTTGGCCTTTAGGCAGCTGACAAAAGGAATTGGCTCCTCCACACCTGAAGCACAAACTGAACCAAATCCGTTGTGCAACAGCGTGGAATTAACGGTACAGGCGACTTGCCAAGACAAATAAAGACAAAGTTTAGGCTTTTTTTCCTTAATGCTGTTGGAGGCAAGCCAGAGATGTACTCCACTTGCCATTTAGCAGGGGAATTTGTAGAACTTTATTTTTCTTTTCAAACTGGGAAAGGTTTCAAGCTGTGGAACACCAGGTTAAGCTCTCAGAAGTCACATCAGGCCTCGAAATAAAATGCCTTATTTCATTTTCTTCATTGCACTTTTCCTAGTCATAAGGAGGAGGGTTTTTTAGTAGGCCCTGGACAAATACTGAGACCTTTCTCTGCTCTCCCAGTCCAACATTAAAGGTCCTTTGTCTGATGTGAATGTGGATGCCAGAGGGGGAATGTTATTCCTACCACATTCCTATCATCCACTTAATGATAAGAAGGAAAGGTCCAATGAACCTTGGACATGCACAGTCATGCAGGGAGTTGGCTTTTTGCCCCAACAGAGGAGTTTTTCCTAGAATATTGCTTTCCTATAGACTGAGGCAGAAAATTAGAATCCTCAAGTTGCCAGGACTGCATCCTACATGCCCCTAGTTTGCTTTGGAGGCTTCCCAACCTCAACGAAGCAAATTACCAACCTTCTGAGAACTGATGAAACTCCAGCCAACCGTAGGCAGTTACAACAACAGCCTTCCATCAAAAGGAGCTGCTTTTTTTAGGGAATGCACAAGTGTCTAGAAGGCTGTGGAGGCTGCGTGGTGAAGCATCACTTACCCTCTTGGTTTTAGCCAAAACATCCTCATTTTGTGGAGAAAACAACAGCAGCTCTCCCACTCTGTGCCATGGGCAAGTGCTGGTGCCAGTAACACGAGCTGAGGAGTTGGCATCTTGCTCCAATATCATTCATTTGCTTGCTGCCAAGGGAGAAGCTGGTGTGTACCCACAGGGGCATGAAAGGTTTGGGTTAGTAGCTCTCTGCCATGCAGCAAAGTAGAAAACTTGGTGATGTTATAAGGGAAGAAGTCCCTGCATTGCTGATGTCTCTTTTACTGAGGGAAAGAAGATCTGGCCCTTTTTCTTTCAGACTTCAATAGAAGGGGCTGGTTTGGGGAAATAGAAGATCTGTCATTAGCAATAGACAAAGTTTGAGTGGAGTAAAATGTGCTAAAGTAACTTTTCTTAGAGTAAATAGGAGATTTTAGGTGTATTCTTGGTTGTATTTAAGCTCTGACGTCTCCTGCCTCTACTTCAGTGCCTTACACTCAACTGGTGGGTGGTTTTATTAGCATGGAAAGTCCTGTGCACAATCAAGAGCTCTGTGTTTGTGTGCTAGGAAGGTGGTTAAGAGAGAGGGAAAGGGAAGGAGGAGAAGGGAGGAGACAGAACCAGTGTGGCCCACAGAAAGTCTAAAGCATCACCTGCCCACACTCCAACATTCCTCCCTCAAATGCTGGCCAAGCAGCCCGGGAGGGGGTGGGATAATTGAAAAGCAATAAGTGGGATGGTCTTTAGATGAGTTTTTAATCTTTCCACAAAAGCTAATAAAACCTGAATGGCCCTCCCGAGGCCTCATTTTATTGCCACAAATTCCCATTACATCCCCGGGAGAAGTAGCTCACACATTAAAGTTCCTTGGGAGCCCTTGTGAAAACAAATTCCTCCAGCCACCTCCTGGCAGCTGCCAGAAACACCCATTTCCCCAGCAATTCCCCAGCAATTCCCCAGCAATTCCCCATCTCTTGGTCTCCAGGCCAGAGCACAGTAGCCACACTCAGCAAGAGAGCCACACGACTCCACCAGAAGAGGTGAGGGTGGTATTTGTGGCCTCTTTCCTGCAGCCTTTTTGGTTAAGAAAGACCCAGGACATGTTATTTCTTAGGTGAAACTCTCTCTTGTGAAGCTCTGATGCAAATCTTCCCCAAATAATCTGCTTTTCCTATGAGGTAATGATGATATTTCAGCACCTGACCCACTCCTCCTTCTTCCAGCATAAAGGAATTGCTGATAGATGAACTCTTGGGACTAAATTTCATATTTCTTCCTTTCCTTCCATTTTTTTAATGGCTGGAAATGATGATTTGCCTGAGGTGGCCCATAATTAAGGTATGCATCTAACTGGGGCTAAAATCTCTCATATATGAAAAAGTACTAGGAAACATAGGAAATACTGTCCCTTAATCCTTTTAGTGTCATCTGGGATAATCTTGTCTAATTATAATAACACTATATGGCTACAGAGGTGTGACTTATGAAAAATCACTTGAAAATATCCTTGTAAAGGGGCTGGTAAGAAGCTGGGGAGCTCATTTCTAACTAAAAAAATCCACGGGTGGCTTATGAGCAGGTGTCAGGCTTTAATTTGTCCTCTCCCAAATCTTATTTCTGCACAAATATCACAAACTGTGGCTGTGAATAGTCACCAGTCATTTTCTGGTGGAATCTGATTGCTCCTCATCTATGGGTTCCCAAGAAAGCTTTGAGCATTGCCACGGAGCACAGAAATTATTTAAGATATTCTTCATTCTCAGTCTCTTTATACAGGTGGGAATACCAATAAATAATACCCAAAAAAGTGACTTTCACCAGCAGTTTTTGATACCTGGAAGTGGTGGTAGAAACTTAAGTGGTTGTTCTCATTAGCAGGCAAGACCATATTATTAGTGGTGGTGTTTGTTGGTGTTAGTGTTGTAATAAATGGGCTCATTCATGACTATAAAAAGAGAATAATATTGACCTACCTGAGTGTAGGGGGATTAAAAGCCTGATGTGAGATTGCTGGGAAAATCCAGAACTGCACATTGGTTGTCTTCAGGGTTGAGTATTTAATTCAAAAGCTGCTTCATTCCTGTGTCTTCCTATCCTAAAAAGTTTAAAGGCATGATATATTCATATTATTCACAGTTCATTATTATTTCCTGAGTATGATATATTCATATTATTCACAGTTCGTAATTATTTCCTTATATTATTATCTATTTAATAAAGCAATGGTAGGAAAATAGAACTAGCTATGCACAAATTCAGTTAGAGCACTAACTCAACTTTTGTTAATGCTAAAAATTGGTTCATGAGATTTGATTTTCCAAGGCACAATATTTCTCTGTGACCATGCAAAAGCATCATCTTGTTATCAACCCAAAAGGGGTTGACCTTTCCAGGCATGGGAATGGTGTAAATGAATTGCACGTCCCAGGTATTCTGTTGCTGAGATATCAGGGACAGAAATCCAGCCTACCTCTATTTATCTCAACATTGAAAAATAAAAATAATATAATTTCACAAAACCAGTCAGGTTATTGAAAGGAAAACAGAAAAAAATAATGTTAAAATTTGTGATCATAATCTTCCTCCATAGTTTAGGGCTCTTATTATCACCATTGCCAATCCTATACCCATCTGAGGTCAGTTGATCAATGACTGCACCATTAGTGATGATCTTTCCCTCCCTTCATCACCGGTGCCTATAGTTTAAACTGTTTCTGATAATCTTTGACCTGTCAAAAACACTCTTTGGAACTTTGGGACAAGCAGCTGGGATGAATTATCACCCCTAAGATACGTTTATATAGGCAAGGTGCACCTCTTGTGATCACAACAGAACCAAATACCACCAGCTGAACATGATGGGGGAGCTCAGAAATCCAGAAAACTCTTTTGTAGCTGAAATACAGGATTTTATTTATTATCTGTGCCTTTCTGAAGAGCTGACAGGAAACTTTTGGCACTAGTCAGCTCCTTTTGGGCTACTAAATCAAAGCAGTGAGTTCCTTGGAGCTCAAAGGTAGACTAAGTTTGGACTTAGATGGGTAGTCATAGATCTCTAGGGCTGGTTAAAAAGCTTGAGGATACCTGAGACATCCATAAGGTTAACTTGAAAAAAGGAATTCTGGGACAGCTGCTGGAGAAGCAGCTGAAGGCCAGATGGAATCATAGAGTGGTTTGGGTTGGGAGGCATCTTAAAGACCATCTAGTTCCACTTCCCTGCCATGGGAAGGGATAACTTCCACTAGACCAGGTTGCTCAAAGCCTCATCCAACCTGGCCTTGAATACTTCCAGGGATGGAACATCCACAACTTCTCTGGGCCACCTGTGCCCATAGTGAAGAATTTCCCCCTAATATTTAATTTAAATCTACCTTCTACTTTAAAATCCCCTGGGGCATCTAAAAGCAAATCCCAATGTTTGACTTTCTTTGCCTAGGAGCTCAACTTCTGGGCTTAGATGAAGTTAATCCTACCCCATATGAAGCATAAAAAATCAAATCCTTTTAACTATTCTTCATCAAGTGGATCTATTCTTAGTCTGGACTTGATGGAAAGTGAAATATTCTTATTCAGGTTTAAAAAATCCCTAGCTGGCCAATCTATACATTCTCTGGGTGGAACCAATTTGACTCAAAGAACCTTTCAAGTTTCAAAGGTCATCTTTAATCTAGACTTGATTAATATATATTATAGAGTAGGCACATTCCTAATATTATAAATGGGGGAAGGAGAAAATAGGGTAAGAAAGTGTAAGTGGAGGGAGGCCAACTCCATCTGGTTGGGAATGTCAGGTAAAGGTCCAAGGAGAGAAGGGCAATGACAAGACAGCAACTGGACAAGTGAAGATATGATACATGCTACGTGGACAACAAACCTCTAGGGTATAAGGAGATCAGTTCCCTGACAGCCCAGGACAGGCAAAAGACTTTAAAAGCTGCTAATTTTGAGCAAGGAAGAGTAGAAAGAAGAAAGGAATCATATAAGGGTTAAGTAATACTGGGGAATTTGGTGATTTCGAAGTTCTTGCATCAAAATATTTGTTATTAAAAAAAAAAATGGGCAGGGATTGGTGAAATCAAGGTATCTTACATAATAAATAAATAATTTACAAAAATTATAAATTATTATAATTATAAATTACAAAAATTTAACAGGCACGTGAATTGTATCTCAGATTCATCTCAACACAATCTTTTCATACATTTATGATAGAAATTTGTTGCAACCCAGCTTAAAATGGTCAAATATTTTCAGGATCATTTCTGTTCTCTTTCTTTTTCATCTCTCAAACTTACATTCTCACTTTGAAACAGTTTTTCAGCATTCATTTAGAGAAGCATGTTGGGTATTTTCTAATTAAACATTGTGTCAATGAATACTTAAATAGTGTTAAAACAGGCTGATGGTAAATCCTAGGAGACCATGAAGGTGTTTTAGGAGTGAAGACAGTAAAGCCTTGGGGGAACCAGGGTAATATCAGCTCTAGGAAAAGAAAGGAACTGATAAAACTCAAGTAAAAGAAGCTGAGGGTGCCTGATATTGGTGAATATGATTTTATAGACACAACCTCAGATCAGCAAAAATCAGTTTAATTCATTGAGGACATTTTGGATTTGATAAAAGACCTTTACCTTGGTGCTTCATAGTCTGTTTATTATTGGGGAAGTGGTTTCTCAGTAGGAGGAGAAGTGCAAATGTTTTCCCTCTGGGATTGATACCTTTCCAGTCACCAGATTTTTTTTTAAAGTCCAGGGAAAAATAAACAGAAGGGAAACCTGATACCACTTCTCTAATCTGGAGACAGTAGCATGTAAAGAAAACAAAGCAAACTCCCTGCCCATTAAGGATGGGATAAGAGACCTTGGGCTTCAACTTGGGTCAGGGAAAGTCCATCTAGAAATTGGGGCACGGAGGATGGGGTTTGCTAATGGATTTTTTTAATTATAAAAATATAGAAATATACATAAATATAAATAAATAATATTTAAATAACATATAATTAGAGATATAGATATAGATATAGATATAAATATAAATATAAATATAGATATAGATATAAATATAGATATAGATATTGATATTAATATACCAAGTGGAGCAGAGAGTCAGGAGTAGGTCTATGGACATTTATTGAACAGCACTAACGTAACTGGTCCCTTCTCAGGAGAAAAAAGTAAATGTCTTCTTGAGATTCTCTTGAGGCCCATTTCCTCAGATATTTTAATTTACATTTCAACCCACAGGAATATCAGAAGCCTAAACTCTGTATGAAGCACATAACTTGCTGGAGGACACGTTTCAGCAAGCAGCTGTCAATGAGGAGCCACCACCAAATAAAGATCTTTGCAGCTGGAGGTCCTGAGAGGCTTTCATAAGCTCATGAGCTTGAAGGGCTTTCAGAAGGGATTTGGGAATCAACTGGAAAGAAACCTACCACTTAATTTAGGAGGGTGACATAGTTAAGGGCAGAATGTGGAACAACAGGCAGGAGGAGGGAGTTACAGGGTAGATCTATCTAGTCCTGGGTTACCTGTCCCAAGAGCAGTCAGGGGCATATAGGACACCACACTTGCAGGTTCATAAGACAGACAGTAGGTTAGTTTGGACTCAGACATTAGGAAGAAGTTCTTGCCCAGGAGGGTGGGGAGACACTGGCAGAGGTTGTCCAGAGAGGTGCTGGAAGCCCCATCCCTGGACATTTGGAAGGCCAGGCTGGCTGGGGCTGTGAGCAACTGATGTAGTGGGAGGTGTCCCTGCCCATGGCAGGGGGGTTGGAACTGGGTGATCTTTAAGGTCCTTTCCATATGATTCTATGATCTGTTTATAAATTTCAACTCAGAGAACATAAATACCTCAGATGACATCATATCCTCTAAAACTAGAGAGATTCATAAAATAACAGGAGGTAAAGGGGAAAAAGAATGTATCTGCAATAATTAAAAGCTAGGAAGGGCAGTCATTGAGAGGATGATGACACATGATATGAGGTAGGCAACAATTTCATCAGTTCTATCAGTGGAATGGGCTGCCCAGAGAGGGGGTGGAGGCTCCATCCCTGGAGTCCTTCAAAGTCAGGCTTGCTGGGGCTCTGAGCAGCCTGCCCTAGGTAGAGATGTCCCTGCTGGTGTAGGGAGGTTGGACCAGATGCCCTCTAGAGATCCCTTCCAGCCTAAAACATTCTATGATTTAGAGCTGGGCCTGATGGAAGTGACAAGAAGGCATCAAGAAAGTGGGAGCAGGAGCAGACACAGCTTGATGGACATGGGAAGTGGTTTGAGGACAGCGAATGATGTGACTGAGAAGGGACACAGTGTGAGGTGAAGGTGGCTCATGTCTCCAGCAGCACTAATTGAGCTGTTTAGATGATCTTTGAGATCTTTTCCAGCCTTAATGATTCTATGATGAGACTCCCTGGCCAGGCTTTGAGGTGCTCCAGCACAGACTATTTAACATATTGACAGGAGTGTGGCTACTGCTAATAGAGGAGCAGCCCTGAGCTAAATAAAGCCTTGGGGCTTATCTCAGCCTCTGACTGCAAGCCAGGGAATTTTCTGTCTTTCTAAAAAGGCTGGGTAGTCCCATAACTTTGATTTTCTTCCTATTCCCACAAAACAGTGAAATGTGTTTATTATGTGGGACTCCCAGGGGATTAGGGCAAGTCCAGACCTTGCTGGGTCTTTTCAAAGTGGAGCTGGCCAAGACAGAGGGGGAAGTCTCCTCGAGGTCATCTAGACCTTGTTTTCTCCTCATGCTTGTACCAGAGGGAAAATATTTCAGCTCACTCTGAATGGCCTCATGTTCACCCAGTTATAAAACTTCTGGGACCTCAGATATCTGATCTGTTGCCACTTTACCTTAGATATTTCTATCCAGTTCCATGTGCTGCAAAGATGTATTTTCTATAGATAAATGATCACACAGAGATATTTGTGGGCATTTCATATGGGAGCATCCTAGAAATTAATATTTAAATTACACTGATAATATGCAAGAAGGGATAGAGAAAGAAGAGATCTCAGGTGACTCCAGCACTGAAGATCTAATTCACCCAGACATTAGTTATATGAAGTGTAGACAATAAGATTGTTCACAGCTTATTCACATAAAATCATAGAATTATCAAGGTTGGAAGGGACCTTAAATATCATCTCCTTCCAACCCCACATGTTTATAGACTGATAAAATAATAGAAAAAAAGACTGAAAAGGATCTCCAGGGATCATCTGATGCATCTTTTTAACCCAAGAGAGTGGTAAGGAGTGGGTTGCACACATGGTCCTACTGATCTCAGAGGGCAGGGTCACCACACCCAAGTTGCCAAAAGTCTTGATGCACCATCCCAGAAACTCTCACATTGGCTTCTAATTACCTTAGAAATGGCATTTTTAAAATTTTCCTTCTGGTTTGTAATATTTTCAAGCCTTTCTCACAACAAATGAACCTTCAGCATTTTATTCTATTTTTTTTTTTAAAGTCACATGGTCCTCAGAACTGAAACTTAATGAAAAATACCAAATATCATTTGTATTTTTAACAAGTGCATGAGAGTTAATGGGAGGAGAGGCTTGGAAAACACAGTAGAGACACGTACTAGATAGGCACAGAAAAAGAAATACTGCCTGAAGCAGAACTAGGTGTGGGGAGATGAAAAATGACAGGAGGAAAAATAAGGCTGATGATTAGGATTTATTTCCTGAAGATCACAACCACCAGAGTTTCCCAAGGGAAAGGGTGGGAAACCTCTTCCCTTTGGCTTTTAATATTGGATAAAGCCCTGGGGGACAATATCCCAGGAGCCACTATCAGGAATGCCAGCTCAGGTTATCACTTTGTGCCTGGAAATACTTTGCCCAAGCCACATGCTGGGTGTTGAATATTGTCATTTAAGCAACGACTTTCCCAGCTTGCATAAGAACATTTAAGCAGCTCCAGCCACCTAATCCTCTCAAGACATTTTTCCAAATTAAAATCCACCCAATAAAATTCTTGGTGGAAGAAATAAAAGTTCTTGGTCAAGCAAATCATTTGCTGGGGGTGTATTGTTTTGACACCTTGCTCTGTAAAGATATTTAAAGTATATAGAATATATATAGAATATATATATATAGAACTATATATATAGAATATATATAAAGAATA
>VYZX01021695.1:96141-145651 GCA_013401335.1 Brachypteracias leptosomus
TATTGGAACCCCTCTGAGCAGAGATGACTATCAGATGTGTGGATGGAAGGATGGATGGTTACTTGGGTGACCAGCAGCAAACATGGGTGGAAGGAGGACAGGTCTTCATAGCTACCGACTCTTCATAGACTCATCAGTGTTGGAAGGGACCTCAAAGATCATCTAGTTCCAACCCCCCTGCCATGGGCAGGGACACCTCTCACTACATCAGTTGCTCACAGCCCCAGCCAGCCTGGCCTTCAAAGTGTCCAGGGATGGGGCTTCCAGCACCTCTCTGGGCAACCTGTAATCATCTAGGAGTGAGGGTGAAGGCAGAGCTGGACAATTCCCACACAGGAAAATGGGGTGACCAGACTCTGGGCTTGAAAGCTCAACTCTGTCCATGGCATCGGGCAACCCTCCAGACCTGAGTGATCTATTAAATGCACACTAGTCATACAGTGAGAGCTAAGTGTAGATCTGCTTTGAGCAGCCTGCCCTAGGCAGAGATGTCCCTGCTTGTGTAGGGAGGTTGGACCAGATGACCTCTAGAGGTCCCTTCCAGCCTCAAACATTCTGATTTATGAACCTACAGATGTGTGGGTGTGCTGATTGTATGAAAAGACTTTGCTAAGTTCTTGCTATCTGCTCTGAAAAGGGCACATGAAAGTTCTTTTTAGTTGAACAGGGATCCAATTTCCACTTCTGATTTCTGCATCTTTCATAGAAAAATTATTCTCTGTATCCAGAATAGATTATACATAGATTTAAAGGAATTTCTGCAATTTCAGCTGCCCACATCATTACTTCCATGCCACAGAAGCAGCCCTAAATTTATCTCAGCCTATTCACACCTTAGTGTTTCCAAAGTCTTAAGAGAACATCCTCACTTCTGAAATCTACCATTATTTTTTCTTGTTTACATCTATCACAATAATTTCACAGGTGATGTAAACACAAGTCATTTTTCTGACTCCCAGAGAATCCTGATTTGTACAATACTAAGATTAATCCCAACAATTTCTAGAGATCATTTATATAAGTCACTTTTCTGACTTCCAGAGAATCCTGATTTATACAATATGAAGTTTAATCCCAGAAATTTCTAAAGGTCATTTCCTTCAATCTATGGAAGTATCCTTCCAGGAACAGCTGCTGAGGACAGAAATTGTGGCATGACCTTGAGGAGGTTCATGGTGACACCACAATTAGGATTAATGTCACCTCACCTTTGTTCTCAGCCATAGGATATTATCAGGTAGCCACCTTTGGTCTAAAATAGATGTTTTAAAAATTTTATATAAATTTATATAAATATATACAAAAATTAAATACATATATATATATTAAATATCAACATATATATAAAAATTAATTCTCAATATCTATATAAAATAAATATCAATATATAAAAAATTAAATATCTATGAAAAATTAAATATCAATCTATATATTATATAAAAATATATATATACATTTTATATAAAGCCTTGTTCTAGCAATTTTCCTCCTCTAAATGAAACCAGCCCATGTAGGTTTTGGATGACATGTTATTCAAGGGGTTTGCTTGTCATCTGTTCATAATTAATTGAACAAATTTCTTTTTTTTTGCAAAATAATACTATTTTTTAGTTATTATTTTCAGAATCATGCCCAAAGACTTTTTCGCATTGATATAACACATGATTTTATATGATTGATGTTCCAGTTGGGGTTTTTTTCTTTTGTTGGGTTTTTGTTTTTTTCTTTTGTTGGGTTTTTGGTTTTTTCTTTTGTTGGGTTTTTGGTTTTTTCTTTTGTAGGGTTTTTGGTTTTTTCTTTTGTAGGGTTTTTGGTTTTTTCTTTTGTAGGGTTCTTGGTTTTTTCTTTTGTAGGGTTCTTGGTTTTTTCTTTTGTAGGGTTCTTGGTTTTTTCTTTTGTAGGGTTCTTGGTTTTTTCTTTTGTAGGGTTCTTGGTTTTTTCTTTTGTAGGGTTCTTGGTTTTTTCTTTTGTAGGGTTCTTGGTTTTTTCTTTTGTAGGGTTCTTGGTTTTTTCTTTTGTAGGGTTCTTGGTTTTTTCTTTTGTAGGGTTCTTGGTTTTTTCTTTTGTAGGGTTCTTGGTTTTTTCTTTTGTAGGGTTCTTGGTTTTTTCTTTTGTAGGGTTCTTGGTTTTTTCTTTTGTAGGGTTCTTGGTTTTTTCTTTTGTAGGGTTCTTGGTTTTTTCTTTTGTAGGGTTCTTGGTTTTTTCTTTTGTAGGGTTCTTGGTTTTTTCTTTTGTAGGGTTCTTGGTTTTTTCTTTTGTAGGGTTCTTGGTTTTTTCTTTTGTAGGGTTCTTGGTTTTTTCTTTTGTAGGGTTCTTGGTTTTTTCTTTTGTAGGGTTCTTGGTTTTTTCTTTTGTAGGGTTCTTGGTTTTTTCTTTTGTAGGGTTCTTGGTTTTTTCTTTTGTAGGGTTCTTGGTTTTTTCTTTTGTAGGGTTCTTGGTTTTTTCTTTTGTAGGGTTCTTGTTTGGTTTTTTGGTTTTCTTTTGTAGGATTTTGGGGGGGTTTGTAGGGTTCTTGGCTTTTCTTTCTTTTGTTGGGTTTTTGTTTGATGGGGGGTTTTTTTGCTTTTTGTTTGTGTGTTTTTCTTTTATAGGGTTTTTGTTTTGCTTTTTTTTTCCTTTTGTTGGGTTTTTCTTTTTGTTGTTGGATTTTTGGGAGGTTTTTTTCACTCTAATAAGTTAGATCTGGCATCTTTGTCTTTGATTACTCCCTACCAAGCCATTTCCTCCCTCTCCCCCCCCCCTCCACTTGATGACCTGTTACAAAGCATTCCTGTGACACTCACTAAATAACAATGCAAACATGTTTATGCAACAGTTTAACGTGCTAATTATGGGGTTTTTTTCTGCTGGGGTTGAGTGCTCTCTGTCCTGGAGTCTGGGAGTCTTCAAGTCGTGGCTCTTTGATGTGAAGGGCGCCCTGGGAGCCACATTCGGTTCTCATTTGGCCTTGATGGAGGCTGCTGTTTACACTTGGTGTCACTTCTCCACAAGCCAGCAGCGTGTTAACAACCCCTGGGGAATGCTCTGGTTCTACAGCAGAGCCTCTGTGCCTCTGGTTGTGGCCACAAACAGTTGTTCTATGGAAGGATGGACATTTTTGTGGAGTCCCCATGCGTGGGACCAGGCTGCAAATATGGTCTCCAGGAGAAAGCTTCTGGTCCAAGCTTGGTGGAGCTACTTGAGAACATAAATTGGAGCCAGCTTCTATTAGTCATTAGGAAAAGATTTGCATGGATGGTGGTTTGGGTTACGTTTGTCTGTCCATTGGATGGCTGCCATCTTGGTTAATTCCACATATATTAGACTCATAGAATGTTTGAGGCTGGAAGGGATCTCTAGAGGGCATCTGGGCCAACCTCCCTACACCAGCAGGGACAGCTCTACCTAGGGCAGGCTGCTCAGAGCCCCATCCAGCCTGACCTTGAAGGACTCCAGGGATGGGGCCTCCACCCCCTCTCTGGGCAGCCCATTCTACTGATCTGTCACCCTCAGATTAAAGAACTTTTTTCTAATATCCAATATTCAGATAAGAGCTTCCTTAAATGAGAAATAATTAACTCCTACAACCTGAGCTAAAATGAGGTGTTCTGAAAAATGAGTATTTGTCATAAACTCATCATAGAGGGAGAGATATCACAAACACCAATCAAAAAATCTTGAACTTTCCTCTGAATCCAGTAGCACCTATGTTGGAGATACCTGTTGGCCAAGTGGGTCTGATCCAGTCTGACAGTTCTGAGGGCACTTAGGAAGCAATTTAGACCAGCAAATTCTACATAAATCTGTCCCTCATTCAAACACTGGTTCTATATTAAAAGTTCATGCTGAATTCTTCTGGGTTAGCAAATTCTGTATTTACTTCCATGGAGCTGGAGCTCCTTCTGTACCTATTGGACAGCTCAGATGTTCCACATTTTGTGAAAATGCTGCTTGAGGGACAGGGCAGATTGTGGTTTTTCCAGTATTCACCAACCAAATTTCACCTCTGGAGCAAATAATTATGATTATTAAGTTTGCCTTTAGAGCAAGACAAACAAATGAGCTTTTTTTGCTACTTTGGAGCTCCACTAAGTGTCCCAGCCCCAACTATAATCTCATGCCTGGTACATTGAATAAATTTGGCTCCTTGGTCTTAAACTCTCTTGAATTTACAGCTGGGCTTTGAACTGGGCAACAAAAGATGTAAATGGGCAGTATTTGTTTCCACAAGAACACCTTTCAGGGACAAACGGGACAAATGAGGCCAGGAGACAGAGTTTCTTTACTCCATTAGGAGCTTGGACAACCCTTGGCATCTGCAACAAAATCTTGTTATCTCATTGTTAAGGAAAACTTCCTTCTTCCAAGAACCCTCAGTTTCAATAGTAGAGCAATTGAAGAGAAAACTCCATCCAGGGCTGATAATTAGAGTGATTGTGGCTGTTGGAGAACGGGCCATGTTGACAGGGAGTGATGAATGGTTAGTCCCCCTTTAAATTGTCTATTTTCAGTTTATGTAAATGGGAGTATTCCATGAAAATCACCTAAGAGAAATCTGCTTGTTAAATAAGACCTATTCCACTGAAATATCAGAACCTGCATCATAGGCTCCCCACCTCACCCCAGACCACGAAGCCAAGGAAGCTCTCCTGGTTTGCATTAATGTTATTTCTGTTGGCCAAGACCTCAGAACACGTATGTCTATATGCAAAAGGCATTTCCCAGCTCTACTATCTCTCGTGTGTGTATCTTTTTCCCAGCCTCTCATCTGCAAACTCCTGTAAGGTTGAGGGAGGTCTATGGGGTGCTACTGAGGCACCTCTGACAGCCAGAAGAAGAGACCAAACCTGCTGTCATTGAATGTAAAAATGCTGTGCAGGGATCTACACCTCCACAGCAGAATGTTAGAATGTCTGCAAGCTGATAAAGGCCATAAATCTCTTTTATACCCTACAGCAATGTCCCATGAGGAAAATGGGAACATATCCTCAGGTCCTGGCAAAGCAAAGTGAGGGGAAAAGTCATTCCAACCCGAGAATGAGGAGAATGAGGCAATGTGCTTTCTGCTTGCTGTGCTTCTCCTTGTCACTTATCTCACCTTGATTTACCTATTCATCACTCCTCCATCACTTCCCCGAGCCCTTGACTGGTCTCCAAATCTCATTCCTGTGCCGGGTTCCTGCACGGAATGGCTGGTAACACTTTCCAGATGTTTTATTGTCCTCCAGGTGATGGGGAAAATATTTGGTCTAAAATTCCTTTCTCTTATGGAGGATTCTTTGTTTTCCCAAGTTTTTCCCAGTCTCAGTAAATGACCAATCCCACCAGCTCCTCTTTTTTATGCAAAACTAGAGTTTTGTCCTTAAGTTCAGCCCTTTTTTTTTTTTCTTGGTCCCTGTTGTTAACACCTGGAAGTCCTTTAATGGCTGGTTGATAACCAAAGAAAGCAGAATTTCTCTCTCCTGAAGTTAGTTATGTTACTATAGTTCCTGTGAGCCTGGTGACATAACATGGTGCCATATTTGGATGCTGGTGCTTGGTCATATATGGGTCAAAAACCTATTATCAAAGTACTACCTTGCTCTGCTTCCAGTGAAATGATTCCCCTGAAAGTGTCTGTTTCTTTTCTAGTTATAGGTACACCAAAAAACCATTTGGACTGTTCTTAGGAGAGTGGGACATCATAGAAATCTTCCTGAAAAATGCTGGACCAGACATCTTTAATTCATCATCCAGCAGGTAAGATGACAAGGGTGTAGTAGATGAAGCAAGGAAAATAGTTGACTGGGTAAGAAAGGTTCAAAGAGTCAAAAAATAACTGTATAAAACAGCAAAGGAGAAGAGATAGTAGTAGGAGTTGGTAACTAGTCAAGTGGGGTGATTGGATAACTATAAAAATGACCAGTAAAGCTTCAAACCCTACATGCATCAGACTTCACCTGATCTACCATCTACCTTCTTGTTGCTTATCACAGTTGCTTCTATGCATTAGTTTCATCTGGGACCTCTGGGCTTCACATTTCTCACACCAGCAATGACTTCTCTTGAACTGTTGACTGTCCACCTGTAGAAGATACTAGAAAGGTCAGGACAGGTGGCATCAAGATGGCTTTGTACTGAAGATATTGGATATTACCACAGAGACCCTTAGCTGCAGCATTTTTAGCAGGAACCCTTCTAGAGGGAACCTCATGAAGATCCTTTCCAGTAAAGGTAGTTTGATAGGGAGGGGAGGCTGGAATATGGTGAACTTCAGACCTTCCTCCTCCACCTCAAGGAGACTGTTATAGTATTTTAACTTATGGCATTCTTCTTCTGCATGTGGGGTTATTCTGCACGTACCATCAGAAGAAAGCCACTCTAAGTCTTTGGAGAGCTGAGCAAAGCCAATCATATTTAGGAAATAAGCTAGTATGGGGAGGTAAAACAGATATTATATAACAGTAGTGTTTTTATAGCTTTGATAGGTTCAGGTCATAAGCAAGGCAAGATTTGTAGTGGTAAATATATTTTATTTATAATCTGAATATTATCCCTTCCTAGAAATGTGTGTCACACAGAATCTTCTCCCTATGAAAAGGGACTCAGAGAAGTGTCTCTTTTCCATGTAATTTACAAAGTCATTAGACTCTGCTATAAGAGTCAATGTTCAAGAAATTAATTAGAGTTTCTAAAAGGTAATATTCATTCAACATCAGCAGCAGAAGTGGCCTAATTCTTCCTTGAGGTCTTGACTTAGGTACACAAGAACACGATACATTTATTTTCAGAGTGACCACATGGACTTCAGATGAATACACCACTTTTTTCTTTTCACCCTGTTATGGGGAATGAGGTAAATTAGTCTAATTCTGACCTCCAGGGAATATATTTACCCAATGAGGAACTACCACACTAGGTCACCTCAGTTGTGGATACTCATGGCAAGTTGGGTTTTTGCCTGTTTCAAGTGGTAACATAAAGCACAGTGAAGTCAATCTGCTGAGATTGGGTCCTTGAGCCACTTAGACTGTTAATTTGATGTAAGGTTAAATGAGTTATTCCCAACTCTGGACAATATATCATTGGTTTCCCCCCAAAATACAACAGTCTTTGCCCATTTAATTTCTTCTGCTGGCACACACCTGGGGTTTCATGCTCAACCAACCTCCTTTGATCATGCAGAAATCTTTGCCCTGGGTAAATCTATACTTATCTCTTAAAATATTTCTTTTACAGCTCATAAAAAATTAGATACATGTATCTTGATTCAGGTCATCGTGTTATGAATTAGGTTTTCACTCCAGGCTTAGCAACTGCTCACAGTTTCCCTGTCTTGCAATAGTTGGTGTTTGGAAATAAATGGAACAACCAGGCCTAATAACAACAATAAGAAATAAGAGAAATAAAATGTTGTCAGGGAGCCAAGCATATGAACTTTATGTCGTGAAAAGCTTTTATTCTGGTTCCTATTCTCACTCGTGCACAGATTTATTGAAAAAAAAAAACCCCAACCCTTGACATTTATTCATTTTCCACTTAGATTATTGTGGTTAAATCAAAAAGAAGTGTCAGGGCTTAGGGAGCTGAAAGCAGCTACACTTTTTCCATTGTGACGGGTCACATGGTTTCCATTTGTTCCCTGAATAAAAAAAAACCTCATGGTTTTGGTTATTTTCACTGTCTGGAATGAGATCTAATTCCAGTCCTGCTGCCAAATCTCCTGGATCGCCTCGGAAACTCCTGCATTTGGGGCCATCTCCCTTGCTTCAGCTGGGTCACAAGGATCTTTTTCATCATCATCATCATCATCATCATCATCATCATCATCATCATCATCATCATCATTATTATTATTTCTTGTTTCCAGTGGTCTGAGGAGACTACTCAAGTGATGGTTTGAAAACCTTCTTCAGACACTAGGGGAGGAAGGGAGGTCTTGGGTAAGGTACCGAGCTCAACTTGGGTAAGGTTCTGCTCAACTCTGGTTCCCATCACATATGGGAGACGTTTCAGAGTGGGTAAAAAACCTGTTGAAATCCATAGGATAATTTCAGCACATGTGAAACACCCTCATGACTATATTATGCTCTTAGCAATGGGGAGGTCAAGGTAGACAATGAGTCTTCCACCTTTTGCTGCTCATTTACACACAAACTTCGTGCACAAAATCAATGCAGTGAAATTCTGGCAACTCCAGGATTTACAACCAGTCAACAATTATTCTTTAATTGTCCCCCTACATGCTTTTAAGTCATGGCAAAATGGCTTAGATTAAACCTCTGTGAAGGGAAAACAAGATTGTCTCTATCCCAGACACAATATTTGTTTGCTGGTGAGCTCCTCAAAATTAGGTTAGTGAGAGATGGTTTAAGAAAAATATTGTTGGCAAATAGCAACCACTGAGTTTGAATTCTATTTAACACTCCAGAATATATTGCAAAGAAAAGACATCGTTAAAGGTGCAATGATAAAAGTAAGATAAAAATAAAAATTAATGTAATTTTACCTAAAATACATCATCTGATTTCCATAGCTATAAATCATAAAATTTACTGATGGATGAAAACAGGTAGTTTTAAATTAGATTTACTTGACATGATAGAATTATTTTCTTTAGGATTATCTGAATTCAAGTAGGGAATTTAGACTTTAAACTCCACAGAGCAGGTCTCCAGAGAGCAGATGTTCTCATCAGGTGAGATGAGTCTCACCCAAGTCCCAAGAGCTGTTATTAAACCAGAAGAATTCCAAGAGGTCATATGAAAACAGTATCAATTTAGGGGAAAATACTGCTCAGGACCAGAGAAATATTTCATTTCATTAACGTGGAATTGTCACATTTTGACACTGCCAGCATAAAATAGTTATTAAAAGGAAAACATCTTGCTTCAATCAGGAGAGAAGTTTTATTTCTCCTTTCTCTGCTTGACACGTTATAGCCCAGTGTTGCTGTTACATGTACATGACACTAAATGTTAAATTAATAATAATGAAATTACAAAGTCAGATTGAGAGTTTTAAATGATTTATTTCAAGGGTTTGTTGGGGTTTTTTTTTTCAATGTGAAATTTGCTAAGAACAGGTACTTAGAAATATTTTCTGGAATCTCTCTTAGTTTTAAAAAGAGTTTTAGTTCCTCAAAGTTCATAACTCCACCAAAATCTTCAGTAAAAGATCTCACCTCGATCTCACATCTACAAACTCTTCCAATGTTATATTTTTATATTGTGATAACAACATAAATGAATGATGGCAATATTTGCTATTTAAAATGACTGTTATGCAACATGAAGGAAAAAAAAGTCTCTTCTAAACAATGAACTTGAATACCTGAAAACATCTTTATTTTTTTTTTAGTTTCCTTACTTTAAAAATATATTTAATATATGTTAAAATTGTCCTTACAATTGGACGGTAGTTTTCTTAGTAAAGAGCAGGTATGAATCAAATGGTTTGATCTAATTTCTAGAGAAGCTTCTAAGGTCACTGTGACGTTTTTTGTCTTGAGCATCACTTCAATCCCAAGGAAAATTCATTATTAGGACAAGTGTTGGTTTTGGAAGTGAAAACTGGATGTTGCATTTTGTTAGTGGTCCTATTATAGGTGATATAAAGGTATCACCTTTATATATTTCTCTATATAAGGGAAATAATGAGTTTCCCTCCTTAACTAAGCAATTTTGCTATTTTTAAAGATGCTTTTATGGAAGAAAGGGTGTGGATGGTACCACTCAGATGTTGATGCTAAATCTCAGCTGAGAGATGGGATTGTTCTCTAGACATAGACACCTCCATAGAGTGATTCACACAATCCCAGCATGGTGGGGTTGGAAGGAACCTCTGGAGATCATCTGGTCCAACCCCCCTGCTCCAGAAGCTAACCCAGAGCAAAGGGCCCAGGATCATGTCAATCCCCTTTGGAATGTCTCCAGAGCAGGAGACTCCACAACCTCTCTGGGCAGCCTGGGCCAGGCTCCAACACCCTCACCCCAAACAACTTTCTCCTCCTGCTCAGATGGAACCTCCTGGGTTCCAGTTGGTGCCCGTTGCCCCTTGGCCTGTCCCTGGGCACCACTGACAAGACTCTGGCTTCATTCTCTTGACCCTCACCAGTTAGATATCGATGAGCATTGATCAGATCCTCTCTCATTCTTCTCTTCTCCAGCTCAACAGCACCAGGATAATCCCAAATAGCTCTTCAGAGTTAATACCACTAGCCAAGGAGCATTCTCAACAAGCAGCAAAGATCCAACCACCCAGCTCTGGAGGACATGAGAGATGAAAACTGTGATAATTCACAGTAATGCCAGAATATGGGTCCTGGCACAGTCTTAGTTTCTGTGCAGAAGTCCCTGGACATGGTTTTGCTGCAGTTAGAGGCAGGATCTTCTTATATAATCTCTGAGCATAGCAAATATTGCTTTGGAGCTCATCCCTGGGAACTGCTGAGCACAGCAGCTCTTTCACCTCAGGAAAGCATTTGAGGTTTCCAGATGGGCTTTGATTCTGACGCAGGATGAAACAACACCTAGAAAACTTTCCATTGCAAAGGAGCAAGGGAGGGCAGGGTAACCAGGAGCATCCCAGTTGATGGCACTCAGCACAAAGAGGAGAAACCCACAAGCACATTGGGTTTGAGCTGTTTACTAGCTCTCAAGTGGCTGCATTACCCATCACCTACTTCTCCCTATTCCTCCCCTCCACCCCAGTTGGGCTGAGGAATTTAGGAATCAATAATTTTCTCTAGTATTCCAGTTTAAGTGTAAATCCATATTTTGACATAATATATTTTCATTGCAGCTTCTCAGTCAACTCTAGCACTAGTAACAATCTTCTGCCATGTGTAATGCAAACTTAAGAACAAAGTTTTCATCAAACTTTAGGCTTGTTCCTATATTTACTCATTTGCATGTTCTCGCCCAGGTCCAAATCAGCAAGAAAAATCCTGTAACACCAGAAGCTTTAACAATTAGTGTTAAATTTTAATTCTATCTCCATTTCTTTTCTTTTAAACTCCTAATAAGATTGAATGTGATCTTGGACAGAGAGAATTTTGTTTTGCTTTGGTTAGTTTCTTACCTTGGATCTCAATAATACTCAAACAACAGGAAGAACCATTCAGGAAATACTTAGCAACTTTGATAAAAATCAAAAGAAACTAATAGATTCCTTTAAAACTTTTTTTCTGGGCCTTAAGTGTTGATGAAAATATTCTCTGCTCTTTAATAATGGAAAAAAGAAAAAAAGTCTTCCCCCTCCTCCAAAAATCATTCTCATCTGTATTTCTAAGAGTTCTCCTAATTCAAAGGTAGCACCTTTGCTCCTTATTGTGGAAATGAGGAGGCAGATCTTTATTTTTATGAACTCCACAAGCATCAATTTCATTTGAGGGAATTTAAATCTTTATTTTATCCAGCATTGCAGCCCTGATCAGAGACTTTTACTCATTCAGCCCCTTCTCCCAGCTCCATTACACATAATCTGGAGGAATGGGTGTTAATTCATTTGGTTTAATGTGAAATATTTCTTTATTATGATTTATTCTTTTGACAGTGGGTAACATCAACCAGCACTTCTTTCCTTAAAGAATCCTTGCTGCATTTTTATTCTCCTTAGGGCAGAGGCTGTGGAGATGCTGAGGGAATTGGAGCATCTCTGTGTTGAGGAACGGATGAGACCCTTGAGGGTGTTTAGCCTGGAGAGGGGAAGATTGAATTATAGAATCATAGAATGGTTTGGGTTGGAAGAGACCTTCAAGATCATCTAGTTCCAACCACCCTTCCACAGACAGGGACACCTCCCACTAGACCTGGTTGCTCAAAGCCTTGTCCAACCTGGCCTTGAACACCTCCAGGGCTGGAGTTGAGACACTAATGACGCTCCAGGATACCCAAAGATTAACCAAGGGACTTGTACACAACCATGCTCTTGGTCTTCCACCTACCTTCTGGCTCCAGGATGGTGCTGTTTGCTTCCAGCAAGTTATCTCATCTGCCTGATAACAAACTTGTCCCAGAGCCAACCTTTCTGCTCTCTTGGTGGTGGCAATCTAAATTATAATTAGTATTTAACAACGAATGGCTTCCCAAAAGAGAAAGTGAAAGACTCATTGCTTGGAGTAAAGGTATCCAAGAGGATTTTAAGAAATATAAACCAGTGTTTAGAAGAACCAATGCACATGGTTGCTCACCTGTCATCTAGTGATCACCTACGTTGAGATGGCAGAAATTCTTTGATGTTGGCATCCCTGTAATGCCTCAAAAAGAAAATTCAGCCACTCTTGGTCTTTTTCTAGCACTTTGATTTGGCAACACCCCCCTCTGACAAAGCACAAGAGCAGGGACTGACTGTTGAGACCTAACAGCTCCCTCCATCATCTTTCAAGTGTATGCCCAGATCTTTTTTATCAGGGAATTAATTGTATTGCTTCCCTGTTTGTTCTTCCCAGAGCCCTGATGTATCAACTCCTTCATGCAGGGAAGGTTTATGGCCCCAATAAACAGTTTTCCCTCACTTCCCAGAACACAAAACAACTGTCTCCCACATCTCCAAGGTTTACCAAGTAAAATCCTGCTGTGTCCACCATTCCCACCAGAGCCTGCCCTAGCACTGGGTGGTTGTTGCTCCAGCAATTTGGATTCCATAATTTCCCCATCCAACTACTAGCCCCTTGCTCCATGCTAAAGAAATTCTCTCTTTGCTTTCTGGTAACCTCTCCTCAGATGTTTGCAGGCTGTTACTAGGCTCCCCATGCTCTGGTTGCAGAGCGAAGCCTTTCATCTCTACACATGACTCAGAGGCTGTTTTCTTCAGCAAATTAATCACCAAGTTGGGTTCCCCCCAACATACCTTCTCTGGCTCATCTCTATCTTTCTGGTAATGAGGTGCAGCATCCCAGGTGCACTCTCCCCAGGCCCACCAACTGGATGAAGGTCACCTTTCTGCTCCCTGCCATCACTCCTCCAGGTCTCCATCTCCTCATGATGATGGTTTAGCTTCTGCAGCTCCCCACAAAGTCACAGCTCTGCTCCCCATGGTATCTTTCCAGCATAACTGCTTCTATCTGCTGGTGGGGAGGTTTCTTTCAGACTGTTTCCATGGCCAAAGGAGATGTCTCAACAGCCTTTTCCAACTCTACTCTCACATGGTGTCCCTGCTGTGTGTCTAATATTTAATTCTTTCGCATATAAAAATCCTGTAGAACTTCCTCTGTTTGAAGTGCAGGTTTCTGAGGGTCATTGATCTCCCTGAGCAGTAGGTACAATATCCCCTCTGGCAGCTCTTCCCTTATTTATGGACAAAGGCCAAACACTTAATGCTCTGGTATTCATCAGGGATCAATACTAAAGGAAGAAGTTCTTTGCTGGAGGAGTGGTCAGGCACTGGATCAGGCTGCCCAGGGAGGTGGTGGAGTCACCATGCCTGGAGGGGTTCAACAAACTAGTAGATGTGGCACTTAGAGACATGGTCTGGGGGTCAGGGAGATGTTGGACTTGATGATCCCAGAGGTTCTTTCCAACCTAAATGATTCTATGATTAATTTGTATTCACTTCTTTATTAGTCTCTTGTCCTCACTGGTTTTTGCTATTCCTGTTGGCTCTCCTACCCCGATGCTGGTAACATCTTCCCAGAGGTCTTAGTCTGTTCTCTCTAATAGCATCACACTCATTGTTTGCAGCCACCTGGGGAGAAGCAGAGAAAAGCTTTAGCAGAGCTTTTTACAGCCCTTCATCCTAAATCTGACCTGCTCTGGTCATGCTCTCACAGCATGAATTATGGCAGCAAATACTCCCTCAAAGGCTGGTGCACCTTCTTTGAGAAGAGTTGCTCTGCTAACGAATCATAGAATGCATTAGGTTGGAAGGGACCTTCAAATGTCATCTAGTCCAACCCCCATGTAGTCAGCAGGGGCATCTCTAATTAGATCAGCTTGCTCAGGGCCCCATCAAGCCTGGCATTGGAAGAAGAACCTCTGTCTCTTTTTGGTCAGGGGTGTCACCCTGTGGGGGTTTCTTGTTAGTTTGTTTTATTTTTACAATCACAGAATTGTTCTGGTTGGAAGACAACTTCAAGATCATCAAGTCCAACCATTAACCCAGCACTACCAGGGCACCACTAAACCATATCCCTCAGCACGAGATCTCCACAGCTTGGAAACCCCTCCAGGGATGGTGACTCCACCACCTCCCTGGGCAGCCTGGTCCAGTGTCTGACCACTCTTTCAGTAAAGAACTTCTTCCTAAACATAATCAAAGATGTAATCTAGATTAAAACAATTAGATGCAATTCCTAGATGTAATCAAAGCCTATCAACAGAGAGGTCACCACCTCATATTCCATGTACACTCACACAACTCAACCCAAGTATTTCATTGCAGAGAAATAACACCAAATTCTGCCCGGATTGGCTTTATCTGCTCATTCCTGAGAGAGTCCCAGGAGGGAAACAGAGAAGGCATCACCCAGGCTTCCTCCATGGTGTGACGTGCAGGGCGACTGCTCCCGGGGCAGAGACAAGGGTGAGGACAGCCTGGGAAAGGCAGCAGAACAAAACCAGGAAGAGAACATGCCCTCAGCAGGTTTTCCCCTCTTTAATAAAATTGTCCAAGAAAAGGTCACACCCCTCTTCAAAACTGCAGGCTGATTTTTTGTTTGTTTTTTTTTTTAGTTCTCCTGAGGGTTTTTATTTCTTTCCCTTCCACCCCATGAATTTTGCAGAAGGTATGAAAACCTCGGGAAGCTTTTCACCACCTATAATCACTTCTCGCAGGTCATATGATGGAAATCAGCTGATTTTTCTGTCCATCTCCCCCTGAAACATGTTAGCTTGCCTGTAGCAGCAGTGTTTATAGAGGATAATGCCCTTCCAGGCTCTTCCTGCACCCATGTGTTCTTCATTTGGAAGCATCTCCTACAAACATTGCTTCTTGTGGCATTTCCAAATAAAAACCTCATGCTCCTCACTCTGAAATGCTGCATAAACTTCTACCCTTGTGGTATTTCAGGGGAATAAATTGATTTATTTTTTTTTTTCTTCATTCTTTTTCTCATAAGGCCAGAGCAACAATTTTTTTGGCATGAGAACTGCATTCTGCTCTGGATTTTATTATCTGAACCCCTTCAGGAAAATCTTCCCAGCAGTTGCCTCTACCTGATGATCATGTCTCAAATTTGGGGCTATTTGAAGTTTAGGTTAGAGGGGCTGCTCTGTGCTCTCCCCTCCAGCTTCATTTCACTCTCCTCTTTCCTTCCCAGATGATAATGGTTAGTTGTTTATCAAGAAGATCAAAATAAATGGGAAATCAAGCTCGGTGGTATTTTCCATCTCCAGCTCAACCCCACAGCACATCACATAAACACCCTCCCAAACCCTCACCACATCCAGTGCACTTTGTACCTTCACGGGGAATGGGATCCAGAGAAGCCTCAAAAAAAAGTGTGTTTCTTGGCACTGTGTGTGGCAACACTCTTGTCATTCTACTAGAAAAGAAAGCAAAATAATTCCAAGAAATTGCAAGAAAATATGTTGTACAGTTAATAAACACCTTAAAAGAATTAGTGCTGCAGCAAGAAAACACTTAAATTTACTTTTTTAATTAATTCTGTAGTATCTGTACTACTCTTGTCTCTATGAATATCCTTGATTTGCAGGAGATTTAATTTAGCAGATTGTGATAAGGGGTTGTTTAAGAGATTTTCATTCCTTTTCCCTTGGAGTCTCTTTATAGAATCATAAAACCATAGAATAGTTTGGGTTGGAAGGTTTCTTGGAGATCATCTAGTTCCAACCCCCTGCCATGGGCAGGGACACCTCCCATAGACCAGGTTGCTCCAAGCCCCATCCAACCTGGCCTTGAGCAACTCCAGTGATGGGGCATCTACAACTTCTTTGGGCAACCTGTGCCAGTGTCTCACCATCCTCAAAATGAAGAATTTCCTCCTAATTTCCAATCTAAATCTCCCCTCTTCCAGTTTGAACCCATTACCCCTCATCCTATCACTACAAGCCCTCCTGAAAAGTCGCTCCTCAGCTTTCTCATAGGACCCTCTAAGCTTTCCAACATTGCTCTATGATTCCAGCCATGTCAATGCTATATGGAGATAACTCATAAAGACAATATTTTAACAAAGCAAAGCCCTAAGAAAAAGTAGATTTCATTCTTTCCTCTTTTTTTTTGCATTATTTATCCCATTTTCTCCTTGGAAATGTAATGATCTTTCTCTTCATACTTTTTGTGGGCCTGAATGTTCTGCCAAATACCTTTCAGAAATGAAGCACATTAAAAACAAGACCACTATTAGCAAATGCCTCTAATTCAACACAGTTCTGTGTCCTCTGAGCACAAACCCTCACTAGTTCACATGGGGATCTGAGGTGAGTCCTGCTGCATGGCCACAAGTTCCTATGTCATAGGTGAGTGGGAGAAGCTCAAGTAATTGAAACCACAGTGGTTAATGAAAAGAAGTTATTCCCCAAACACATCTTGTTCGTTTTCTTCTGGAAATTTTGGGCAGGTTTAATCAGATTTGACATTAATTTGAAATTCTCTGTCTGTAGTTTGAAATCAGGACTCTGATATATTCTCCTGCATAGGATATTGTCTATGTAGAGAGCACTGTGGGAACCCTGGGCATTGCTAAGCCATGAAGCATCCCCAGCACTCAAAAGTCAAGGGTTGCTGGAAATAAAAGGACTGACCTATCACAGAATCAAAGAATCAGAGGTTCATAGAATAGTGAGAGGTGGAAGGGACCTCTGGAGATGATCTCCTCCAACCCCCCTGCTCCAGCAGCTCACCCAGAGCAGGGGGACTAGGATCACGTTCAGGTGGGTTTGGAATCTCTCCAGAGGAGACTCCACAACCTCTCTGGGCAGCCTGGGCCAGGCTCCAACACCCTCACCCCAAACATCCTTCTCCTCCTGCTCAGGTGGAACCTCCTGGGTTCCAGTTGGTGCCTGTTGCCCCTTGTCCTGTCCCTGGGCACCACTGACAAGAGTCTGGCCCCAGCCTCTTGCCCCCACCCTTTAGTTATTGATCAGCATTGATCAGATCCCCTCTGAGGCTTCTCTTCTCCAGCTCAGCAGCCCCAGGGCTCTCAGCCTTTCCTGGGCACAGAGATGCTCCAGTACCCTCAGCATCTCCACAGCCTCTGCTGGACTCTCTCCAGTAGTTCCTATAAATCTAGAACATTTTCTCTCTAGAAATAAGAAAATTGAGATTGATTTTTGTCTGTCTTCTGTTATGCAACTTCCTCTTTTTGTCCATAATTACAAGAAATGCAAACATGTTTTGGTTTGCTTTAGTTCATAATTGAAAATTTATAAACTCACACTGTTCCAGCAGCTGGAACTTAAAAGAGGAAACAAAAAAACCCAAAACTCATGGTGCAGTCACTACAAATGGCATCTTTGCAAGAGGTAGACTGGTTTTTCCATCTAGCATCATCTTTTAGTGCTCAGGGTTTTAATGCATAACCTGAATACATCTTCAAATACCCATGGAAAATGTCTAATGGAAAAGCAGTACCTCTTGGAGTCACTGAGTTGCCCCACAAGGGCTCTGAGGAATTCCTGTTTTGGTAGAGATGAAGGTAAGTAGAGAGAAAATTAAAAGGATGCAAAGCTCAGGACTTTGCTCTTTAAAGTGAACTGACCCTTGGAGACATCAATACGCCCCGTCCTCACTGTGTCCTCTCTGATAACATCATCCTGCTTTCCTGGAAGGTTCCTGGAGGATCCCTGGAAGGTTCCTGGAGGATTCCTGGAGTGTCTTCAGCTGTGTGAACATAAGGTGGGAATAAAAATTTCTCATAACAATTTTTTCTGGCCACTTCAAAAATCATCATCAGATCATTAGATCATCATCATCATCATTATAAGAGATCATTGTGATCTCTTATAAAAATCATCATCAGATCATTAGATCATCAGATCATCATCATCATCATAAAAGATGATTGTGATCTCTTATCTGCCCCTCCTTATCTCTGAATCTAGGAGCCTTTTGGTCTCCACAGCAGAGATTGTGACAGGCTGCAGGGAAGCATTTTGTGGCTTGTGATATGTCCTGGGCATAATACAGATTTTTCTACTGATCCATTTGGAGGTTTGAGGTGGCAGAAGACTGGAATTATAGGACCCAAAAGAGTCCTTCTTGTCCTACCCTCTGAATTTTATTTCTATGCAGAACATCCAAAAGGGAGAATCTGCTCATTCTCTATTTTAGGAATTGAATCTATTTACAGTTGCTCTGGAGTCTAGAGTCAGTCCAAAGTGTTTTAGCAGTTGCTTTGTGTGGTCTTTGAATTCTTACAAGCCACAAGGGAAGGGAAAAAAAAGAAGAGGATTTCTGTATTTTTAAGGCCAAAGGCTTTTCGGATTATTTAGAACCATCTCCAAGGTAAACCTATCGCATGGTTTCCATCCAGTTCCTTCTGTCCTGAGCTCAGCTGCTTGTGTCAAAGGTGCCAAGCACTTGGAGATGATGACAGGTAAGGGAAAGAGCTGCATATGGTTAAAGCATAGCTAGGAGCATCCGGGTGCTGCATATGAACCAGGACTTGTGATGCTGTAATGGAAGAGTGGCATCTGTTCCCTGGCTGCAGAGTGCTGGTGGTCCTCACAGCTGCTCCCTGGAAGACTTGTCCTGTATTTTTAGTCCCAAACTTGATAACAAGAGTCCCTTGGGGAAATGTGTAAGGATTTCAGATTTCTGTTGGCCACAGGGGATTGAGAATCGGGGACTTTGTCCAAGAGTCAGATCTGCAGGAGAGTCACGTTCCCCTGGGGCGGCTGATGACAGCTCAGCTAAAGTGGAGCTTCATCTTTTCCAACTTGCCTGTGGTCTACCACACAATTTGTTTGTTATGCTGAGCCTGAGGGAGCTCACCACTCCGAGCCAGCAGCAGCTTTGGCTGGAGGTACAAAGTAGGCCACTCACTTGGGCAGCGAGCAGACTGCAGGAGACACCACGAGAGACGTGACGTCTGCTGGGAGAGAGCAGCCAGGCTGGGCTGAGGGCTGGCTCTCCTTGGAGCACATCCCTTGGTGCCTGCAGCAACAGCACAGGCAGTAACTCTGCCTCTGAGACCTTTCCCTTTCCTGAGCAGAGGACTCTGGAGTTGACCTCTCATCCTCACTCTTATTCGCCACCACCCTGCAGAGACAAGTGACTGGTTGTGTGCAAACTCTGCCTTTAGAATCATAGAATTGTCCGGGTTGGAAGGGACCTTAAAGAGCATCCAGCTCCAACCCCCTGCCATGGGCAGGGACACCTCCCACTACATCAGTTGCTCACAGCCCCAGCCAGCCTGGCCTTCCACATGTCCAGGGATGAGGCTTCCAGCACCTCTCTGGGCAACCTATGCCAGTGTATCCCCACTCTCCTGGGCAAGAACTTCTTCCTAACGTCTCATCTCAATCTCCCCGCCTCTAGTTTTGATCCATTCCCTCTAGTCCTACACTACCTGACATCCTAAAAAGTCCCTCCCCAGCTTTCTTGTAGACCCCTTAAGATACTTTTCTCTTGTCCAGTGGAAAGCTCCATGAGCTTTAAATTCCTCCTGGAAAAGGTGTTCTCCAAGGGCAATCCCTGGTTCAGCTGGCCATGTTTTCAATACTTTTTGGCAAGCCAACTGTCTCCTGCAGCATGTCTGTTGGGGAGACCCAAGTGGGACACAAGAGAGCCTCAGAAGACCTCACAAGATCTGGTCAAGTCTGGTGAATATGTTGTTATTAGTCAAAGTTCAGGGAAATCCAATGGGTGATGGTGAATCATCTCATCTGGCTGGAATTGACCCAGTCACACTTGGATCCCCATGTTCTCAGTGGAGAGAAATAAACTTCTGACTTATTTCACCAGGTATTTTAGGAAGAGATGATGATCTCCACCAAGGGGGTTCCTTATGAAAGGAGAAGCCAACTCTGAGAAAGATGCTACAGCATCTAGTCACGTGAACCTGCTCTTCATCTGGAGACCATTAAGTAGTGCATGACCCAAGATTTCCCTGCTTGCATGAGTTCAGTTGCTCCTCTGCTACTGGTAGGTGTTGGAATATAGCTACTCAACAACGTAGGAGCCGTTTGATGAATGAAGCTTTGCAGCCATAACTCCAGTGGTCCATCTGAGCAAGTTTAAGTCGAGCTGTTGAAAGGTGAGAAAGTACTTGTGCTGTAAACATGGGAACATACTCATAAATGACATGCCCACCCACCTCTTGGTCTCTTTCCACTGCCAGAGCAGTAAAAAAAGGGACCTTAGTGTAAGTGTGAATCCAGCTCTTGGAATGTTTTTCCATTTCCCTGTATTTACGTTAATGAACACTGACACTACAGACTCACATTCCCAGCTCAGTGTTTCACCAGACTGACCAGCAACAAAACCAAGGAGATGAGACTAAACAGATGGTTTGATGAGGGTTTTATTATTATTGTTATTATTTCATTCCTCTAGGCTACGCAAAAGAAAAGGAGAGAGAGGTCACACCTCAAAAAGATAACAGCTAAGTTCAGAGACAGGTTTAAAGGAAAAAATAATCAAGGAATTCAAGGGAAATTATTGTCTGCACACTGATTTAATACTATTAATTGGCAATGTTTTCCACTGGGTAAAATGTTCCTCCTGGAAAAGGTCAGCTTGCCTGGATAGAGTCCTAAAGCCTGACAGCAGATTGCTTTACCTCCAGCTTAACCAGGAATAAAAAGATGGGATAAAATCCTCTCTTCTCAGAAAGGGAGACTAAATGATCTTGAAGGTCCCTTCCAACCCTGACAATTCCATGATTCTATGATTCATGAGACCTTTGCATACATGCAGGTGGCTACGTAAGATGGATAAGTGAAAAATAACTTGGTTTAGTTCATACTGTGGGTCCATTGCATCCTCTGTTCCCCCCACACCTCAAAACCATGGCAGCAATCACAGGCAAGGGCTGTGATTTGTGTTTCTATAGATTTATATATATATGTATGAATGTGTCCATGGGCTGAATGAAGCTTGATTGCTGGGGAGGAAGGTTGTCATGGGAGAGCTGTTGGGAGGACAGTGTTTGTCCCTGGCTTAAATCTATTTCTCCTTCTGCTGTGGGTATCTGGATGTACTCTTGCACCTGACTGAGAAGAACTTTTGCTTCCACCTTGCTCTTGATTTCTCTAGTGCTCATGAAGTTCTCTTTGATGCAGGTCTACAAATGCAGAGTGGTCATTTTTAGCTCTAGGTCTAACCAGAAGCTTTGATCCAGCTCTGATCATTAAAAAGAGCTACCACAGATGTGTCAATGAAGGCTGAGAGAAACTATGATGGAGGAGCAGGTGAAATTTGACTTGACTCCTTGATGTAAAATTATTCAGTACTTCAGAACATTCCAGGTATTTAAATAAAGCAGAAAATATCACATTGGGGAAAAGTGTTCTAAAATTTAACATAATGCTGGACATTCTCTTTCTTTATGCCTGCTTAGCACACAGGCTTATATATATATATTTATATATATATAAGGCAAAGTGCCAGGTCCTGCTGGTCCTGCTGATGTGCTGGAACATGTCCAGAGAAGAGCAGCAGAGCTGGGGAAGGGTCTAGGACAGGAGTGTGGTGAGGAGCAGCTGAGGGAGCTGGGGGGGTTGAGCCTGGAGCAAAGGAGGCTCAGGGGAGCCATGTATGATGTATGACACTGGCTGCTCTGAGAGCTGGACATACCATGCTATCCTTCCATTTCTTTATGGTAATTTAAAATACCCACATGAGGTGGGTGGTTGGTAATACCATGGAAAGAAGCAGGTATGCAACAGTACTAGGTGTGCTATTTAGGGGAGCAACCACAACACAGCACATATACTTAGGAAAAAGAACTAAAAGTTTGCTTCCTCAGCCTAAATACAAGCTTCATCTGCACAAAGTTGACTAACTAAGCTTAGCTGAGTCTGAAATAATTGCTGTAGGTTGTCTTTCTAAACAGTGTAGAAAAACTGGCTCCAGCAAAGCATGAGGCCAATGTCTATGCAAACTAAAACAGGATGACCTGGATCACTGGGAATACACTCTGTTAGACTCTGCTCCCTACTCATAGAATCATAGAATAGAATCATAGAATTGTCAGGGTTGGAAGGGACCTTCAAGATCAGCTCGTTCCAACCCCCTGCCATGGGCAGGGACACCTCCCACTACATCAGTTGCTCACAGCCCCAGCCAGCCTGGCCTTCCAAATGTCCAGGGATGGGGCTTCCAGCACCTCTCTGGGCAACCTGTGCCAGGGTCTCCCCACCCTCCTGGGCAAGAACTTCTTCCTAACATCTCATCTGAATCTCCCCACCTCTAGTTTTGACCCAACTCAAGACAAACTCTCCCACTATGCACTCAGAATTCACTGAAATATATTATATAAACCAGGAGCTGCATTAACAGCCTCTTGCACTGAGGTTTCTTTCGTTCTGAGAGCAACCTGTGCAGAAATGCAACCACGGGACGAGATTAAATTCATTGTTGCTGCTTAGTTACTTGAAGTGGGAGCTTTCCACCCTAGGATATCAAAGTATTTCATCAAGTGGCTTCAGTATTATTGTGCTGCTGTGACTCAAGAGCAGTCATGGTTTCCAGTGCAGATGCAACCCAGACAAGCTGCCACTAGAGCCAGGAGTAAGGCAGCAGGACATATCCCAGGCTCACCAGCTCTATGAGGTGCAGAAGTGAGAACAGACTCCTGACACCCTTCACACCACGTTTCTACCTTAACCACACAGGCTTTTCCCTTCCCATACATCACCCTGATGCTCCTCGGAAAGAGATTAATCATTTTCTATCTCATTTTTCCACTGAAGGTGAGTCAAGCAGGGATGACTGAAGTGACTTAGACACGTTCTTAGGGCAGTGCCAGGAGGAGAAAGCAGCTTTCATGAGACTTGGAGACAGGAGTGAGACACCAACTTGTGCAAATTGGAGATTCACTAACGAAAGCCCTTGAGGCAACAGAAAGTGTTCTGCTATTGGAGAAAGCAGGGAAGGTCAGAAACATTTTATTTATTGGGGAGAAACATATTTATTGGGGAGAAATTCTTCCATCAAACATCCTCTCTAACTCTGTCCCAGCCCTTAAAAAATATCTACCACCAACAAGTATAATTCATTGCCTGATAAAAATCAGGGATTCTAGACACTGATTTCATAGCCCAGCACAATTTTCCTCACTCTTGACCCTCTTCTAACCTTTGGCTGTTTCACAAGGGATAATTATCCCTATCATTCCTTCCCTGTCCCTCAGGGACTGATGACCTTCTCACCTCTTCCTTGCTAACACATCCCCCTGCTCCTCATATATCCATTTTGCAAGTGGTTAACATAATTAAGTTACACTCAGAGCAATTGTTCCCAACATGTTCTTAGCTTGAAGTGCTTCTGTTTCAGACCTGTAGAAGGGTTTGCTTCCCTCTAAAGCTTCTCTGTTCTCCCACCTCTGTCACTGAGTTCATAAAAGATTATTGAAAGGTTATATCCATGTCTAGCTACATTAAACAGCTTCCATCTGAAGGGAGATGGAGCTTAAGTCCTGCTTAAACCTCCACCACTTGCCTTTTGAGGAGGGTAAAATGTGGTGGATGCTCTGGAGTAGTGTGAGCAGCTGTTAGAAAGATGGGAGTATTTTTCTCCCTCTGTTTCATGGGAAGGTAGAAGGAATCCCTGACTTTTTTTTTTTTTTTTTTTGAGGAAGAGTGGCTGTTAATTGTTTCCAGAAGGAGACATGTCTTTGGAACAGGTCCTGGAATTATCCAGCAAGGTACAGCAGCATATATGAGGAGACCAGAGCTTGCTGGGACGTTCACAAATGTTTCCTGAGGACACTGACGTGGTTTCTAAAGTCACATCTTCTGCATTCAGACCAGTTTGCAACAAGTTGTGTAAGACAGGGAATGGCTTTGAGGTCCTCTTCTTGGAAGCAAGGAAGGTCATGCTGCTTGGAGATGACAATTGGGTATAAAACCATTAAATTACAAACACTGGGTGGGTGCAGACCCAGTGCAGAACTGCTTTGCTCCTGCAAAATGTGGTGAAACAGCAACAAACAGCATCTCTCCTGTGATCTTTCCATTCCCTGTCCTGCACAACTTGTTGCAAACTGGTCTGAATGCAGAAGATGTGGCTTCTAGAAACCACGTCAGTAACTTGTGTCCTCAGGAAACATTTGTGAACATCTCAAGAAGCTCTGGTCTTTGCATATATGCTGCTGTACCTTGCTGGATAATTCCAGGACCTCTTCCAAAGACATGTCTCGAGTGTGTGAAGATGGCAGCTATCACCAGACTGTCCAGAATGAGATGTCTCTTTTGCCCCAGGCCAGGAGAGCTGGTTTCTAACATCACTCTACAAAAAGTAGGCAGGTTACTCTGGTTTCTAACTGTCCATGGATTAATAAACTCCAGCTTCTGTCTCATGAAAAATCAGCACCTCCAAGGAGTTAAGATTAGATGGTTAAAAATCCTTTAGGACTTCCAGAGGTGTTTGTCTCCACTGGTGGCACCATGAGGTCTCCACAGGCCTCCAAATTAAACAAGCAAGTGTGTGGGATTCCTGTTCTCCCAGTTAGGCTGGATCTCCTCACTGGAGCTGGGCCTTGAAGAGATTTTAAGGTCTCTTTTCCCCATCTCCATGTGTGGTGGCACCTACATCTTGCATAGTGAAGAATAGTAGGTGTGTAGGGTCATCCATTTGGGCAGCCATGTGCCACTAGGTCAACTCTGTCCATTCGATCCAGCTTAGCCCTTAACTGGAAGCAAAGTTACCCCTTTGCCTTCTTCATCCACCAGTTACCTCCAGGGGACAAATTAGATATTTGATGGGTTGAATCATTTCTAGCTCCATTGATCTGAGCCGAAATTTATCATTTTACTAATTTAAGCAGCTGCATGACTTATTTTTTAGGAGAACATCATCACCAAACAATGGACTGGGATAGGACTGTGCTTTTGGAGAAGACTCCAAAACCATCTGTGCTGGCACAATGTATAGACAGAGCTCCAGGACTCCCAGGGCCAAAAGGAGATCAAGTGAGAAGGAGATTGATGTTTCAGAGCGTGACAGGGGCCACCTGGGTACCAGACCTTGCTCCCAGTCCTGTTCTCCTCATGATGCTGCATCTCTTTGATGCAAAAAGCCCTCGGCAGACATCAGAAGGCAGCTGTTGGGAAGCTGGCCCTTTCCTCCTGGGGGTGGACAAGAGGGAGGAGGGAGTGGATGGCACCTCTCTCCAAATCTTCTCTGCTCACACAGGAATGAGTCTCAGCCTGAAACGGCTTTCAAAAGAAATCAAAAGCAGAAGAGGCAGAAATTGCTCATATGCCGTAGGGTGAGGGAAGGAGGGAGAAGAATAAAGCACGAAGAATGCAAAAAATCAGAAGTTTGACTCAGAGAAATAACAGATTCTGTATCTTTTCCTACTTGGAGGCTTGGATCTAATGGAACTTCATGTCTGTTCCCTGCATGGGGACTGGTGACTCTTCCAAGGCAATCACAGGAGCTTTCTTGTGTGGACCAGACCAGAGCAAATTCCTGATTCCTCCTTCACTCCTCGGCCTCCCTGGTAGGTCAGGGATGTGCTTTGAGGAGACAAGAGCTGCAGACACACACGCAGGCACTGGGCTGCCCTTTTGCTCTGACAGAGCCTTTCCACTGTCTTCTGGAAACCCGACCAGCCCGCCAACAACAATAACCAGAGGGACATGGGAAGGTCCTAGCAAGCTACAGCACAAGAAAACATTGTCTGCATCCAGGGAGGGAACATCCAGCATCTTTTTCCTCCTCTAGCTTGTGTTCTTCCCTCTTTTAGGAATATTCATACCATGCAAATCTCAGGATATGTGGGATTTTCATGCTGCTTTCTCCAGTAGGTTTATTGCAGCTGCCATCAAATTATATAGGAAAAGAAACTTTTGATTTCAGTGAGCATGAGGTTCAGATTTCATGGGAAATACAGGAGTTAGGCAAACAATTAATGGAGCATCTCTTATATGAAGACAGGCTGAGAGAGTTGGGGCTGTCCTCTTAAAAGCCTCAGAGGAGGACACTCCAACACTTCTTCTCAGAAATCAGCTTCAAGATTATTCTTCAAGGGTTGAATTGTTTGGGGCTTTGTTGAGAGGGGTGCTTTATATTGAGATTTTTGCCCCAAATATCTTTTATCTTTCTTTCTTTGGCTCAATTTCATGGCTTTTTGTGCTCCCTGTGATAGAAAGAGAGAACAGATCGTTCACTTTCCTCCTGCATGGTTCCTTCCAGACTGAAATATATACACTAAAAACTCAGAAAATGCCAAGAAAATATGATAGAAGTTTATAGGAGGAGTTCTGCAGATTTTTGCAAAGCTTTTACAACTTGTGGACATTTTTCCTACAGATGCTTCACCAATGTCTACACCAAAGTGGCTGCATAAATCAGAAGTATGAGCAGCCCTTGCTTTTTGTCACACTCATCAGTGTCACAGGGTGACATTTCTTTGGCAAATAGCTCTTTTTAGTGAAAAAAAAAAAGCATATTGGGCAACACTGAAATAGGTTATGACTTTGTATTGTCTCCACTAAACTACCTATTAAGGTCTATAGTAGAAATTGAAAGGAAAACCAGGTTTTTTTCACTAAAAGTGTTGAGAATGTGGGGGTTAATTTTGTCATTCTTTTGTAAAAGAAAAAAAAAAGGATTAATTTAAAAGTATTCAGATTCAAACTCCTTATTTGTCCTGAAGCAAAATGCATCATTTCTCATCATAGACTCAGTCTTTTGACTCACTTGCATCTCCCTCTTTCTCCGAATTATCAATTAATTAAAGAGTGAGTCACTGACACACTCCTGGCATCTTTTAAATGATTGTTTGTACATGATTCACCCTCCCAAAGCTGTGGGCTGGTCTATTTCACAGAAGACATGCAGTGGTCCCTGGTGTGGTTGGCATCTTCTCCCTGATGGCATCTGTATGTGTGTGAGTAATTGTATGAGGAAATTAAATGGGAAAAAAACCCCCAGCTCCTCCTGGAAGGAGATCTGGGAAAGCCCCATGCACTATATCAAGAGCCACACTCCTCTATAATGTGTAAGGACATAAAACTTTTATTATTAGAACCAGCCACCATTAAATCAGTCGACAGGGTTCTATAACGAGGAAATGAATTTAGACCCTCTACCAACATTTAAAGCAGAAGGTTGGAAAATTCAACAGCATGGAGCAACCTGAGGCTCTTTTCTTCCTTCTGCTCCACCTTTGAGTCCCACAAGTGGGGTCCTCAAAGGTTCTTCTGGGCTGTGAGGAGCAAAGTGCTTATTTGGGGGGCTTTCCTGAGGACCACCAGGAGATCTAGTGGGGAAAGGAGCTGCTGTTGGTCAGAAATAGGTGCTTTATCAGGGTACCATCTTCGTATCTTCTTGGGACTCAGGAGTTCCCAGATGTCAGCAGTGCTGACCCACTAGACCCAGGTGAGCCTTAACTCTGGACCACCACAGTGAGTAGAATAGAAATACATTTAGAAATGGGTGAAAATATGGTCAATAGTGGCTGTTTTCTCTACATGTATGCTTGTGTGGGTGTCCTAAATCATCTTATGCATCTGCATCATTAAGAAGAGTGTGACAGCAGGTCAAGGAAGGTTCTCCTCCCCCTCTACTCTGCCCTACTGAGGCCACATCTGGAGTATTGGGTCCAACTCTGGGCTCCCCAGTTCAAGAAAGAAAAGAAACTACTGGAGAGAGTCCAGCAGAGGATATGGAGATGCTGAGGGGACTGGAGCATCTCTGCCTGGGGCTGTTTAGCTGGAAAAAAGAAGACTAAGGGTTCTGATCAATGTTCAAAGGGTGGGGTTCAAGAGGATAGGACCAGACTCTTGTCAGTGGCGCCCAGTGACAGGACAAGGGGCAATTGGCATAAACTGGAACCCAGGAGGTTCCATTTCCCTATTGGCTTCAGGTTCCAGAGGCAGAACCTGCCCCACCTGTGTCTCTGGGGCTCCACCCTCACCCAGGTGGTCATAGTTGGGGTGGTGGGTGAGACCAGGGCTATATCAACCAGGAGCTGATCAGTTGGAGGAGCTTCCTGTTGGGTGTGACTTCTGTTAGGGCTGGTTGCATCTTGCTGAGCTCTCTTGGTGGTGTCCTTCTATGTGAAGGCCCCTGAGGAGCCATCTCTGTCCATTGTGTCCAGCAGGAGATGCTGGCACCACAGTGGGCAGTGGAAGGATGGTTTGAAAGAAGACTTTCAAGAGGATGTTGGTGAGTTCAGCCTTGTCCTGTGTGACCAGGAACATGGCACCATGAAATGATGATGCCTGAACCAGCAAGACTTGAAAGTGACATCTCCCCAGTGCCCATCTTCAGGCCACAGCTTCTCCTGCTCCAGGACTGCAGGTAACAAAGGATCCATTTGCTTGTTGGCTCATGGCACAAGGTATCATGGAACAGATCTGGGACAGGAGCTGTTTTTGTGGATCTCAGGTCTCTATTTATCTGTGTGTGCTAGGAAGGATATCCCAGCTGTTCATGGGATGCTGTTTATGTGGGGTTTTGCCCATACTTGCATTTTTAGCTGGGTTTTGTTGAGTAATTGTGATATTTTTAAGAGGAACTGCTACAAAGAAAGAGAATGAGACTGAAATGGTCATAGCTGCCCAACCAAAGCATTTCTTTCATCTTATTGAGGCTTAGGAATCTATTAGCTTGCAATATTATCTTGTTCTTTATTTCACACATTCACAGACATCCTCATCTTTCATATTTCCAGTATCTGTGTCCTTTACACTACATTTTTCTCTATTTTTCCCTTATTTTTGCTCAAAGTATGGATTTGGTGGGTTCTCCTGGCTGAATGATGGGTCCCAGTCAGTGAAGGAATGTGGCTGCTGTAGAAGAGGGTTTCCTTTATGTGAAATTGTTGCTCTAAAATCTCTATATTTGGGGAATTAGCTATCAGGGGAACTTTGTCTCCTAATTCTGGGTTTTGACAAAACCTGTGTACAGTTAATATGTATTAAATTAACCCACATCTTGGGGTTAATGTTTGCCAGTTCCCAAGGGGCTGCAAAGATGTTGGTGAAGCAAATGAGAACTAAGAAGCAAAATAAATCAAAAATAAACTACACTAAATACAAACCCTATTAAACAGAGAGAGAAACAAACAACTGTTTGGCAGGTGGCAAAGGAGGAATAGAAAGGAGAAGGAAGGAAAGGAAAGAAGGGTCTTTTTTCCATCCATCTGCTCCCTCTTTCATCATATAAATTGACTTGATTTATGGCTCTGTGAGGCACTTATCCTGCAGTGTTGACACCAGAGGAACCATGAGAAGAATGACTTCCACCGGAGACAAATTGAGCTCGTTTTTCTCTGGCACAGCTGAGGAACACTCCCAGGGCAGAGTGGCTGCTTGGGAGCCTTAGTCATTGGGGGTCAAATCTCAGCTGTGGGGTTGGAGACACATTTGCACCATATTCATAGAGTCATAGAATTCTCAGGGTTGGAAGGGACCTTAAAGAGCATCCAGTTCCAACCCCCCTGCCATGGGCAGGGACACCTCCCACTACATCAGTTGCTCACAGCCCCAGCCAGCCTGGCCTTCCAAATGTCCAGGGATGGGGCTTCCAGCACCTCTCTGGGCAACCTGTGCCAGTGTCTCCCCACCCTCCTGGGCAAGAACTTCTTCCTAATGTCTCATCTGAATCTCCCCATCTCTAGGTTTGACCCGTTCCCCCCAGTCCTACCACTACCTGACATCCTAAAAAGTCCCTCCCCAGCTTTCTTGTAGCCCCCTTCAGATCCTAGAAGGCCACAATAAGGTCCCTTTGGAGCCTTCTCTTCTCCAGACTGGACAACCCCAACTCTCTCAGCCTGTCCTTATAGCAGAGGTGCTCCAGCCTCTGATCATCCTGGTGGCCTTCTCTGGACACGTTCCAGCACGTCCAGATTTTTCTTGTCCTAGGGGCTCCAGAATTGGACGCAGTACTCTAGGTGGGGTCTCACGAGGGTGGAGTAGAGATGGTGGCTGCACTAGTTGTTTATGCCCACCAGACTGATGGATTAAATTTTCAGATTAAGACATTTGGGTTTAGGTGCCTGGGTGGCTTTCAGGGCTCTGTGGAGGTCTAAGCTTCAATTTGGTTGCCCACACAGAGTCATTCAGTGCTGTTAGAATCTGAAAGACCTACATTGGCAACATCTGCACCAGAGTAGGACATGACCAAGGACCTACAGAAGACTCATGGGCCTTTAGTAACACCAGCTGGAGGCAAGGTACTAAAGGGCATCTCAGATGGTTCTTAATGTCACCCCACCTTCACATATCTGTGCATACCTGGTCTTTAGACTCTTACTGCAGCCAATGGATGTTGGTCAATACAGTCAGTTAAGACCAGGAAGTGATTTCATTTGAGTTCAAGAAGGCACCTGAGTTTAGTTCATTAAATGTTTTGCTCACAATGGTCAAACCTCATTGTAGGTGTCTGATTTTTGCTCATTGAAACCTCATCCATGAAATCTTCAATATCAGACATCCTTGAAGGCCCCAAAAGAGGAAATTTGGGTGTAAGAAGAGATCTAAAATGCAACAAAAGTTACTAAAAATCAGATAATGTAATAAAAATATAACCTTCTGACAATGATTTTTAAATATTTCATCTATGACTGTCTTGACAAAGATCAACTATTAGTTGATCTCCTGTCAACAGGACTTGGGGATGGAGATTCAAGTGCTTAGACTATTATGAACCTCTTCTGTATCTCAGACCACACCACATACTCCAACTTGAGCTGACAGCCTATGTCAGACTGTTCCTTCCTCCAAACACATCATCTGAAACCACTAATACATCGTATATATTGATAATTATGCTCAATGTCATGATCTCTCCCATGACCTCTTGTTTTATGCCTCTAATTGAGGCCTCCAACAGAGGTCTCAGCACCCTCAGAGGTGGAAGTAATTGTGTCCCATCATCATATGATGTTTGACACTCCCAGGGGATGCTGAAAAGCCTTGGAAGTGCCACAGGGTGATGATGGACTGACAGAGAAATCCTAGAATCATAGGATGGTTTGGGTTGGAAGGGACCTCAAAGATCATCTAGTTCCAACCCCTCTGCCACGGGCAGAGACCCACTAGACCTTAGTCTTGAGCAACCTGAGCTAATATTTAGGGATAGCTAAGTCTAAGGAGTCTCTAGGGACTCAGCAAGTAATGTAAAGCTCCAACACAGCAGTGTGAGCAAGCCAGACCCTTCTGGAGATGTCATGATACAAGGAGCTCTTAAACCAAGACTTGCAGCAGCCCTATGTCCTTTGGAGGAGCAGTAGGAGGCAAGTTGGGATATCTTAGAAGTATCACAAGGCACTTATATTTAGGCAGCAGAACCTCATCATTTAAGAGGCACAAATTTCCCAAGCTCCTAAACTGAGCAGTCCATTAGAAGCTCCAGCACATCTCTCAGCTGCTCTTGGAGAACAGCTCACATAGGTCCTGGGTCACATCTGCCAGCCCTGTGCAGATGTTGGATACACCCAGAGGTATCTCAAATGGCTCCGTATACCTGAGGTTTGGCAACTGCATCCAACCTTAAGTTTCTAATTAAAGTGTCTAGGTTTTTTGCATAGCAGAGGAAAGCAATCCATCACCGTTGTCTAAAACACTTAGAAATTAATATATCAGCCTCCAAGTTACCAATTTCTCTCCTTTTACATTAACAGCCTAGATAATTAGGACACAATCCTAATTCTTCATCATGAGGGTGGGGAGACACTGGCAGAGGTTGCCCAGAGAGGTGCTGGAAGCCCCATCCCTGGACATTTGGAAGGCCAGGCTGGATGGGGCTGTGAGCAACTGATGTAGTGGGAGGTGTCCCTGCCCATGGCAGGGGGTTGGAACGAGATGATCTTGAAGGTCCCTTCCAACCCTGACAATTCTATGATAAATAAGACACAATCCAGGACACTCATCACTTCTAAAGCCCAGACATCTCATGCCACGTATATGTGAGGATACACACATGGCTGGCAGGTACAACACAGGACCCACAGGACATCTAAATCCTCCTGCAATGGCAGATGGAGACCAGATGAGTTTGCTAAGGACTGAAATGGGACTATAGGCACCTAAAACCGAACCTCTGCTTTAGACAAACCAATGATCTTAGGCCGTGACAAAGAGGTGGAATGAACTCATCCTACAGAGACTGAGCAGTTTTCCTTATCCCCATAGAATCACCCCTTCCCTTCCAAGGAGGAGCAGCTTGGACACTTCAATCTGTGCTTAGTCTTCTCTCAGTGATTCATTGCACTCCCCACCACACCCAATGCAGAGGGTGCATCACATTGCAAGGGCTTTTCTGAGACCTTCACCACTTGGCCAACAATGTCCTTCACCACCATATCACCCATGGTTTTATTTTACACAGGGTGATGCACGTAGGAAGAGTATGGGTCTTTTTTTAAAAATTATATTTAAAAATATAAATACACAGATGTGTAAAAAGCCTGATGGTCGTAGTTTGATTTTTTTTTTTTCCCAAAAAAATTTTAGCACTGTTTTTCCTATTAAGCCTGTTTGGGGGTTTTGTTTTTCTGTGTATTCAATCATGCAGCAGGTTATGTGCTTTACAAGACGTTTCATGTTAAAAGGCCCTAAAAATGAAAAATTAACATTGTCTTCGCAGACCCAATGCAAAAACCCCCCCAAAATAATAATAATAAAAATAATAAAGAATGATTTAGCCTCCTGTGTTCTAGCAGAGGATAATTTGGCTCCTTCTTAATGCCTAAGTCCTGCATTGATTTGTATCTGAATTTCGCACAGAAGTTATGCAACTCCCTGGATGGTGCTTAAAGCTGAAAGTATGAGGTGGTGACAAATGCTGGAAATGACAGAGGAGGAAAAAAATGGCCTTTGGTACGTGAGCCATCAGGTTGTCCTGAGAGCAATAGATTTTGGAGAGGAATGACGCAGACGGGAACGAGCATCTTCCATCCTGGGTTAGCTCCCCGTGGAAGCATGTCCCACATATTGCATATCAAGAGGAGGAGAAGGGAGAAGTACAAATGATTGCTGACTTCTCCTCGAAAAATGTCCCATCCCCAACTAATTGTGGCCAGATGTTTAAGATAGAATAAGAAGGAAAATCTATTTGCTTCTCGCTGGAGGTAGCAAAACACATCGGCTCAAGTAGCTGGGAGAACTAAGAGGGTTTTTTCCAGAAACTGGGGAATAATTTGGATGAACATGTGGACTTTTGAAGTCTAGTCCTGTTGAAGGACTCAAGGTTCTTGACATGAATGAATTAAGTATATATTAACTTTACTTCCCGGGAATTACAGTGATAGGACGAGGTGTGATGGGCTCAAAGTGGAAGAGGGTAGATTTAGATTAGAAATTAGAAGGAACTTCTTTACTTGGATGGCGGTGAGACACTGGCACAGGTTACCCAGGGAAGTTGTGGATGCTCCATCCATGGAGATGTTCAAGGCCAGGTTGGATGAGGTCCTGGATGGCCTGGTCTAGTGGGAGGTGTCCCTGCTGTGGAGGGGGGTGTTGGAACTAGATGATCTTGAAAGGTCCCTTCCAACCTTCCAGACTCATCCAAGTCCATGACAATTTCAATGACCAACATCAAATCATTGAGGCTCCCAAATCACTTACACTCCATCCAAAAAGTATCAACCCAACATATGGTAGCAGATTCTTAAATCTCTTGTACAAAATACATCCTTGAGAGGGTCAAAAGCCCAGTCTACCAGGTCTAAGTCACCATTGCTAACTCACTGCTCCAAAACCACCACCAGAAGAGTTTCCTTCCACAATTTCAGTCAGCAGCATTAACATCTCCACTTAACTCTCAATGCATTTTATGGCTCAGCAGCAGAAGTTGGCCATATTTCAGTATGGCCTTTACAAGAGACATGTCTTAGTATAACAAGGCACATATTAAGTCTAATTCCATGATTATCTATTTCTGGATGGATATCCATAGGAAGATTTTTCTACCTGCATATTTGTTCACCCATTTAGCTGTTATACCAAAGAGTTGAGCTAAATTAAGACCTGTAGATCTTGAATGGTCCTCCAGTGTTAACAATACAGGTCAAAGTATGTCTGGGTGAAGCCTTTCTAGGATCTAGACAAAGGTTTGTAGACACTAAGACCAATCAATCAAGTTTCACTTTGAAATAGCTTTATCCAGTGCCCTTTCTACTCTTATCATGTTTTGATTGGTAATGGAAGGTTATTAAGGAAAAAAAAGAGATAAGAATGACTCAGAAGACATCTAAGATAAGAGAGTTCAGAAGATCAAAAGCATGAAACTGATGGAGGACTTGATTCCATCTTCTCCTTGCCCAGCCTTTCCAATGGAATGTCCTTCCAACAAAGCATCATAAACCAATCGTGTTCGGGTGTGGAACACTGGCCAAGCAAATCATTTCCATAAAGCTCTGCAGGCAGCCTAATGAAAGGAACTTCTAGGGGCAATGTCCAGTAGTTTCCAGGTCCCAGTGATGTTTTAAAGCCTCGTTGCATTTGTAGTTCTCTGCAGCTCCAAGACAAACCTGTCATTGTAACAAAACCACCCTGAACACTTTAGATAAAGTCACTCTTGTGCCCCAAAGCACCTATTACAAGCTAAAATGAAACAAGGACCATCTTCTAGAGGTCCATTCCAGCCTCAAACATTCTAGGATTCTATCCACTTCCCAAAAGTGAAGTGTCAAGAGTGAGAAAAGGGAGCTCAAAGGTATTACCTTGATGCCTCATCCTACAAGCAGAAGGTGTCTAAATCATCAGACATCCTGAAGACACAGACACACGAGTTATCAGCTACATCAAAGAGGTGTCACACACATTATCCCAGCCATGAAGATGTTCTCCAGCAATGAATTGGGAAACTGTGAGTGCACAAGCCTTGGGCAACCTGCTGCCTACCCAAGAGGGATGCAAACAAGCACTTAGGCTAGAACTTGGGTGACATTTCTCAGAAGTCCCATCTTGCTGTCTGAACATATTTTTATCACCAATTTGTGGTGTATTTTGGACACTTTATCCTTTATCCTACCCGGAGCTTTTTTGAGTGATAGAAAAAAAAAAAAAAAAATCAAAGTGCTTGTCAGCCCTAAATTTGCAGCAAGGTAGATGTTCCCTCTTCTGTATATCAATAAATACATTAATTAGGATAAAAGGTGCATTATAAATGATAAGCAGAACAAAGCTCACTCAACCTTTTAGCTGGTTTTAGTGTTTTGCCCTTTGAATCACAGAAACCTGAGAGAAAATCAAGTTGTGGGTCTCTCCCAATCCAGAGCTCTCCTCTTTTTGCCTTCCTTGCTTCTCCTTTTGCCACCTTCATCCAGTAGAAGAGATCTACAGATAGCACAAGAGCAAACTCAAGCAGCTGTGAAGTTGTTTGAGGACACAATAAAATGTATAACATTTTATGGCAGGTCATAATATCTCCACTCCAGGTTGGCTTTATGACTTTCTCTGGCGCTTCTTGTGAGGGAAGTTATTGTAGTGATAGACACACCTCAATCATCTTGGATTAGAGGAGCCAAAGCATGGTAAAAAGCTCTCTGGTACTTTGCCCACTTCTTTTCAAGCTAATAAATAACCTGGCTGGTGACCTTCCCAGCTTTGCCTTAGGAAATTGGGAGGAATTAATCTACAGGAGTTCTTTCATGAAGATGCTCTTCCACCTTTAAAATATTCCTTTATTCCCTTAGGAAGGATTATTTTGGAAGTATTGCAATGAACTGAGTGCCTCTTTTTCTCCACTATCTTGAAGGGGAGGTTGGGTTGACTAACTCAACGTCTAGACCTTCCCACCTCAGTTTCTAAAAGGTGGTTCCTACTTTTAGTCCAAATCCCTCCATTAAACAGGTGGAATTCCAGGCAACGTGTTGAAATTAGGAGCAATCAAGTTGTGCAGCTTTCAGTTCTTAGATGCTTTCCTGAATTTGGAAGCCACAGAGAACACCAGGTCTAAGCTTCCAGGTAATATGTGATCATCAACCAGCCTTTAGTGCCTTGAAAATCAGGAAGATTTGGGTTCACGTTGTCCATAAGCACCAGCAATTTAATTATTTAGTACAAGCTATTAAAAGAGGAGACAACCTCTGGAAGACTTTTATCTGATGTTCCCATTTGTAGCAATCTATAAATAGTGATGAGTAAATGGATTTGAGCTTAAAAAGTTTTCAAAAACTAAAACACCTAAAAAAATGTCCCAAAACTCAAACCCAAACAATAATTTCTCTATTTCTAACTGAAAACTTTAATTTTGGAAGTTCTTAAGAGATGTAGTTTATATTTTCATTTGGTGGGTCGATTTTCTTCTCCTTCCTTTCTACCTCTGGTCCTCATCTTGGCTTATAAGTCATTTTAAACATCTCCAGTTTGGATTTTTTTTTCCAATAATGCCCCATTTACTGAGTATTTAGGCAGAATACCAATTCCCTCAAAATCACAGCAAAAAACAGGCAACTGATGCCCTTCCATTTTTATCTTTGAAATATGAATATGACCCATTTTTTTATTCATATGCTGAATTTCAGCTATTTCTTTGCCTCTTCTAGATGTTGCTCTGTGTGGCCACGCTTGATTTGCAAACAGATTTACAAGGTGGAAGGGATGCTGCTCAATAAATGGCCTAAATGACTGTAAAGCTCTGTAAAAAGGTTCCCCTCAAAGTCATAAAAATGATGCATCTGCCTGTGAAATTTCTGGTCCCTTTCCATCCAGGCAAGTGGTTCTTAGTGGAGTTTTTCCAGCAATAATTCATGCAACCCTCAATCATAAATATGCACTAATCGGTGTTGAGAGTTGCTCAACAGGGTCATAATTTTCAAGCTTAACTTCCCTTTATTGTCAGTATTTTAGTGTGAATAGCTGACGACAAATTATTTATAAGGATGTTGATAAATCAAGTAAATAAATGAGTTTCCTTCATGCCAACCTCACCTGATGGACCCAGAAGAGCTGGAAAATAATTAAGAATAATTCACAGATGAAAGGAGGACGTAGGATAATTAATTACTAAGACATCGTTTGGACTAATAATTCTGCTTATCATGTTCACAGAGGAACAAGCCAATTGCAGTAATAGGTTTTAGGCTGGTATTAATGCTGAAAATTCAGATGTGGAGGTCTAAATACACGAAGGAGGAGATTATCTTGCCTAACTTTATCCAAAAGTTGATTATATTCTGTAGGGTATTGGCCAATAATTCACCTCTAGTCACCAGAGCAAGATAGGAAATGCAGGATGGGCAATGAGTGAAGGAAGCACTTAAAATTAATTCATCAGAAAAAAAAAGAAATCAAGGTTCCAGGTTTACAATTTTTGTCTCTTTCACCCTCATGAAATTTCCTACTTTTTTTTTGTTTCATAGTTTTAATTTATTTCCTTCTCCTGTATCAATGATCTAATTTTTTAATGATAAAATTAGTAATCTATTTGTGCTTTACATAGTCAAATTCATTACTGAAGCAATTTGGCTGGAGAAAAATGGTCAGGAAAAAAAAAAATTGAAATCCCATTTTGGAATATATTTAACCAGTTTAGAATAGAAAGCTAAGAGAAAATTGGGTGGGGGTGAGGGGGAAGAGTAATTTCTGAAACTGATTAAAAGACAATGTTTTACTCTTGAAAATTGGTGTTTGGACTCAGAATTAGGAGTTTCACAGGAATATATTGAGTTTGCAGAATGGAGGAGTACAGAACAAAACAGTGCATCTAGCTCCAATATACAAATATATACATCTACAAATATAAAAGTGTATATTTAATGGACATATTGGATAGAGAATTTAATTGAATAGACATATTCAATAGAGAATCATATTTTAGAAGCTTATGACATGGGGCAGAAAATAATCTAAAAATGTAATTATGTGGAAAACTGGCACATAGAAGAGAATAAATCCTTCAGACCTCTACTTATAAACCTCCATAGCCTCAATTTCTACTGTTCTAGGACTTCTCCTCAGTCAGTGATCACAGAATTCATCTGATCCTCAAATAAAGCTCTACAATGGATCAGATAAATCACACCCTAAAAATTTCTTATGTCTCTATGCTGTTTATAAAAGAAGTCTGTGATCCTTCATCTCTGCAGCTTGTATCTATATTACAGATATCTAAATGTAAATTAGCTAAATCCCACCTATTTTAGAGCTGATCATCTCCTTCCAACCCCCCTGCCATGGGCAGGGTCACCTCCCACTAAACCAGGTTGCTCAAGATTCCATCCAACCTGGTCTTGAACACTTTTGGATGCTCTGTTTTATTTCATTTTATCATATCTTTTTATATCTTTCATATCTCTTATTATCTCTCTTAAATACCTAGCTTGAAATGTGAGGAATTATCTCTGGAGGTATCAAACAGAACTCTTTAGCTTTGAGTAATCAATAATTGAATAAATTCCCTAAATTTTAAAGATATGAGAGGAATCCAGGAGCAGAGAGTGTATATGGTTTAATTTTGGGGGGGGGTCTAATGCAATAAGATGTCAGATGTAGCCAAGGGCCATAAAAATGTAATTAAAACCCCATCACTATTACAATATTGACCTAATTTAAAGAACTATATAGGGGCTATATGTGTTTTATCCCATGTTTACTCCCAGTTTGAGATTTGCCATGTCCAGGGGTGCCACAATAAATATGAAGGGAGTGAAAAGGTCCCACTAAATAGGAATCCAGGCTGCTATGACACAAGAGAGCTAAATGTCAAGGAACAGGCACGATGAAGGCAGGAAAAACCAGGATGAGTCAATCCCCAAGGTGAAAGAATGCAGCCAGATTAATCAATCGAGTCCACCAAGACTGGAAGACTCAGATTATTCCTATAACATCAAACCAGACGTGAAAAAATGCAGCCACATTTCTTGTGACTGCAAGAAAAGGTTAAAAATGAGCCATAAGGAAATTATGACATTGTCTGTGTTGCCAGACCTGGAAATTTTATTGTGAGCAATGCTTGGGATCTGCTTTCTCAAGCCTTATATCTTGGTGAGTCCATGGAACTTGGGATCTTTTCTGGGTCATTGTGGAAAGAAGCAAAGCCCAAAATTTCACCAAAGAGATGACAAAAAAAAAGGAGTAATCATGTTGCTAATTAAAATTAAAATGTTCATTCAAGAAAGGAGTGACCATGTTGCTAATTAAAATTAAAATGTCCATCCAAGGAGGAAATTCTAACATTTCAACATGTGTTTTTAGTCATAATAGTGACCTATTATACCAGAGTCTAGTCACCTCTAGTGGTAAAAACTGCCTCTCGGAACTGGAAAATACTTAATTTTGAGTCAATTTTACAGGCAGCTAAGACTTGTCCTCATTAGCAACATCAGTGTGGAGTTGCTTTTATAGGGAGATTTCCCTCTTATGTGTTGGACTCTTTAATTCTGTTCATTTTTCTTGAGTGTCTCCTAAATGGGTGACAGGTTGGGACCATCAGAGCTATAGCCCTATAGTAGGTGGCCCTACTGAAATAAAGAAAAGGAAAAACAAGTCACCCCATCAGAATTATGAAGGATACACTCCTACAATCTATGGCTTTTCACTACCAGAAATGTTAAAAATGTTCCAAAGTATTTAGACTGGGGAAAATTGGCTTGAAATCTCATCTACCCAGAGGATGATCAAAATATTTCAGTAGCGTTGATATTTCCCTATAGAAAACTTCAATTTCATATAAATTCGATTAAACTTCAAGAATCCAGAGCAGCTACCCTGGAAATTATTGCGTGCTGCTTTTAACTACATTAATTTTCATTAATGCCTTCAGATATTAGTGACTGGGATGGGTTTTAATCAGAGAATTGTTGTGGTTGGAAGAGACCTTTATGATCATCAAGTCCAACCATTAAGCCAGCACTGCCAGGTCACCACTAAACCATGTCCCTCAACACATCTACGTGGCTTTTAAATACCTTTTAAATAATGCTACGAGTCCATAAAACTCATCCTTTGAGAATTCCAGCAAAAGAGAAGGCTCTGGATAAATCAAATCTCCTTCCTTCCTTGTGGAACAGGTTGCAACCATTTACTGCCATCAAAGACTTAAATATAAAATGAGAAATGGCCAAGCAATAGAAATACTGAGATAAAATGATCCACTATTTATTGGCACAATTAACAAAATTCTGCAGCACTACCCCAATTTACATCAGCTGAAGAGGGCTGGTTTAATTGTTTTAATTTTCAGGGTAATTTTGCATACAAATTACACTGTATGTTCCAGGGAATAGATAATTTTGTGCATTTAGTCCTGTAAATTGGTATTTTCCAACCATAAATAATAACAATAGTTATTTTAATGTTCACACATATGATTTTCCAAGATACTGCTCCTGGAAAATAGCTTTTGTTTGTATTTTTTTTTGGTTGTTGTTTCTTTTGTAGTCACAGAATTAACATTCCCTTCCCCACCTCTAACCAATATAGGGAAGGGGAGGGGAAGGGAGAAGGGGAAGGGAAGGAGAAGGGGAAGAGAAGGGGAAGAGGAAGGGAAAGGGGAAGGGGAAGGGCAGGGAAAGGAGAAGGGGAAGGGAAGGGAAAGGGGAAGGGAAAGGAGAAGGGGAAGGGAAGGGAAAGGAGAAGGGGAAGGGAAGGGAAAAGAGAAGGGGAAGGGAAAAGAGAAGGGGAAGGGAAGGGGAATGGAAAGGGGAAGGGAAAGGAGAGGAGAGGACTGATACTCATAACTCACTTAGCTGGTGTATACAGTGACTTACAGAGAGTCTGAAGGTACTTTACCTACATACAGAGTTCCTGCAGTATTTTATCTTCCATTTTCTACCTTCTAGTTGAACCTCAAGACTCTCTCCCATCTCCCATACCTCTGTTTCCACCACGAGTTTGAATTTTTCTGATGCACTTCCCAACAAACAGCAGCACTTGTTGTCCCTGTGGATTTAAATGTCGTGGGGATGAGATTTTATAGATGTGTTATTCTTGTCTCTATGTCCTGCAACTCACATACTCTCACTCATAATCTCTTTTTCCTACTGTCCAAAGCCAGCTCATTGAAGTTAGTCAGGCAAAGCTGGAGCCCAGGGAGCTCAGCAGGAGGTGGTGAGCAGCGCACAAAATATGCTAACGTTGGTCTAGCCCCAGAGCCATAAAGACATGTGGCAGATAATTAGCCCACGAAAGTCATTCATTGGTACAATCTGGCAGCAGCAGAGGTCAGTGAAGTTGTTGTGCATGGGGGTGGGTGGGTGAAAGCAAACGAAGGTCACGTCTCAGAAATGCAAAGCACCATCAAAGGTATTGCAGCAATATTAAGATGAAAGGTGGACAACTGGTGGTTGTTTCGTGGAAAACTGAGGGTGCTTCGTGCATTTCAAGGAACACAACAACATCATCAGCTACAGGGATTGAGAAAACATCTTTCCCTTGCAGGCAGATGGAGGAAATGATGCCAGAAGTATGATGCAAAAGGCTGCTGGTTTGGGCAACCCAGTACTGGACAACCTTCCAGGAGGGATCCCAGCCCCTGGACCCTACAGCTACAACCATCCCTGCGTGGATTCAATGTAAGTGTTTCCATTTGTAGCCAGTATAAACCTCTCTCTGCATCTTGCTGAGGGTTATGAGTGGTAGATCTGAGTCACTTCTTGGCTTGGTCCATTCTGAGGTCAGAAACAAAAGCGACGTTGCCCTGGGAGACAGGTAATCTCAGGCAGATCAGGATAAAATCTATCCTCATTAGTTTTTGGTAGAGGACTTTGGGAGTTCAAGGGCTTCAAGTCCTTCTACCTTCAGCATTTCACTGGAAAACGTGGGTTGAGAGCTCAGTTGTTCTGCAATTTCTCTACAGTCAGGTCTTAGCTGAACTATCTTATAGAAACATCTCTTTATTCAGTATTGTTTATAAAGAAGACTTAGAGTTCTTGATCTCCTTTATAGATGGTTTTTAAGGTTTGTATAATGAAAAAAATGAACTGAATTAGTGACTATATTTGAACACCATCCATCCCTGGCCCACGCCCACTCTGATACCTTCATTCAGTGCCCTCAGATGCATTTTGTCCCCCAAATAGCTGCAAACATCCATTCTTTGGATGAAATGAGCCTCAATTCCCATCTTCACCCTACCATAGATTTCCATACATGAAGCAGCTCTTAAAACTTTTTTAAGCACTTGTGTCTGACAGATTTGCCACCAGCCTTGTGTTCTTGTAGAGCAACAGATGGAAGCCCAGGAGGCCACTATGAGACATCTTGAATGGCATCAGATACCTGTCATGGACATTAAATTGGGTACCCTTCACTTATCCAGTAGGATGCACCTCAACACTTTAATTTACATTCCTGGAAAAAAAAAATCTACAACCAGTAAGTCACTTTGGGAGGAAAATGAGAATTTAACCAATGGAATTTTCCATTTATCCATCTCTCTGTGCAAAGAAAAGACCAAATCACCAAATTACTTTCCATCAAACTGGTAGTAACCTCCTAAAACTTCTTTTGAGCTGTTTTTTTTCCAATTAATTATGGAATTGGCTTTGCAGCAAATTCTATTTGTCCCCCCTTGTGTCATTACTGATATCAATACTTTAAATTCACTGTGCTTTGGTTTGCCATCTCTTATCCTTACTAATTTAAGGGCAACCCTCCTTCTTTAAGCTCTGATCCACCAAGCACTAAACCCTCATAAAGTTCTCCTAGTGGCTGCATACTTTGTTTAATAGGGATGGATTTAGGCATATTGCATAAAGGCGAAAAAAAAAAAATCATGCTTAAAAATGGCATTTAATTGATGATTGAGAAAGGAAATTCCTTAGGGTCAAGTCTGTCTTCTGATTCTATGAGGACAGCCTGAAGTCTGTAGCCTCACAGCAACATAAGCAGCAAAATATGATACTTTTAATTCAGAGACTGGAAAATGCCACTCCAAAGGATATATATCTGTTAACCAAAGATGTTCAGCATGTTCTCAGCTGTGTGGTTTGGGGAGAAATTGAAATTCTTCAAGGTAATGGGTTGATTTTTCTAGAAATCCAGTTCGGCGGGTTAATAAATCTCTCTGTTCGTGAGGTTTCTCCTTATATTAATCTGATTACATTCCTCCCTTGCACCACCCCATCTCTCTGTGTGGTTTTAAATACCCCTGTGAGCACACAGACATAGATATTTCTTCAGTGATACAGCTGCAGTCCCCAAATGTTTGTTGTCCAGTGAATGAGGCAATGAAAGTTCTGACACGCAGTGAAATTTGGGGTATATTTAGTATTTAAATTTTTTTCCCACTTAGCAGCTAATCGTATCATGAATGAACAGACATTATTGACTTTTTGCTTTAATTTTTGGACCCTTCAAGGCGTTTTTTGGCACCCGTTTTGATCAAACCCCACTAAAGTCAGTTGGGTTCAAACCCCCTCAGGGAATGCCCGGATCCCCACATTAGTTGAGCTTTGCTTATTAGTTCATACCTTTGCCCAGCGAGGGCTCAGGCTTTCATCTCAGCTGCTCCACTTCCTCATTATGGGGGATTAGTCAAATCACATCAGCAAATGGATCTGCTGAGAGTGTGAAGGAAGAATTGTAGGATGTGACTCCGAGTCAGAAGACTCTTGCTTCTTGAACAAGAACTAACAAGAGCTGGGGGAGACTTGGCAGGTGGAGGTATCAGAGGTTGTGCAGAGTTGAAGGAAAAGAAGAAGGAATTTTATTATTTTTTTTTAAAAATGATACTTCTCTTTGCATTGCTGGAGTTTCTCAGAGATTCTCTTTGGTTTGTTGGCTTGGGGTTGTGCTTTGCAAGTCACAGATATGTCTTCAGAGGAGGGAACTTCACTGCCAGCTTGTTGGTTGGGGACTGTAGAGGTCAATGACTTTCCAGATGTGCCAATGGTTCCTGGACAAATGCACTTAAGTTTGTGACTGACAATTATTCTTTCGCATTTCTTTTAATTTCAAGGCCCTTCAGACTTTAGCTACTAACTCCTGGTTTAAGTCAGTGCACTATTGAGCAGCAAGAAATCTGTGTATCTCAGCCATGGCACTGAAAGGTCATTATTGTACAGTTAAATAACAAAACCAACCCTTTGACCCAAAATGCAATTGTAATTTTGCTCCATTTGAAAATCCTCTGACTTTTCACCATCAAATTAAGCCAGGTTTGATGCAGGTCATCCTTTTCTATGCAAAGACTGAGACAAATTTAAGAGTAACCCTTGAAATTCTGGGCTTGCTTGGAAAGAGACTGACTCTGTGGAATGAGACAAGGAAAATCCTTTCTGATAAAATCAACACTGCGTCAGTAATCACATTAAACTTACCAATTTTTCAGCTTCTAAAAGGAACACAAGCAACTGGATATAACCTGAACCTGGCCTTTTGCCTGTTGTTTCTTAGCCTTACCAGCAAGGCAAAAGAAATAAGAATTAAGGAAGCAAAACAGGGATTAGGAAGAAGTAGTTTTATTATTTTCATAACGCCTCCTGAGGCTCCTTCAGCTTGGAGAGCTTTCAAATGCTTTTCTGTAGCTCTTATGAGCTGTAGGAGATACAGAGAGCTGATGAAGGGTGAGATGCTGGGATTTGTCCCATCTAGTGGCTCAGGATGAGGTAAGAACAACAGTGGCTTTTCTAGGTGGGCTCTGTCAAGCACAACTGCAGCTCTCCCTCCTACCTCACGCTGAGTTTGATGTCCAAAGAATTAAGAGGGTGAGCCTGACTCATTCCTCCAAGCTGGCATCTGTCTGGGGAGAACAAAACCCCATCAAGTCTGGCTGCTGCTATCAAGCTAGTGCCAACCACCTCGGCCCTGCTGTGTAGGGAGGCTGGACCAGATGTCCTCTAGAGGTCCCTTCCAGCCTCAAACATTCTATGATTCTATGCTTATGAAACCTCATGTTTCCTCATTGCTGTTGTGTTTCTATTACCTCCCTCCCCAATCACACACTCCCATTCCCCCTTCACATGAATCCTTCTCTGACGAAGAGAGAGACTCCTGTTCACTGCCCCATGAGTTCTAAGTCATCCACAAGTGTCACTTACCCCATGTGGGTGGCCTTGAAGCAGGCAACCAGCACCACCAGGCAATGGCCATTAGGCAATGGGCTTCATAATCCCCCTTTTTTCCTTCATCTCCTCCCCTCTCTGTCACTCTGGGGCTTTTCTGCTGGCCCAAACCCTAACAGAATTCATGTGTTTCTTTGGGCCATACCTCTCAGCACAGCAACCACATTCTCTTGCTCTCTTGTTTCAGCTGCATCTCTCTGCTGGCTGCAGTTCTAATCCGGTGGGCAGGAATGGGAGAGACTGTGGCTTGGAATTCTTTGGCTCAGTCCCCCTTCTGCCTGGAAACTTCTTGCCAGAACATCTCACGTCTGTCTTTCAGGCTGTAAAATGACAGCCCCAACAGGCTGCTCAGCCAGAGGAGAGAGGCAGCACATGAATCAGCATCTCTGTAAGGTCTCCTGAGAAAGGAGATACCACACACGTCCTCCAGCGTGGCTCACAACAACAGTTTATTCTCTCTGGCCCAATTAATTCAGCTTGTGGCAATTGGCTCCTGAAAGCCAGATTCATTTCCACTTGCAAGGGTCTTTCTCTCAAAGTGTGTCTTGCCTGATTAGGAGTCTATGCAGACCCTCAAATCATTTCATTAAGAGAGGAAACAGTGGGGAAGCAGAGGGAAAACCAACAAAGAGCAATTAAAAAAAAAATAAAAAATATATATAAAAAATCATGCAGCTTCTGTTGGACTGATCGATTCAGATGAGACGTTAGGAAGAAGTGCTTGCCCAGGAGGGTGAGGAGACACTGGCCCAGGTTGCCCAGAGGGGTGCTGGAAGCCCCATCCCTGGACATTTGGAAGGCCAGGCTGGCTGGGGCTGTGAGCAACTGATGTAGTGGGAGGTGTCCCTGCCCATGGATGATCTTGAAGGTCCCTTCCAACCCTGACAATTCTATTATTCTATAATTCCATGAAATTACAAACTTGGCCATAAACATGCCTCACACCTCAGGTACCTTTTCCAGGCGTAGAATCATAGAAAGGTTTGGGTTGTAAGTGACCTTGAAGATCATCTAGTTACAACTCCCTGCCAGGGACAAGGACATCAGGTTGCTCAAAGCCCCATCTCACCTGGCATTGAATACCTCAAGTGATGGGGCATCCACAATTTCTTTGGGCAACTTGTTCCAGGGTCTCATCACCTTCACAGGGAAGAATCACTGATGGAAACAGTGCTAGATCTTCAGAGCAGAGACAGGCCTCTTATACAGATACCCACACCAAACACAAGTACTCTAAGTACTGCCATAATACAGATTAAGTAATTAATTAATAGCAGCTCCCTGACCTTGTATCTCGAGGAGAAACACTAATGAGATTTATCCTACCTGAAGGAGAGCACAGAGCTGGCCTTAGGAGAAACTAGTGTCTGCTGAGCTGGTTCCATCATTGCACCAGTGGTAGAAAGAGCTGGTCAGAAGGCATCAGGAAAGACTGTTGACTTCATAGCTCAACTCACAGGAAGGATGAGCTCCATCAGAGTGTGTTCCATCCTTAGACCTTCGATTTCTCCATCTCAATTCATCAACCAGGTCCCCACTTCATTCAATACAGAGGAATAAACATTTTTAGGATTGATTCACCTGACCCATGTCGAGGCTTTAAGATGAGAGGAGTTGCTGCTTGGACTATACGGATTATGCTGGCTAGATTCTCAGGGAAGACCAAGAGATCTGCATAAGAATTAACTTCTATGGGCATCCTCTCACTAAAACAGCATCTCCTTTTTCCTCTCCTGTGGACATAGACCCAAAGTTTACACATTGACCATCACTCATACCTTTCATCTCCTGAAACAGTAACTCACAGGTTTTTTACATGTGTAAAAGACTGAAAATCAGGATTTAAGTGCCTGCATGAGGGTAACCATGTGTTTATGTGCTTGCTAAATGAGACCTTTAGTTCCATTCAGAACCCATAAGAAGAGAAGCTTTTTCCATCCATGCACCAATGTGTTGGTGTGAATGAGGAGCTGCACATCTCTGAGCACACTCCCAAGGAGAAGGGAAATGAGTGTTCATTTCACTTGTCACCTCCACCACATTAAATACTAATATCCGTTGCACTCTTTTCCACTGAGGTAGAATTTACCTCTGGATTCCTTTACCACCACTTTAGTATTTTGTTTAACTCTCAATCCACTGCTAACAATGATTTGCTGATGGTGTTCTCAGAAAGAATGAAACAGAAGGAAATCAGGAGGCTGAGATTTCTTTTTTCCAATCAAAACTCATTCACTACTTTTTTCCAAGTAACTTAATCTTCTCTTGTCTCTCATGGGCTCTCAAATACCTTGATATACAGCCCTGAATATATTTTCATGCATTTCATAACACCTAAAGAAATTCTGAAGGTGTTGCAAGTGTGCACATCATTGTTCTGGAATAGGGAGAAAACTTAAGGAGAGGATAATAAAATTTTCTGAATTAAAATGTCTGAATCCACTTTGATTTTTCCTTTCCCTCTTCCCAAGAACAAGTTGCATAGGAGCATGTTCAAGCAGGTTTTGAATGTCTCAGAGGAGACTCCACAAGCTCTCTGGGCAGCCTGTTCCAGTGTCTGTCACCCTCATGTTGAAGAAGTTCTTCCTCATATTTAGGTGGAACTTCCTATGTTCAAGTTTGTGCCCATTACCTCTTATCCTGCCACTGGACACCACTGGCCCCATCCTCCTGACTCTCACCCTTCAAGTATTGATAAGCATTGATAAGATCCCCTCTCAGTCTTCTCTAGGCAGATCCCAGGAAGATATGAGGCAACACCCCAACACTTATTATTTATTTTCTCCTTTCTTTAATAGAAAATTGCATTGGGGAGGCTCCAAAAGGACAATCTTATGGTTGCAAAATCAAGTTCTTCAACATCAGAAGCTGCCAAAATTAAGACAGTCTGAAAATGCTTCTATCAGACACCTCAAACCTATATCTGATGCAGGCTTTTATTGCATGACCTAGTGCTGGTTTCCCATCATACCCTTCCCTCAGTGAGAACAGTAGATGCAAGGTCCACAGTGGGACTAATTAGTGTCAGCTTTATGTTCTTGGCCTCATTTGTTGCAGAATTGGAGAGGAATTTCCATAAATTAAACCCTACCTTCAGGATTGTGCCTCTTCCTACAGCTGCTGGATGACTCTGGCCAAGTACAAACTTCATCCAAGTGGTCACTCATGGGGATTTTCATGTGTTGTGACTTGAGTTTCTGGGGTCTGGTGGGCAGAAGGAACATAGACACGGGTCAGATGATCTCCCATCAAGTCCCTGACACCCATAATTTGCAGCATCTTAATGAAATATTGAGCATTCCTAATGGCAAGTGAAATCAAGGGAAACTTCTTCAAATAGATAAATAATATGGGATTTATCTGCCTTAGCCCCTCTGGAGGTTAATTCATCTCATCCCAAGGTAGTCATCCAAGACAGGTTAGATGAAGCACCTCTGGATGTGCTTGTTGCTCCTCCCTGACTATGAGAAAATGAGCAGCTCAGAGAAAGAAATGATTTTTAGACAGATAAAGTTGGCTGAGATTAATAAGGTACAAATGCTGAAACCTCTGCCAGAGCAGGCACTGGGAGCTCAGCCTGGACATCAAAATAGCCGGATACTTTTCATCTTAATCTTAATCTATTTATCAGGCTCCCATTAGCAAAATCAGGATAATGCTCCTATCTCCGAGGGGTATTTCAGAAGATGATTAACATTGGAAAACCACTCAGGAATGCCAAATAAAAAAAGCCCAGGAGGAAACGAACAGTTCTCTCTGTAGAAAATCCAGCCTAGAAGCAACTACTGCACAATAAAGCTAATATTTTATAACAAATTGCAGCTGCTATCTGGTTCTTACCATGGGAGTCTCCCATTTAAATACAGCAGGTTATCATATTGTTAAGTTGCAAGATAGTATATAATAAAAGGGAGAAAGGTAAAGTTTCACAAACAACTTTTATTTATCTTAATTACTGAGAAATTCACTTTGCAGCTGCAGTCCCATAGATATTTTTTTTTTTTCATATAGATTTCTGTGCATATGTCGGTCTGTATGTGTGATATATAACAATGCACGTGAACAGAGAAGCCAAAATAAAAATATATTCTGAATTTTTTCACCTTCTGGACACTTTTTCCAGGGAGTAAAATGCTACAAGTGTTCATTTCCCAACATGATCAAGTAAAGTGGAAAAAAAAAAAGTTATAAATTCAGCTGTGGTTAGATGTGTCCAAATGAATAGCTTCAAATTCTACTAGTAAAAGAGGATGGGTAGATCTCAAATCTCTCAGTCACCTCTTAAAAAACTCATTACATTGTAGATATTCATGATTCTGAGTGTCTTATTTTATACATTTATATATTTATTGATATATTTACTAGTAAAAGAAGATGGGTATATCTGAAATCTCTCAGTCACTCAAAAAACTTGTTATCAGTGTAGATATTAGTGATTCTGAGTGCCTTATTTTACATATATATATATTTATTTATATATTTACTAGTAAAAAAGGATTGGTATATCTCAAATCTCTCAGT
>VYZX01021695.1:154368-166210 GCA_013401335.1 Brachypteracias leptosomus
ACAAATTCTACTCTTTTTTTTTGCACGAATTCTACTCTTTTTTTTTGCACGAATTCTACTCTTTTTTTTTTGCATAAATTCTACTTTTTTTTGCACGAATTCTACTCTTTTTTTTTGCACGAATTCTACTCTATTTTTTTTGCACGAATTCTACTTTTTTTTGCACGAATTCTACTCTTTTTTTTTGCATGAATTCTACTTCCTTTTTTTGCATTAATTCTACCTCTTTTTTTGCATCAATTCTTTTTTTGCATAAGTTCTACTCTTTTTTTTGCATAAATNTTTTTTTGCATTAATTCTACCTCTTTTTTTGCATCAATTCTTTTTTTGCATAAGTTCTACTCTTTTTTTTGCATAAATTCTACTCTTTTTTTGCATTAATTTTTTTTTTGCATGAATTCTACTCCTTTTTTTTGCATGAATTCTACTCTTTTTTTTTTGCATGAATTCTACATTTTGCATTCATCCTACTTACACTAAACCTGCAGATTTGTCCAGGGACCCAAAAACTTTCTACTAAAGGACTCACAATCTTCTGGGCACATCTAAAACTAATTCCAGGGTGGTGTTTTTGGGGAGATTTCAGGCTGGCATTCAAAATGAAGTTACTAATCCAGATGTGAAGGGAGAAATTCAGCTCCAACCAACCTTTATTCCACTTCCCAGATTGACTTTCTGCATAATTGCAGCCATGGAATGTCAACCATGAACCCACCACGAGCTCTCAATGCACCTTGGCTGTAAAGCTCTAATAATGCTACGGTTATCCAGAGAATATTGATTTTTAAGGGGTGGCTGATCCTGGCTGGAAATCTTATATGTTACCCTACTGCAAGCAACCAGGTCAATCTTATTAGGTCTTGGATGGGAAAATGGGGATAGGTTGAGTCAGTAGTTGGCTGGGAGGTCAACCTTTCCCCTACCAGACCCAAGCACTGCTGCTCTGGGATGTGGTGGTGGTAATTCAGGAGGTGTTGCTTTTTCCAGTGCCTGTGTCTGCACTACTTCATTTTTCCTCTCAAGTTCCCTCCTATTGCCTGGACACATCACTGCTGAGGTCTCCACAGCTGGGAAGTCACTCAGTGCTGAGCTGCCCCATAAGCCCAGGGAGTCTGGTGGGGAGAAGGAATGAAGGAAGGTTTCCAAAGAAGGCCAAAGGACCACATTCAACATTCTCATCTTGGTTTTTTCCACAGGACCAGCAGTGCATTGACAACTCCTCTGGTTTCTCCTGCAGTACCTCAGGTGATCAAAGGAGGGCACATTGGAAGCAGAAGAGCTAAGAGGGGATTTATCTCAGAGGAGCACATTTGCAACTCCTAATTACTGTTCCCTTCACGAGTTCCATAGTAAAATAGTGCTTATATTGGTCTCTCAATGACCAGATTCTTGCTAGTCAAGAGAGCATGACCATGATGGGAGGTTCATATCAGTGGGAGGTTCATATCAATGCCATTGAGAGAGGAGAAACTGGGGGAAATGAGAAGACTTTTTTTTTAGGGCAATAAAAAGGCTGAATCTTCTCCTTTGCAAGGAAGACGCACAAATATTTGCTGTTTTCCAAATCTTTCGGTATATACTGAAAGAAATTTCTCTGCCTCAAATCACAAAGGATTTCCTCTGAACCAAGTAAATTATATTTATATTCATTGCCTCACATGTGTCATATAAAACATTGAAGCAGAAAAATCAGTCCTGCTTGGTCACCTCTAAGAATATTCTGAAAATCAATCCCATTTGGTCACCTCTAGCAATATTCTGAATTCATTCTTGCTAATTCTTTAATGTATTTTAGAATAGAAAGACATTTTTCAGTGGGAACAGTCAAAATATTTTCAAGCAGTCACAGCAAAGATTGATGGGGAAAGCTCAATGAAAACCCATGAAGACAAGAACCATGGGAGCTGCCTTGATGCGTTATGGGACTTAACTGATGGAGAAGAAGCCTTAAGAGTGAGATATGGATGTGAAGCTACTATACTTTAAAATATACTTTGAAAATCTTTGAAATAACAGGTGCTATCCTAGGTAGGCAAAGCTTCTCTTGTCCTTTCACTTGGATCATTCTCCTGGTGGAGGAATTCTCTGGTTAAAGATGGAAATAGTAGAGAACAAAGAAGAACCTGGTGCAAGTATGTGCTGGAGAGCACCAAGGACAGGAGGAGGGGGTGGAAAAATTCCTGGGGTAGTGTGCAAAGTAAATTAAGCTACAAGGGGAGACTTTAATTAATCAAATGGGTTTGAATAGCAAAAGCAGCCAAACATATGCAAAAGCTCTTCTGTGGGAAGAGGGATCAGCCAGGGAAGGAATGGATCTGAATGTGAAAGCTTAGGGGTTTTTTTCTGCCTGACCTACACAATCTGGCTTGGCTAATATGTTCAAGCCAGAAGGAGACAAGATGTGAACTGTCAAAGACCAACAGATTCACACATGTCAGGAAAATAACAACTTAACCAGGATGAAAATCTGGGATCTCACCAACCAGAGAAGAAGGTTTCTTGACAATTTTTTGTGACTCAGAGGAAGAGATGGGGAAGCAGAAGTCATTTAAATCCAAGACCATAGAGGGAGTGTTCACAAAGCATAGCAAAGAAAAGGAGTCCCTTTGCAGGATGTCCAGCTTTCTAAACTGCTGTGAATCACCCCACATGGGACTTATCTCAAGGACCTGTTTCTATAGAATCATAGAATTGTCAGGGTTGGAAGGGACCTTCAAGATCATCTCGTTCCAACCCCCCTGCCATGGGCATCTCCCACTAGAGCAGTTGCTCACAGCCCCATCCAGCCTGGCCTTCCAAATGTCCAGGGATGGGGCTTCCACCACCTCTCTGGCCAACCTGGGCCAGTGTCTTCCCACCCTCCTGGGCAAGAACTTCTTCCTAACATCTCATCTCAATCTCCCCACCTCTAGTTTTCGTTCTTATTGAAGATGGTGACAGACAACAACTGATGTCAGTGGGAGCTTAACGTGCTTTATAAGTCAAAGACATTGGAAGAGAAATGTCTCGTGTGATGAAGAAAAATAACTCATGTGATTGATCCTAAATTGATTGCTCCTAAAGACTCTTCTTGTAAAGGACTTAATGAGTGTCATAGGACTTTCTTCAACCACAGACGTGTGGTCTGAACTGGCCATGGAGGTTTCCTGGACAACCACTGGGAAGAAACCCACCTCCAAATGATGCTTCCTTTTAGTTCTATTAGATATCTAATGGAAGCTGGGAAGACTCATCTTCTGGAGGTGTTCATCTCTCCACTGACTATCCTGGGAGCCTAAACAACAAACTTGGCATAGATCTGACCATTTTTGATGGTCATATGAACTAGCTTTCAAAGAGGGCATTGCAGGTCTGAATAAAGTTGCTTAAATACTCCAAGTTCAGTAACAAATGAAGAATTTAAAGCAGCCCTGCTCACTTATCTTTCCCCAAAACTCAACATTTTTTTACTGAGAAACACAAAAAATAAAGAGTATTTTCTGTCAACTTGACTCTTTCAGCAGATCTCCAGCCAAAACTATTCATAATCTAGCAAAGAAATGTTTCAGTATCTGTTTACTGAAAAATAATTGTATTTTTTACAAAAATACTCAGCAGCTATGGTAGCTCAACTGGCAGTTATTTTACTTGCTGGTTGAATATCTCCAGACTGTGCTAATCCTGGAGGTCAGAAAACAGCCTTTTTGCCTATTTTTTGGCACTTTCCAATGTTAGCACCTGTGTATATAAAAATAAGTTCATAAATCAAGGGTTGGAGAAGGGAATGTGACAACCTCTGAGCCCAACGCTTCTTATGGAGCTAAAACTTGGGCTGAGAGACCAGAAGGAAAAATTTGGAGGCCAGGAGGTCTGTGATGGTTTCATGGGAGGTTCAAAGCAACAGAGGAGATCAACCAAGGTCACTTACAAGGGAGTAGAAGGAGGCTCAGGTCACTTCAGAGGTGGGATGAGAAATTCTAGGGGTTCTGTTGCTCAAGATGGGGAAGAGGAATGGCACAAAGATCAGCTGGGAAAGGTGGAAACTGCAACAGCATGATGGAAAAATCTCAGCTGGGACATCTGAGAAGGCAACTTTTCATCTTTGCCTTCCCCTTTGCATTGTCAAAGCTGATCCAGGACATAGTTTAATAAATAGCTGAGTGTTTGGGGATACCTGACTGGTTAGAACGTTGTAGGTTTAATCTGAACGGCACCAAAAAGCCACTGGAAGAACACGACCTTTGAGTTTGCCTTGGCAGAACAAGGAGAACTTTATCAGTGCTCCTGTAAATGAGTTTTAATTAAATCAGAGCTCCAATCTAAAAAAGCTACTGTGCTGTGAACAAGCAGGTTTATTGCTCTGAGGTCAGCAGCTCTCCCTGGCTCCAGAGAAAAATGCGTTTGAGCTCTCACGTAGCTCAACATCTGCTTCAGCAGATTTATTCTGTCATCTCATGGGTGAACACCATCATTAAAGAGCTTGTAAAGAAATTATATTGGCATTAAACTGGATAAATCTATCCATCTAAGAATTAGATGGCTCTTCAAGGCTAATCACCTGCAACTCTCTAGTCAATGGAAAGACTGGGATGTTCAGAGGAAAACTCATCCCATATATCTTGATATTTATATATATTTATTAATATTTTTTAGCTTTTTCCACTGAATACACATGTGAAGCAGAGAGCTACGTTGACTAGACATCTAAATTTTAATTAATGTAGCCAGATGAAATAATAAATCCATTTTAAGACAGCGTAAACCTCTTTTTCTTAAACATTGAAAGATTTTTGGGTCACGTTTTCAGGCGTTCCAGATCAAAAGTCCTTTATACATAATGAAGATAAATAATCTTAAGAAAGATAAATAATCTTATGCAATTGCAAAGGAACTGGGATTTTGAGTGAAATTCCACAAACAGTAAATGTATCCATGGTGATGACACTGGGGAATAGAACTTACTAAATGCTGTGTGAAGGAAGGACAGACTCAATTTTATGCAGCTTCATGTAGAGACTATAAAATCATATTACTGGATGCTGGATGTAGTTAAATTCATCAGCTATAAAGATCTCAGTCAACCACAAGCTGACACATTCTCAACTGTCAGGTTCTACCAAGCTCTTTTCCCCTCAAATGACTCATTTTGAAAACATTTCCATTTTCTTGCCCCAAGGTACATTGTCAATCAACTCCATTTATCCCTCCATGCCCATTTCATCACAAATCACTGCACAGGCTTTGAAGGAAAACAGCTTTAGTTTCTCTGAGACTCAGAGATTCAGAGTCAACAGTGTCCAGGAAAAATCTCTAGAACACATCAACATGTTGGACATGACATCTCCAAGGTTGATGCTCTGTAAACAATGAGTTTATGGTTTCATTTAGTCACTAACAAGCACCTCAGCTTCATCCCAGACTTCCAAGCCATCAATAAGACAATGCTCAAGCATCCTTTGACTACCAAGTGTAGACTATCTGGGAAGTCAGTGCAGTGCTTGACCGTGGTGAGAGATCTACTCCAAGGCACCCACTCATCAGGCTCCCTCTCAGGTGTTCATGTTATCAGACTGGGAATCACAGAATCCCAGCATGGTGGGGTTGGAAGGGACCTCTGGAGATCATCTAGTCCAACCCCCCTGCTCCAGCAGCTCACCCAGAGCAGGGGGACCAGGATTGTGTCCAGGCATCTTTGGAATGTCTCCAGAGAAGGAGACTCCACAACCTCTCTGGGCAGCCTGGGCCAGGCTCCAACACCCTCACAACAAACAAGTTTCTCCTACTGTTCAGGTGGAACCTTCTGGGTCTGGCCCCAGCCTCTTGTTCCCCACCCTTTAGCTCTTGATCAGCATTGATCAGATCCCCTCTGAGGCTTCCCTTCTCCAGCTCAACAGCCCCAGGGCTCTCAGCCTTTCCTAGGCACAGAGATGCTCCAGTTCCCTCAGCATTTTTGTAGCCTCTACTGGACTCTCTCCAGTAGTTCCTTGTCTCTCTTGAACCAGAGAGCCCAGAACAGGACAAGAAGCTATTGCAGAGCCAGTGGCTCCTGGAAGCAATGGAACCAGATGGCAATTGCTCATCTTCTTACAACATAACACAGATTTAATCTGATTCAGGATGAAACCTGATTTTTGCTACAGGTTTGTGCAAACACCCCTCTCCTCTTTACTCACCTACTCCTTAAACCCTCTAAAGGCAAGCCCAGCCTACTCCTCTTGGTCCTACATCTTGCCACCCTCAGAAAAAAACATCTACATCAGGTTAGGGGCAATTTTCTCTCCATATTGGGGACCCCATTGCAGACCTCTTAACACTGTCAGGGTGTCCATCCTCCCCACATCTCCCAAGCACCCATTTTTAGGGTTTTTTTTCCTAATTATGTGCAGATTTCTAACCAATAACTCCCTTCCCTTTCACTCCTCTTCCTCAGCTCATAATTGATCAGACACTGAACAGCTGCTGGCTATTTTCTCTTCCTGAGAAACAGGCAGTAATTGTATGTATGGGCTCCAAACCCCTAAACATTTGGAGAAGAGAAGGACTTGAACTGGAGCCAGTTCTTTTTACAGCACTAGTACCAGCAGCAGTGGCATTTAAATCATATCAGGGGGGCTCATGAGGGTGGAGTGTGAGGGGGGGTGTTGTTGAATTTGCTTGAGAAGGGGAATAAAAAGATGAAAAAAATGCTAAAGAGAGAAAAAACTGAAACCAGCAATCAACAGACCAAGGCAGCTCAGACAGTTGGAGCCCATCCCAGCTCTAGAGCAGTGGGATTACTCCCTAAATCAAAGGGCATTTATTCTGCCCATGCTCACCCACATTTCCCAAAGAGCAGATTGGGAAATGGGCCAGCTTCATCCTGCTTTAAATTGAGGGTTATCCATTAGGATTACTGCCATTTTCAAGCCCTGCTTTAATCTCTTTGAAGGGGAAGAGGCCTTTGAAGAGGTGACTCTCAACTGTGTCCTGTTCTCACTCTATGGGGTCAGTCTCTTCATCAGGTCATCCCATCATTGTGCAAAAACTTAAATGCATAAGCTCAAGTCATACTCATGTGACAATATGTCCCAGCAAACATCATAACTCATTTGTCTGGAATGACAGCTGCTTATCAAAGCATATATCATGCACTTGGCTGGTTGACCCTGTCTACCATAAGCTCTCTTAAAAATCAATGCTCAATTTGTTGGGGAAAAGGTAAGAAGTAGCATAATTAAGCCAAAGATGTTCCTCAGAATTCCAAAAATTAAGCCTGAGTTGCTTCACAAGAGTTTTAATTCGTGTACATCAAGTCACCTCATGAGAAGGCTGCTTCTCCAAGATTAATATGAAAAATAATACAAGTAAATAAACTGCCACTGCAGTGGGATACATCTCAGTCATTTCAAAGTAGACATCTACCCTAACCCAAGTCACCCATAAGTCCTGTCTATCAACATGTGCAAACACTTCTAGAGAGTAATTAATCACATTTCTAATGAAACAGCTTAATTTGGCTTATCTTAGTTAAAGACCAGGTGTTTAGGAAGTCTAGTTGAGCTGAGTTTGGGTGTTTAATGCTAAATAGCTAAAATTAGGTGAGATGAGTTCCACTCCATGTCTCAGGCTATCTCAACATTTCACCTGTAGAATTAGTGCCATCCTCATTTGACCTGAAATTTAAGAGTGAGCCTCATTAAGACCAATTCTTCATATTTCATGTTCCTTACAGAGGTGGGCAAAGCAGGGGAAACTTGAAGACTTGACTTTCTGTGGTCATGTAGAGTCACAGAATTAGACATGAAACACATCAGGTATTCCCTTGGTGCATCTCACATGACAACAAAGAGCTCACAGCAATGAGGGATGTCTGTTGGGTCTCTGTAGATGTTCACCTTCCTGAAGCTGCTAGCTGAGGAGCAGAAGGTAGGACCCATCTGCTCTGTGCCTTCACCCTCCAGATCATACATCTTACATCACACATCATAGAATGGTTAGAATGGTTTTAATTGGAAGGGAACTTAAAGACCACCCCTGCCATGGACAGAAATACCTTTAACTAGATCAGGTTGTTCAAAGTCCCATCCAATGTGGTCTTGGACACAGATACATCAAACCACGGGTCAGGGCAAAAAGATGCATTTGGCCTATTGGGATCACAGTAAAGAAAAGAATGGGGTGGCTGTTACAAGGACAGGAGATCCAGCCCTGGGTGTCTGGAGATGTAGAGCAGGGAGTTAATTGCATCAGTCTCACAAAAGGAGAGCTGAGATCCTTCTAACATAGAGTAATGTCCTATTCTCTCCTTCTAGCAGTTGCAAAGAGGCTTGGATGGTAGAGTCAGTGTGAGATGAGTCCTTCCACACACACTTTGGTAGCAAGGAGTAAAGGGAAAGTTATCATTGGCCATTCCACATTGCTAGGACAAATTTGCTCCAGAGAGCAGCACCATGAAACATCTCACAGACACACAGGCACTGCCAACATCCTCAACATCTCCTTCAACACAGTGTTGTACCTGCCCTAGGTAGAGATGTCCCTACTTGTGTAGGGAGGTTGGACCAGATGACCTCTAGAGGTCCCTTCCAGCCTCAAACATTCTATGATTCTATTTTTTTCCCCCTATTATTTAGTGTTGAATGTTATAAAAAAAAATTCTGCCCTATTACCAAGAAAAAAAAAATGATCCCCCAATCTCCCAGCCTCGACTTCTAATTTTGGCATCTCAGTAAAACTCAAACTCCTCAAGAAGCCCTGGAGAAAAAACAGACCCCACTATGAAAGCTGACACCTGAGCTGCTGTCACTTCAGCTCAAAAAAAAGACCAAACAATATGTAATTCCAGGAATAGCTGCTAAAATCTGATAAAAATTTTGTGTGGGCCCAGTAACCTTACACTGGACATTTGTGGCTACTTCCTAGAGAAACAAGAGAAAGCACAGAAAATTCTTCCACGACAAATAGCACATGTAATACTACAATTGGCTACGTTCCTAATAGGCTCTCCATGCCAGCCATACAAAGACAGTAACCTTAGAAGAGGGATGTGATTGCTCTCTTGGACTGAGCTTGCAGCACAGTTAGACCTGGCTCAGGTGTAGCTGCCTCCCCAGGTAAAGCAAAGGAGACCTGGAGTCACATAACTGGAGAAAGGTGATTAAGAAACCAGGTCTGCTGGGAACAGAACTGATGCCTGCTTAGCTTTCCTCAGCCTCCACAAAGTGCCCCTAAACCACACAATAGTGACCACACATAAGTGTTGCTCTCTAACTTTGAGTTTGGGTCCTTGAGGAAGCTCAAGACCCACTTAAGACCAACGCTTAGGATTCCTCATCGCTCTACATGGGCTGAAAAGCAGCCAAGCCATAAATCCTGAGCTGAAATCTTTCCTTACAATGCTTAATTCAAGGAAAATGAAGGCAGATATGCTCTGTCATTTTATTTTGTGCTATGTATGAGTAAATGAGTAAAATGAGTAGAAATGCTGGCAAAAAAAACCCACAATTTTACACCAAGGGAACACATCTGCCCCCAACAACATCACAATCTAATTTCTCTCTGCGTTTGCCTGCTTGATTTGGAAAATATTGACCATTTCTAGCAGATTTAATCTCTTTCATTTCACAAGGCCATCCGGAAGGCTCACCAGCAGTTTACTGAGGAGTTATGGGAATTAAGGAAAATTAATCGTTAAGGCAATGGGATCACTGCATCCAGGCACTGGTGTTCTGCAGGAGGAATCATGGGTTTCCCATGGATGGGTGGTGAGCAATCCTTGCTCTTGACATCAGCCATATAAAGACCTGTCTGTAAATTCAGTCCAAATGATTGCTGGGAGGTAAGAGGGAGAGATTATAGGAAGGGCAGCATCAGTTTTGGGGCAGGTCCTTGCTAGGACCCTTGAAGGACCTTGGGCTCTAGCTGTAAACAAGAGGAAGCTCCAATAAAGACCTGGAAAGAGTTTTGAGCCATTATAAACTGAAAGGCCTAAATACAGCTGGGGAAAGGAGGCTGGAAAGTCTGGATTATCCTCTTCTGGGAATAAACCCCACCCAGAGGGGAGGAGGGTGGAAAACACCAGCTGTGGCAGATGTGGCTGATGGGAGAGGAAGCCAGATTAGGTAAAGCTCTGCTGATTGGCCTGCAAGTCTTGTCTGCTACTGAGAACAAGGTTGGGAACATCAGCTCTAGTGAGTTTTGAAGCTCTGACTGCAGACAGAGATCCTTGATGGAGGATCAGAGAATCATAGAATGTTTGAGGCTGGAAGGGACCTCTAGAAGGTATCTGGTCCAACCTCCCTACACAAGTAGGGACATCTCTACCTAGGGCAGGTTGCTCAGAGCCCCATCAAGCCTGACCTTGAAGGACTCCAGGGATGTGAAGGTTGAAATGAAAGGGGTGACAGGCACATTCTTTAGCTCAAGAAAAAAAAAATCTCACATCACTAAAATTCTATAATTTATACCTCAAGCTTCCTTTATACCCAACAGTATTTTTAGAGTCTGATTCCTTGGACCTATTGAAATATTCTGCTAAAAGATGAGATGAATTTTGTGCCTTTGCTGGCAATGACTTCAAAGAAACCCTGAAGCAATGAGCTTAGACGCAGAAGTCAGATGAATCCCACCTAATTTTTCAGGTGTGCAATACTAGGCTGGTTGATGTTGAGTCTAAAGGCTGTTGACTCTACCTAGGACCTCAAAGGATTTCTGCCTGTCCTTCTGTCAAGCTCTCTGGTCTTCAATAAAAGGTTGGATTCAATTCCAGTGGAGATACCAACAGGAAACCTCCCACCTCTCCCAAGCAGACTGATTTCATCATGATTATAAGTACCCTATATCATTACATCCATTAAACATGGGTATTATTGACCTTTTGATTCAAGAGGAGGGGAAAGAGACAGTTGCTCCTTTGCATATCTGGCCTCCAACACACTTGTTGGTACTTCCAGAAAACAGGCTCAAAATGGGTCTGTTTTCCAAGCTATCAGATATTATAGTCCCATTATATCACCTCTAGCACAGTCCCATTTATTTCCCCAGTATAGGAACTCTCTGACCATCACAGACGTGTTGTTTGACCATAGCCCAACCCATTGTCACCTGGTTTCTCCTGCCGCCTTGTTTCCTTCTCACTCCACTTATTTAATGCCTCACTCAACAAAACACATTGGTTGCACCATGTTGCACCACAGGCTTCTGCTCCAAGGAAAGTCCAAGTTACAAGGCTAAAGTTAGGACAGTCCTTAAGGGCATCAGCAAAGCCCATGTTTACGTGCTCAATGGAAGACTCTACAAGGATTTTTCTTTCCTTCAAAGGCAGTTTCCAGCTATGGGTTGTCAGGATTCTCTTTAAAAGTCATTATCCCATCTCCCAAGACACTTGCAGCTGTGGGGACTCCTGCCCTCCCTAATTACACAGCTAATAAGGGAAGCTGAGAGAATGTCAGAGGGAGACGATGGCCAAGGGCAAATCCAAACACCTCGGATCCACCACTTAGGAACTGAGCTGGCCAGAAACCTCCCTCATCTTGCCAAAGAGGAATGAAGCCATGGAATGAGCTTCCCACAGATGGGGAGTGAAACCCTCTGCTTACAAAAGGACGCTGCTTGTCCCTTCCTCAAAATATCTTGATATGGTCACAGCAGGTTGAGAAGCATTTGGGGAGCACTTGGTCTACAATAGCCAGACATTCACTACTAGGAAGATGTAGAAAGCAATTTTTGGGGACACAACTCCAACCTGAGGGACTTGAAATTCATTCCTCCAGATCCCATGGGATTGTCCTGAGCCCACTCTCTAAATTGGAGGGGACATGACTCATTCCCTCTCTTTGGCCACTTCATCCTGCACTGCAGTAGAGTTTCCCATTAAAAATCTTGT
>VYZX01021695.1:166267-194442 GCA_013401335.1 Brachypteracias leptosomus
AGGGAGGAATCTTCCATTTTTTGACATTTAAGTGAAACAAAACAAGAAATTTGATCAACAGTTCCTGTCTAGCTGTCATGTACAAGCACAAGGATGTGGCCAAAATCAGCATTAAATCCCCATCATGTTTTCAGAGGATTCATGTTTGTTCACTCTATAAATAGGAAGGAAAAAAACCATTTTATTACTAAATGTTCAAGGTGGTTTTTGTTTTGTTTTTTCACTTTTTCTGCCTGTGTATCCTCAATATTCATTGCCACAGATCTCTCAGAGCCACTTAGACAGGTTTTGCCTGCAGGGGTGTCCTGTGGACCTCCAAGGAAGGGAGAGAAACACCTCAAATATAAGTAAGGGACAAGGCCTAAGATGACCCTGGCTGGCAAAATGACCTTCACCCTCTGGTGTCCTTTTGAATCATCAGGCATGAGCCATTTGCAACTTGGACTCCTGTCCCATAATTTGGTTTCCTCACCTGTAGAATAATGAAGTATTGTCTTCTCTAGTACAGGTTTTAAACTGGAAGAAGGAGACTTAGACTAGATAGAAGGAAGAAATTTTTTACAGTGAGGATGATGAGACCCTGGCTGAGGTTGCTCAGAGAAGTGGTTGATTCCTCACCCCTGGAAACATTGAAGATCAGGTTGGATGAGGCTCTGAACAACCTGCTCTGGTTGAAGTCTCTGTTCCCTGAAGGGGGCTTGTACGAGATGACCCTGAAAGGTCCCTTCCAACTCAAACCATTTTTATTCTATGAACAAAACGTATTAAAAAAAAAGAAATGAGGGTAGAGAGAAGGAAACAAGCCACGTTGCTTTATCATTTCATGTTGTTTTATCACTTCCCTGTGTACATCAGAACATCCCTAAAGCTGAGGAGAAAAAGAGACAGCCCTTTAGTTCCTTTCCCTTTAAGCATCATTTCCTATGCATGCAAGTAACATGAACACTGCAATTATATAGCCAAGCTAGCTGAAGACAGAACAAGAGGGGAAAAAAAAAAAAAAAAGAGGAGGAAAAGATTTACTGCTCTTCCAAAAGATGGAATTGAAATATGTAAAAAGAGGGCAGAGCCGATTGCCAAAATACTGGAGGTTTTCTGTTCCTTCCACCGTGTGCATTGTGAGCAGTGTCTGGAAGAGGGGGGGGCAGCGAGGGAAGCGTTGGAATCTCAGGGTTTTTATTTCACCATGAAACCCTAGCACGAGAAATTTTAATTGTGGATCCTTGTGGACAAGACCTTGAAATCCTACCCAGCCAGAGCTTTCTGGTCCCGGAGTGTTCTTGGAACTGGTTGTGGCTCCCAGTCACTTGGTTGCTTGCTCCAAGTTTGTTCTCTCAGTCCATCAGTGGGATGGGGTAGAGGGTTAACTATTTCTTAGCAGCCTTGGGCATAAGAGTTTGGTTGGGGGCTATTTCATCGCTAGTCAAGCAGGCAGCGTGTTTATATATCACTGTGGGAGTTTTCTCCTTGGTTTTTTTTTTGCTTTGGAAAGTGATAGGCCCTTAACTCAGTTGGCACCTACTCAAGAAACTCTGGAGAAGGAACACGAGTGCAGCCGCTCTGAGTAATTGATTGTGGCTACTGGTTGACTGCATTAGTGTTTGTGATAGAGTGAAACACTAGATGCTGGAGGGCCTCGAAATTATCAGGGTATTTAATCATGGGCTGGGCATGTCTCTGATGTATTTATGTGTGTTACCATCGGAGGGTCACTTGGGCGACGCGCTGAGATAATGGAAAGAAAGAGGACTTGGAACTCCAGGCAATAGATCTTCTGGTTCAGCTTTAAATTTGTAGAACTCCTTGGGAAATACCAGTAGCCAACTAATGCGCCTCGAGATGATTAATCTGCATTTTAGAGTGTGAATATTTTGATTCGGGTCCTCGGTGGCCAGAAGTTGGAGGTACCCCTGTGACATTGATACAGACCAGATGAAAATCTGGCTTAGCTGCACTGCAAAAGGTGGGTCAGGAATCCACAGGAGAAATCCACATGAGCTCAGATTATTTGGACGTTTCTGTTTCCCAAGGCCAAATATACTATGAAAACAGCCCCTCCTGCAGAATTGTCCTGTTTCCAGATCCCCCAGAAAACCTGCAGTGGTGAGAGGCTTGAGAAGGCTGAAATCTAAAGGTGATTTAGTTAAGCTTTTAGAAAAGTCTTGTTTGTGTTCTAAAGAGGTTTGGAAAATGGGGATTGAAGCAATACTGACATTTCCCCATTGCTTTCATTTCCCAGGCCTTAACATAGGTTATTTTTTCTTCTTCTCTAAATGTCCAGACAATTCTCTTCAGTTTTTAAAAATAAACATAGCGATTAATTTCAATTCTTCCAATTATTTTTGTTACAAAATTCTTAATAAATACCAATTTCAGGCAGCTAAACACCTTGCTAACTACTTCCAGAACATTTTTAATAATAATAATACCAACAAGGTTACAACAGCCTCACTAAAATAAGCTTTTCCTGCCATCCCTCACACACCTTCCCTCTGCCAATAGCTACACCTACATGCTGTGAAATCATCTCGGGGACCAGGATAAAAAGTCTTCCACTCAAGCTGCCAACAGGGAGAAAGACAAAAAGCAGATGGCACATTTCATTACCTTGCTAATCCCCACGCACATATCAGGCACAACAGGCTGGGATTCAGCTGCCCTATTTTTATACACCCAAAAGTTAGACATCTGAACCTGTGCAAGAACCTCCCTCCGAATAACAGAAGAGGGAAATTTCAGCCTAAAACTTTTCTGTGAGGCTCTGCACTGATTGCACAGGTCTAGAGTGAATAGATCATGCTTGGGAGTGAAATAGAGACACATTGTCCTCCTGTACTTGGCACTAGGGAGGCTGCACATCAAATCCTGGGGTCAGTTTTGAGCCCCTCACTCCCAGAAGGACCTTGAGGGGCTGGAGTGTGGCCAGAGAAGGGCAATGAAGCTGGGGAAAGGTCTAGAGCAGGAGTGTGGTGAGGAGCAGCTCGGGGTGTTGAGCCTGGAGAAAAGGAGGCTCAGGGGAGGTTCTTGCTCTTGAAAATTCCCTGCAAGGAGGTTGGAGCCAGGTGGGGTCGGGCTCTTCTCCCAAGGAAGAAGCAATAGGACAAGAGGAAACAGCTTCAAGTTGTGCCAGGAGAGGTTGAGGTTGGACACAAAGAAGAATTTCTTCCCCAAAAGGAATGTCAATCCCTGGATCAAACTGTCCAGGGCAGTGGTGGAGTCCCCATCCCTGGAGGGGTTTCAAAGCTGTGGAGATGTGGTGCTGAGGGACATGGCTTAGTGGTGGGTTAACAGTTGGACTCAATGATCTTAAAGGTCTTTTCTAAGCAAAACCATTCTATGATTCTATAATTTTATGATCTCCTGGAGAAGGAGACTCCACAATCTCTTTGGACAGCCAGGCCCAGGGCTCTGTCATCTCAAAGGAAATAAGTTTCTTCCTGATGTTGAGGTGGAACTTCTTGGGTTCCTGTTGGTGCCGATTGCTCCTCATCTTACCACTGGACACCACTGACAAGAGTCTGGCCCCATCCTTTTAACCCCTGCCCTTTAGATACTGAGATATATTGAAAAGATACCATCTGAGGCTTCTCTTCTCCAGCTCAGCAGCCCCAGGGCTCTCAGCCTGTCCTGGGCACAGAGATGCTCCAGTCCCTTCAGCATCTCTGTAGCTTCCACTGGACTCTCTCCAGTAGCTCCTTGTCTCTCTTGAACTGGGGAGCCCAGAACTGCACCCAGGAGGACTCACTAAGGCAGAGTAGAGGGGAAGAAGAACCTCCCTTGACCTTCTGGCCACACTCTTCTTAATACACCCCAACGCACTGTCTTTCTGTCTGTCTGTCTCTAAGATGCTGACTCATTAGTTTTTCATGGAAAGTAGCATTTTCTTTCTGAAACTTGCACTCTCTGTTGAAAAAAAAATAAAAATCATGGAAAAAGTAGCTGTAGTACTAGGGACTGTTGTGCCAGATTCTCCCTTGGCCTGGCTCACCATACCTCTGCTGACCTCAATAATAACTTAACTGGAGGGCAAGACAGAAGAACTTGGTGTTCAGTCATCGAGCGACTGTGGCTAATCTGCTGAATAAATCAGGAGGAGAACAACCAGTTGCTCCAGAAATCCCCAGTAGCCCGTGGCCAATGCATTACCCTCAGGCAGGGGCACAGCAGCTTAATTGGAATCCTGCATTGTTGTTGTTGTTGTTGTTATTTTTAAAGGCTTTGGCTTCTCTCCACGGGTCTGTGCCAAGTTGCTCAATACTGTCACTGGCATCAAGCTGGAGATATTAAGTTTTTCCCGGCGTGAGTGTGAGTTGGAAGCTTGGCTCATTTTGGAAAGAAAATGAAAGCTCAAGTCTTTTAAATGCTTTCAGCAGGGATAGCCCAAGTTTTATCCTTACCAACACCCCCCCTTTATGTCCCCAGAGATATGGCCCCAACTTTGAACACACCACTACCACACAACATGGAATGGGTCAAAACTAGAGGTGGGGAGGTTCAGATGAGAAGTTAGGAGGAAGTTCTTGCCCAGGAGGGTGGGGAAACACTTGAATAAGATGCCCAGAGAGGTGGTGGAAGCCCCATCCCTGGACATTTTGAAGGCCAGGCTGGATGGGGCTGTGAGCAACTGATGTAGTGGGAGGTGTCCCTGCCCATGGCAGGGGGGTTGGAACTGGATGATCTTTGAGGTCCCTTCCAACCCTGACAATTCTATGATTCTGTAACAGGAATGAAGTTCATTCAGTTTTGGCCTCTCTCAGTTCTCAGTGGCTGTACCTGGAGGTACCTGAGAACCTTCCAGTTCTCCATTATTTGAAGTTAATGGAAAGTTTATCCATATTTTTCACAGCCAGATGCCATTTTCAATAGAGGGGTGGTAGCAAAGCCTTCTTGTCCCAAGAATCATAGAATGTTTGAGGCTGGAAGGGACCTCCAGAGGTCATCTGGTCCAACCTCCCTACACAAGCAGGGACATCTCTACCTAGGGCAGGCTGCTCAGAGCCCCAGCAAGCCTGACCTTGAAGGACTCCAGGGATGGGGCCTCCACCACCTCCCTGGACAGCCCATTCCACTGATCATGTTAAAGAACTTTTTTCTAATATCCAACCTAAACTTTTTTCTAATATCCAATCTAAATCTATCCTTTCCTAGCTTAAAAAAAGAAATGTTGGACCAGGTGATCCTTGAGGTCCCTCCCAACCTTCTATGATTCAAAACGTTGGATCTATGATCCAAACATTCTATGTTCTATGTTTCCATGACTCAAGACAATTCTGCCTTGAAGGCACAGGACAAAAGACACCATCACCCCCCTAACCCTGCCCAACCTTGCCATGGTTTCTATGTCATCTGAGGGTGGACACTACCTCTGTAGCTTTGTGGTGTGACCCAGACTGGACTTGAAAATGCCAATAAACCTGAGACTTTTCTGCTCTTTGCTGCATAATGAAATAGTTCATGCTCAGATGTTTGGTAGGTGTGGATTTGGGGGCAGGGAAGGAGGCAAAGGGGCAGTGGAATTGAGCTGCTTTCCCTAGTGTGTTTTGGGGGGTTTTTTTTGCTGCTGGAAGACGGAGGAGAGATGAGGAGTGGGGTGACGTGAAGGAAAGAAGAGAAATATTTCTGCACTGATGCTGATTAACTGATAGGAAGAGGCAAGAGAGGGAAGGAGAGAGGAGCACGTTGACAAATCTCTCTTTAAATCCTAACTTCCAAGTGAAAATGTGTTGGCTCCTTCTAAATCCCTGCAGAGATTCTGAGACACCGACGCCAGCAGACACCCTATGATCATCTAATCTGACCTTTCTTAACTCAGTCTAGAAACTCTACCCAGTGATTCCTGGAATGGAAGGAATTATCCCCACTATGTGAGCACATTTCTAAGATGCAGCTTAATAAACTGATTATGGGTATCGAGTTGCCTGTGATAGCAGAGCCCTGGATGTCATGGGCTGGTTCCTCTGTTCCTTGGGAGGAATGTTACCAATGAGTTGTGGTCGAGCTAAAGCCCATTTATCCTTTCTTCCTGCAACTGCTACTAATTCTGATATTGCTGACAGAGCTGCCTCGTCCTAGCATGCATGGGGAGATTCATGGCCATATGAATCATTGCACAGAGGGAGAGCTGTGGGGCAAAGATTTCCCAGCTCTTTCCTGGAGTGATCAGGTCAAGGCAGACCAATTTTTCCTCTTGTCAGAGTTAAAGCTGCAGCCACAGGGGTTTAGTGCTACGTGGTGCAGAGCCCCATAAACTCCATGCTGCCAGGACTTGGCTAGATGAGGATGATCTTTGCTGGTCATTCTGAATTTAAAGGAGGTAGTCTTGCTGTCTCATGATCAAAGGCAAAAGTGGACAGACACCTACCACACCAGGGATGAAGATGTGTAAGAAGTCCTAATTTTCATCCCGCATCACAGTTCTACACTTGGAGAAGAGGTGCTCCTCTATCAAGCATTTCAAACCTTGTAGCCACTACATATCTGCAAAGATCAGCTGAGTGATTGTCCACGTGTTTTGAGAGCCACAGAATAATGTGGGTTGGAAGGGACCTCTGGAGATCATCTCCTCCAACCCCACTGCTCCAGCAGCTCACCCAGAGCAGGGTGCCCAGGATCACATCCAGGTGGGTTTGGAATCTCCTGGGTTCCTATTTGTGCTTGTAGCTCCTTGTCATGTTGCTGGGCACCCCTGACAAGAGTCTGGCCCCATCCTTTTGTCCCCTGCCCTTTAGATACTGATACACATGGAGAAAATACTGCAAAGACTTGGAATATCATTAAAATACACTCGTCTGGAAATGGTCTAAATATCTTACATGGTGGTTATTGGCAGTAACAGCAGAACTTTGGTAGGAAGGTCTCCCCTTTCCAGGATGGAGGGATCATTGTTGGGTATTTTGCTTCTGTGCTTCCCTTCATGGTTGGTAACAAAGCCACATCCTGCAAACAATGGAGGTGGTGCAGGAGACTGGAATCTGACACTGGAACTTCTCAACACTTGGCACTACAAACATTAGCATCCCACCCCCGTGCTGAAAGAAACTCATTGTAACCGCTACCAGGGAGAAGACTTGGACATCTGAGAAGAACAGGAAGAAATTGGAGGTTGGGTGTGGAACAGATGCTGCCTAGTAGTGAGGAACCTGTAAACAAGTCCTCCATGGGGATACAGACACTCAGAAGAACAAGATTAGTCTCAACACAGTGTAAAGTTGGGGTGTCAGGTCCTGCAAAGCAATGGCAGGAGAAATGAGCTTTGATGGATTCAATGGATCCTCCTGAGGGCTGAGGACTTGGGCTCAGTGTTTGTGAATATCTATCAACACATAAAAACAGCTCGTAGAAGCTCTATAGGAGGAAGAAGACCCACCATAGACTAAAAGTTTCCTCACAGCACAAATCAGATAGATCCTGGGTTGGTTGCCCAAGTCTTTTGTTAGCAACACAGTGGACACATCTAGCTGGCTTGCAATTACATTTGGTCCTTAAGTGTGTACTCTAAGTCCTCTCTGAGGGCTTTAAAGATGGGACTGCTGCAGTTGGGTGGTGTAATGTGAAAAATCAGGGGAAAGAGCTGCAACAAGGAGCAAGGAGCTTGCTAAAGAGTCCTTTTTATGGCAGCCTTACAGAATTAATGCAGGTAAGAGTTTGAAGCAGGTGGTCTTCATACAAAATGAATTATTTTGGATCATTGCTGAAGTAGAAGATGCTCATTCATAAAAGGACTTGCCTCCTTTTTGTTGTGATGATCATTCCTCACTCTGCCTTACTTAGTTTTGCCCTAAGTCAAAGCAAACATGACAGAAGAAAATTGATGATAGAAGGGGTGGTTCTCCTAACATAAGACTTTGACACCTAATTCACCAGCTTAATTAAGTGCTCTTCCTGCCTCCTCTGGTTGGTATTCTCAAGTAGCTCCTCCAGAATGAGCCCTCTCCAGATCTCATTACATGACCCAGGATGTCCCTGGCAATAGGACAATAAAAAAAGGGCTGGGAATATCCATGCCTTGCTCTATCTGGCACATCTCACCACAGGGACAGGGGTCAGTTGTCAGCACGCAAGCATTTAACATCATTTTGGGTGTTGCCTGTTAGCCGGACCAACCTCTAATTGTCACTTCAGAAGCTGCAAATCTCCCAGTAATCCTGGGTCTGAGACACTTCAAGGCATCTTAACTGATGAGAAGCACCTACATGTGAGCAGCTGAGCTGAGACATGGCTAGAGACACATTTTTTGCCACCTCAGCTAAGAAATAACACTTATTAACCTAAATCACCAATATTTCTTCAGCAGCATGGCCCAGAAACCAGAATAACCTTGGTAGAAGCAATAACTGACTTCACCGCAATATCTTGATGACTTGTAATTTCATCCCCTGCCTTTTCTACTCACCAGATTGTGTTTAATTTTAAATGTCACACGTTGAGAGGAACATTTGCAGAAATACCAGCATTTGACCTTCAGCAACAATGGTTTCCATCATTCTACAATCATTCCTTATCTCTCTCAAAACAGGGGAGTTTTTCAGACTCATATTTCTCCCCAAGTTGCCACTTCTAACTGGCTAGTGAAGAATAATTTTTTCTCATTAATTGATTTGTTTTCTTATGAGTTTCTTGTCAGGATTGGCAGCTGCCAATCTCAACTTTATTTAACACCAGACCTGTTCTGGGAAAGCTACTTCTCTCTAATTCCATTTAGAGATGTATAGAGAGTGACAAAATTAATCTGTGAGAATTTCTGAGGACCACATTACTCAGAGAACCATTGTCCTAGCTCTCTTCTTCCTCAGACCAACACCAAACCCAACAACATGTCCTCAGCTTACCTTCATCTTTTATTCTTCATCTGTTTGTTCTTCTCCATCTTGAACCAACCAAGGGGGAACACACCACTGAGAGAGCTCAGCAAGCTGCCCCAACAGGAACACTCTTCCACTGATCAGCTCCTTGTTTCTTCTCTCAAATTGGTTGGTTCCTGGTTGATATATCTCTAACCCCACCCACCACTCCAACCATGATCACCTGGGGGAAGGTGGGGCCTCACACAGGTGGGCCAGGTTCTGCCTCTGGGGCCTTGGGGAACAAAACACGTTGCTGGTTTGGGACTCATCCACAGGTCAGCTCCAACTCAGGACCAGCACTTCAACCATTATCCATGTACACCAACTTTTTTCAGTTCATTGCTCCTTTGAATGTTCTTCATACACAGAGGGAGGTTTTCCACCCTCTCTACTCTGCCCTGGTGGTGAGGTCACCTCTGGAGGATTGGGTCCAATTCTGGGTTCCCCAGTTCAAAAGAGATAAGGAGCTACTGGAGAGAGTCCAGCAGAAGCTATGAAGATGCTGAGGAGACTGGAGCATCCCTGTGCCCAGGAAAGGCTGTTGAGCTGGAGAAGAGAAGACTGAGAGGAGATCTGATCAAAGTTGATCAAGAGCTAAATACCAAAAGGATGGGGCCAGACTCTGGTCAGTGGTGCCCAGGGACAGGACAAGGGGCACCGGGCACCAACTGGAACCCAGGAGGTTCCATGTGAGCAGGAGGAGAAAGTTGTTTGGGGTGAGGGTGTTGGAGCCTGGCCCAGGCTGCCCAGAGAGGTTGTGGAGTCTCCTGCTCTGCAGAGATCCCAAACCTGCCTTGACACAATCCTGGTCCCCCTGCTCTGGGTGACCTTCTGGAGCAGGGGGGTTGGACTAGATGATCTCCAGAGGTCCCTTCCCTCAACCTGCTGGTCACACTCTTCTTAATGCACCCTTGACACAAACAATTCAATTTAATTGTTTAATAATAATTTAGATGTAAGTACTACGTCTGTGCTCCTTAAAACAGAAGGAGCTCAACACAACCTGCAGCTCTTACTCACACATGGATATTATTGGTCCAAAGACTGTGGATCCCATCCTAAGCTCCAGGTCACCCTGGGAAGGAAAAGGTGGAAAAGGCTTCATCTGGGACAACTAAGAGGAAAGAGCAACTTAAATCCTTCCCCATCCAATGTGCTCTTCAGAGCATGAGATGTAAGAGGGCTTGTCAGCCTGGAGGAGATGGATTAGTGAGCTCATGGAAGTGAAGCTGCATAATAAATACAATTTCTCCCTGGATCCACGATCTGTATGAGGTTGACCCTCCAGGGTCTGCCCTGTGCATCAATGCACACACATATCCCTGGAGAGAATGCATTGAGGTGTCAAAGGGTTGTGGCCAATCAATCACTCCTTTGGCCACCATCCCTCTTCCCCTCCCCTCGGGGGGGGCAACGTTCTGTGTTTGATTCTTTCCAGTCATCATTTATTCCTTTTGAAAGAACAAGCCTCCTTTGTTTAGGGGCTCCTACAAGTTGCACGAGATGGGAGGGGTGGGATGGTGGGGGGATTCTCTCACAGGGTCTCGGAGGCAAAGCCCCACAGCTGATTTCTGAGTACACCACGTACCACGGTGTCACAAAGATACCACAAACAGAGAGAAGTCATGCAGCCATGTGTTATGGGAGCTGGCCCCATATTCATGCCAAGATTCTGGATTTCCTGGCGCTCTCGAGCTCTTTGGACCACGGGGATTATACATTGCACAAGGTATCGGATGCCAAACACTGACTTCTAAAAAAGCACATGGGAAACAAATCAAAATGACCTCTTAAAAAAAAAGAAAAGGATCTTATAGATATGTTTTTAACAATAACAGAGCAGGAAACTTTGCCTTAGTAGACATTTACCCAGCTTATCTGCCTGCTGGCATTCCTCAAGTGCACTTGAACACACGCTGGGCCACCTAGGTCTGGGATCCTCTCCAATTTCACCAACGGAGCAAGGTCAGCCCAGGGCAGGGGTTGGATAAGATTCCTCTCAGTGAAACCCCCACTGTCCATCAAAAATGGTGCAATTCCATCAATTGGCAGCAAACTTCTTTTTCAGTCAAAGATTATTGCAGAGCTGGGAACAGCTGGAGTTGTTCTTCTGAACAACGGGTCAAAGCCATGTCCTGACTGCTTGGCCATTGAAGACTTAGTGCACTTTGCACAACACTGGGAATATTCACCATAAGAGGCATGATTAAAATTACTTTTAACTTCTTAACTTACTCAACAATGACTTTGATAAATAAGATGTTATACAGATTATATGGTTTTATATCCCCTTTGCCAGGGAGGAGATAGAGCATCAAGAAAGGTCCCTGGCCAGCAAAACCCTTGCACACTTCAGCACATGAGTAATGATGTCAAACTTCATTGCCAAATTTGACCCAGGCAACGTTGATACAGGTATTTCAGGACTTAAACTGGATGCTCCATCCCTGGAACCATTGCAGGTGAGGTTGATCAGGGCTCTGAGCAACCTGCTCTAGTTGCAGATGTCCCTGCTCAGTGCAGGAGGGTTGGACTAGATGGCTTGTAAAAGTCCCTTCCTACTCAACCCATTATGTCATTCTATGACATGAGTCATATCATCTAGGGAAGATCTCCCTTCTGGGATGAGTAAATTGTGGAAAAGTCTCTCAGTGAACACTAGGAGCCCTGAAGTCAGTTTAGAAAGTTCTCAAGCAGTGGCATCAGTCTATGGGTTCATCAACACTTTAAACCATCACTGTCTATGAAGGAATCAGTCTCATTTACCCCTGTCCTGTGCCACTCATCACCTCCAAAGTCACCAAAAGGACTGTCCCTCCCAAAAGTTCAGAATATGAAAAAGAATTAAATACTTATTCAGGGAAAACTTAGACTGAGATTAGAAATAAAAATGGTTTCAAACAAGACTCTCCACCCACCCCATATATCAACCCCACCTGGTTTGCAAACCAGTCCACACAGTCTAGAATCATAGAATCACTTAGGTTGGAAAAGACCTCCAGGATCATCAAGCCCAACCTTCATCCAACATCTCCCTGACCCCCAGACCATGTTCCCAAGCCCCACATCTACTCGTTTTTTGAACCCCTCCAGGGATGGTGACTCCACCACCTCCCTGGGCAGCCTGTTCCAATGCCTGACCACTCTTGCAGTGAAGATCTTCTTCCTAATGGCCAATCTAAACCTCCCCTTTGACCCAGAGGGTAGCATCTGATACAAGACAAACAAGCAGCCTCGTCTCCTGCTGCTCAGCTGCAGTTTTTGTAAAGAACTGTCAGTTATGGTATATTTATAATTTGATTTTCCCACCTTTTTTAAAAAAAATTATCAATTTTTCAGCTGGTCTGTTTCCTCAAGGCCAGGCTGGAAGGGGCTCTGAGTAACCTGCTCTAGTGGGAGGTGTCCCTGCCCATGGCAGGGGGTTGGAACTAGATGATCTTTGAGGTCCCTTCCAACCTTGACAATTCTAAGACCAGAAGGGAACCTCTGATCTGTAAAAGACATGATTGTAGCCACCTTGGGTCAGCCCATGCTGGTGTTGATCTGCTCTCCAAGCCACGAATCTGTGACTTCATTCAAGCCCAGAATCTACACTAATTTCAGTCAGGACCCTACTAATTGAAAAATGTTTTCAAAAAAAGCTCCAGAATCCTACTGGAGGAGTGTGATTTATTTTGCTCTCTTTAACATTTTGCTCTCTTTTAACATCTGTTGCCTGAAATCTTATTTTCATGCCTTCCTTAGAAGAACACAGGCTGGGAAGTTCATGGTTTCATTGGAGCATCACCACCAGGAACAGTAAAGACTATAAAGACAGCTCAAGCCATCTAAGTGTAAGGATCACTTGCACTACTGTAGACCAAACAAATATAAAATCGAGATCCAGATTCTCCTTTACCTTTGGACACAACCAGGAACCCCCCAGAATGAGGGAAACTCCTGAGGACAGACTAGAAATGGCAGCTTTGGCTACAAATGGGTTCAAGAGAGTGAAATTATGTTGATATCTGCAAATACCTGAATATCTGCAGCAACAGTGAGGAGGTCACTGCAGCAGTGATGTGATCCAGGTCCTGGATCCTTGATAGAGGGAGCAGAGAAGGGCAGGGACCTGGGCAAGGGAGGGGATGTGGGAAGCCAGATGAAAAGTTTTATGAGGTGATTATTAAACCCTTTCTCAGTGCCAAGCACAGCACAGGGCTGCCAGCTTGTCTCGCTGCGAAACCAAAACCAAAATAATGAGACGGGTCCTAATCACGGGGTGTCCAATGGCTGATTGTCTATCTGTGCTGCCTGACGAGCTTCACCACCCTCAACAGCCTGGGAGAGGAACTCAGAGGTGGCAGAGAAGCTTCCACCAAGGGCAACACTCTTTCAGTGCCCTTCATTGATGCAGGCTCCTAATCCAGCCATAAAAGCTGTGATGAGAACCCAAAGTACCCAGGAGCCAGGGCTACCAGGGGCTGGCTTCTGTCCCAGGGACTGGAGAGAAGATGGGACAGTCTTTCAACCACCTACTCGTGGAGCTGAATTCTTTAGTCGTGATTGCTTCATTCCATTGACCCAGGAGTAGCATCTAGGAGCCTGGAGAGTGGGTGGTCTGATTTATTTGTCACGTAATGAAATAACATCTGGGGCATCTTCATCCATTTAGGCACCTTAATAGGTGGTCTGAGTATAATCCATCCTTCAAGTATAGGGTACAGATGTCTACAAATGAAAGGGAAGCTTTCTCCTGAGGGGTGGAAGAAGACACCTTTGCTTTGTCCTTTGGCTTCTCTCCTCAGGGTGACATCAAGAGCATCAGAGTCATAAACATGGGCTCACAATGTTTATATCTGGACCTAACACCAACTGCAAAGAGCATGTGGATGTTGAGTTAAAGATCCAGGTTTTGACTCATTTTATCACACATTTTGAATCTGACCATGTTTGCTGGGTCACAAGCAGGGGCTTGGAGGGGGCTTGTCAAAGACAGGGCTGAGACACAATAATATGCTGTGACTCAACACAGAGACTGATCCTGAGACATGTATGGGCTGGATGGACCCAGCACCATCCACCTGAGAACGTCGGATGCATCAGGGTAAGACCTTCTTCACTATGAACGGATCTCACCTCTCCAAAGGGCTGGTACAAGGTTCCCTTTCTCTGACACCATCAACCTTCATGCTGTGGCTGGTCTATTTTTAAATAATGGAGGCAATGCAGGGAATCTCCTTCTCTGGAGGCTTTCAAGACCCATCTGGATGCTTTCCTGTGTGACCTGCCCTAGGTGAACCTGCTTTGGTAGGGGGATTGGATTAGATGGTCTCTAGAGGCTCCTTCCAACCCCTACCCTGCTGGGATTCTATGAATATGGCCCTGTGTAAATCATCTCTCTGAGGATATTTCTGCCATTCTCATTGAACTTCTTCTCTCTTGCAAGAAGCTTTCTCCACAGCTCGTTTTCATTTGCCTTGACCTCTTTTTCATCTCATTCCTGCAGTGATGGTGACCTTCTCACATCTCACCTGGAAAGGTCACCACCACCATGCCAGATTGGCTCAGAAGAGGCAATACAAGACAGACTTCCTTGACCTATGATGCTGTCCACCCATCTGAACACAAGTGGGACATGTCAGCTGGCTTTAGGACCTGGAGGCAGATTTCTATGCCTAGAACAAGTAGTTCTGGTAATTCTCCAAGAGACCAGAGGGAGGAATATTCTTAAGGAAGGGAGAAATGTTCTTAAGAGAACTGTGAGGGGCTGATGTAATGTTCTGTGCTATGATATTCCCAGTAGGAACATATGACTTTGGGTCACAGGTGCCTCTGTTTTTCCACTGCACATCCACGTGGCTTTGCCTGCAAGCATGGAATCTATATGACTGGTGTTGCCTTTTATAAAATCCATGCTTTGTCTTGGTCTCTTCCCAGTAAACTCTTGGCTCACCATAGATGGACCTGGTAAGCTTCTCCTGTGCAATTCATAGCTGGATGAGCCTGTGGGGTGGATGGAGAAAGAGACCTCAGGTCTCCAGCCCTTGCAAATCCCACAGGGAGCTTCTATCTACACCCACTCCTGCAGGAACACCATGACAACGAGCTCAAACTGTGCAAATTGGCTGCAAAATGCTGATCTTCAGTCAGTAACACAGAACTTTGCCTTTCTCTAGACATCCAAAACACACTTGGACATCCCCCAAACACCCCTTACCAGCTCCCAGTGTGATAAGCAATCCATTAAAGGAGCTAAAGCTGTCAGCAATGCTGGTCTTGGAGGACACATTAAATCTATTCTCTCCCCTACCAGACCACTCATGCAGAACATCACCACCTCACCTCTTGGACACTAAGATCCAAGTGAAGCGAGAGCAGCTCTTGAGCTTTCAAAACCTACTGACGTGACCTACCATGTCTGAAAAGCTTCTTCTACATCAAAGGCATTTCTTCTACTGATCTTTAGAGCAGGAAAAGATCTGGGTAGGAAGGTGATTTGGACCCTACACTACAAGATCCTTTTCTGAGGATCTGTTTCCACTGTGAAAATGTCCACAGGTTAAAAAGAAAACATCAAGATGTGCTACAGCTCAGTAAAAGAAAAGAACCCCTAATAAAACAAAGTCTCCAAGATGAGGAGCTTCTAAAGACAAGGCAAGTAGATAAACTAGGGGAAAAGGAGGTGAATTAAGTGAGACATGGAGAGATGAAGTAATTTAGGGGTACATAGTCTCTGTCACATCTTCAGCTCCTCAAGGTGGTTGAGATAATATGATACTCCTCATGCTTTTTTTAAAATTAAATGGAAAAAAGGACAACATCACAGCAAATATCAAGGACATGATGTTCAGATGTTCAGGGTTTGCACTGGGAAAGAAAAATTATGATAAGCACATGATGCTGAAAGGGTTGATTAAGGGACATGTGAAGGGAGGAGAGAGGGACAATTCCTATTAGAGTACAGAATAAGGTATAAAGCCAAAAGGGACAAACAGAAGTAGTAGGACAGATCAGCAAACATTGATGAGGATGTTGTTGTCTTTGAACAGCACCAGGGTGATTCTAGACAGAAAAAAACCCCACAAAAGATAAAAATCATCAGCAAAAGGTTGGCATGAACCAGTGCCTGCTCTGAGTGGTGCTGGGCTGCACAAGAAAAGCTGCTTATCATGTAGAACCACTTACCCAGCCCTCAAATTTGACTTCTTTCTCTCAGCTGAAAAGGTGACATTCCCATGCTGAATTTTAGGGCTTTTTTTCTTTTCTCCAGGCTCAATGATTCTCTGCAGATCTGGTGCAGCTAATCCAAGTCAGGCAGATCGTGTCATGAGTAGTCTCACTTATTTCTTCATTGGTAAGGTCCTAAAATCACTGGAATAAATGGAAAGAAAACCAAGTGGTCAAGTCACTGAACTGAGATATCTTGAACAATATTGGGCAGGTCTTTAAGATACATAATGAGTTATTCTGTGCCTAATGCCTGAAGTTTATAAGAGATAAAGGTCAAGGGAAGGGTTTCTACCCCTCTGCTCCACTCTGGGGAGACTCTTCTGCAGAGTCCTCAGCACAGCAGAGACATGGAGCTGGGGGAGCGGGGCCAGAGGAGGCCCCAGCAATGGTGGGAGGGCTGGAAGCCTCTGCTGGGAGGCCAGCCTGGGAGTTGAGCTTGTTCATCTGGAGAAGAGAAGGCTCCAGGGAGACCTTCTGGTGGCCTTTCAGTACTTCAAGGGGCCTGTCAGAAAGATGGGGACAGACTTTTTAGCAGGGTCTGTTGGGACAGAATGAGGGGTGATGGTTTTAAACTAAAAGAGGGAGATTTAGACTAGAGAGAAGGAAGAGATTTTTTACACTAAGGGTACTGAGACCCTGGGTCCAGGTTGCCCAAATTGGTGGTAGAAGCCCCATCATTAGAAACATTCCAGGTCAAACTAGATGGGACTCTGAGCAACCTGCTCTAGTTGCAGATGTCCCTGCAACGGAGTTGGACTAGATGACCTCGAAAAGCCCTTTCCAACCCAAACTATACCATGATTCTATGCAAGGAATTTCTATTTGTTTGGATAACAAGCTTTGATTGCAGCCGAGTTCCTAGATGCTCCCTTGGACATCACATTGACCTCTCCAGGAGGCAGCATTTGCTTGGTCGGGCTCAGAGAGAACACCCATTCTCTCCCTGGGACCATTTTCCACCCTGGAGAGGACTCTCACACATCACTCTCCTGCTCCTTGCGCTTGTGCTCATTCTTGTTCATTCCTCTCTGATAAAGTAACGTTTACTTAAGGCTGGAAAATCTTACTTTATGAACCTTTTACTTCATGGCTTGGGCTCGGCTCAGCTGAGAAATTAGAGGCCACATCCTCACATAGTATAAAATGGGAACGGGGCCAGTTTCCACCAGGGGAGAATCCAACCTCCCCTGGCAAGAGCAACGCTGCTCAGACCGACCAGCGAGGGTTAACGGGCTGTCGTGCTCCACTTTTAACATCATCTCCCACAAAAGGAGAACACAAGAGACACAGAAAGAGAGATTTTCTGAGGGAGCACAAATTCTAATTGCAGTCGGAGGCCGATATTCTCCGTGGTTTGCAGGAGAGGCATTTACAAGCCTCAGGCATCACTAAATGAACCTTTAACTTGCCTCCTAGCTCTGGTATATCTGTCCCACCCAGCTCTTTAATTACTCAGTGCCTAAGAAGCATTTTGGACGTTGAAGTCTGTCACCCCTTAAGCTGTCTGCCCGACTCTTCATTTCACGAACAAGATCCACACAACCCTCACCCAGCCAATGGCAGGCTGGTCACACAAGTATTATGTTTTTCCTCTCGCTGTCTCCTGTTTCACCACTGTAGGAATTACACAGCCAAGAGCACGGCAGGAATAATGGCTCTATTCATTTCCCCCGGGGACTAATTCTTACAGATGGCAAGCACCACGATGGGGCAAATTAGCTTCTTATTTCCTTGGGAGGCTTAAAGTTATAAGCTCATTTTGTTGTTGTTTACGGGGGAGCTCGCCGCGGGGACGGTGCAAGCCTGTACATTGCTGTGGGGAGGAAAAAAAAGAGGTACAAATCCTGTACCAGCGGTGGTCAGGGGGTAGAGGAGGGGATGCTAGGAGGACCCTGTCACTGCTGAGCCCGTACCCGTCGTGGGCTCAGATCTGCAGCCAGAGGAAAGCTTTCTGGCTGCCTGGGCTCCCAGTCAGGTGCTGATACCAAGAGGAGGCTTAGCGAGGCTGCAATCCAGGATCACGGCTGTGGCAGTTTGGGAAATGGGGATTTGTGAGTGTTTTCTGGGGAGAAGTGGTAGAAAAACAAGCGTGTTTTCCACAAACAGGCTTGGCTGCTGTGAGATGGCTTGGAAATGTGCTGCAGGTGAAAAATTGGGAGATCCTTGTGTATCTGAACATCTCCCTGGTGAGGAAAGGCTGAGGGAGCTGAGCTTGGAAAAAAGAAGACTGAGTGGTGACCTCATTAATGTTTATAAATATATTAAGGGAGAGTGTCAGGAGGATGGAGCCAGGCTCTGCTCAGGGACATCCAGTGATAGGACAAGGGGTAATGAGTGTAAGCTGGAACAGAGGAGGTTCCACATCAATAGGAGAAGAAACTTCTTCCCAGCGAGGGTGACAGACACTGGCCCAGGCTGCCCAGGGAGGTTGTGGAGTCTCCTTCTCTGGAGATGTTTAAAGCCCTCCTGGACGTGTTCCTGTGTGACCTGCTCTAGGTGATCCTGCTCTGGTGGGGGGGTTGGACTAGATGATCTTTTCGAGATCCTTTATGATCTTCTGAGACACTGCAGAAGAGAAACCCTTGATGTTGGGTGGCAGTTGAAGGGAAGCAGCTCTTAATAACATCTCTGATGAATGATGGTTACTTGTGTCTTTGACAATTCCTGTCTGAGATCCAAATCCAGGGTTTTAGCAAGGAAATAAAACCCTATCCAACATCTTTTATTACTACTCGTGGTCCATTACTACTCATGAGAAAAGATTTTTGACCAAGATCTCATAAAAAGCAACATTATGGGCCGGATTAGTGACTGGTATACATTGAAATCTCCAGAGAGATGCTGATTCACGAGGATATATCCTATTTTCTGCTTGGAAAATCAGACAGACAACCATGTATGTGAAGGCCCAGCCCTGTCTGGAAATGCCATCTGGGAAAGGTACATGACTGAAGCTCAGTGGGTAATCACAACCACACCATGATTACTAAAGGGAAAAAAATGGCCTTGTCTTTGCAAGGATCTTCTGTTGACTTTTGAGACTGTTTCTCGTGTGTCTCAAGAAGAAAATGACTGTGAAGGAAAACATTCATGGGTACATCAGTTTGGGGGTCATCACAGAATCACAGGGATTGGAAGGTCCCTTCCAACCCTGACAATTCTATGATTCTATGATTTGATATCAGAGGCACTCACAAGAGGCTTTTATGGCGCACAAGTGACAATAGTGCAGATTTTTAGATCATGTGGAGTAATTTCCACCACTATTAATGAGGTTGCAATGGTCACCATAAGCAGAAAGGTGGCATTTATGTTCTCTGCATCTGAGATGTTTCTATGTCTTCATAAAAACATTAACTCTCCTTTTTCCAAATACTTCAAAATATTCAAAAGGAAAAATCACTGTCAACAATATCACAACAATCTGAAAATTCCTTTCTGAGGGAAGAGGACACAATCATTTGGATTAAATATCATATAAACCAATATCATTTGGTTTAAAATAAATAAAATCATATGTATGAAACAGATATCACCTATTATAATAATCTTTGCAATTATAAGGGTTATTGCAGCACATAAAACAATCTTAGAAATGAAAAGTCAGGGTGACATGGGAATTGGTAATTCTCTTTTCTGACAAGATTAAGACAGAATGTTTCCATCCTACAAAATGTTACATTTGCATATGCACAGACACACACATATGTTTGCAAAATGCAGCCTTCTAAGAGACACATTTTTCTTCTGGGAGTTTTCTTTGTGAAAAAAAATAAATTTAAAATTAAAAATCCTAGTTTCAACACAGAAACAACCTCTTCAGAAATCTTCCAGCCACACTCACAGAAAAATAAACCTGATTGTTCTGCAAAGCCACCATACCATGAGGTAATGCTCTAGATGGTGTAAACTACCCCAAAATTCTAGGTACTCTGAAGTAAATGTGGACAAGTCAAGTAATGTGTGAGGCTACGTTTCTCCATATCCGTTTTTATGTGCATCCACCACCACCATCAGAGAAAAGGGATCCTATCTGTTCCTCCAGCCCATGGTTTTGTTGGCTCTACTCTCCAAGTGGGATGCATTTTTTGAGCAATCATGAGCTCTGCTGCTTCTCCTGCTGTGGCAGGTTGGAGCTTCAGCACAGTTTGTCCTTGGCTCTGCAGAGCGATCTCACTCCCTGTTGTAGGGTGACCACCTCCATTTTCTTCAGAGACAGAAAAAAAACACAAGAAGAAGAAGAAGAAAAGAAGCAGAAGAAGAAGAGGAAGGAGAATAAGTGGAAGAAGAAGGAGAAGAAGGAGAAGATGAAGAAGAAGGAGAAGAAAGAAGGAGAAGAAGGAGAATAATAAATGGAAGATGAAGAAGAAGGAGAAGAAGGGGCAGAAGAATAAATGGAAGAAGGGGAAGAAGGGGAAGAATAATAAATGGAAGAAGGGGAAGAATAATAAATGGAAGAAGGGGAAGAAGGGGAATAATAAATGGAAGAAGATGAAGAAGAAGGGGAAGAAGGAGAAGGAGGGGAAGGAGAAGAAGGAGAAGAAGAATAAATGGAAGAAGATGAAGGGGAAGGAGAAGAAGGAGAAGAAGAATAAATGGAAGAAGATGAAGAAGGGGAAGAAGGGGAAGAGGAGAAAAAGGAGAAGGAGAAGAAGGAGAAGAAGAAATTGAAAAAGAAGGGGAAGAAGGGGAAGAGGGGAATAAGGAGAAGGAGAAGAAGGAGAAGAAAAAATGGAAAAAGAAGGGGAAGGAGGGGAAGGAGAAGAAGAATGGGAAGGAGAGGAAGGAGAGGAAGAAGAAAGAAAGAAAAACCCCCACATATTGATTGTATTGAATCACAAAACCAACATCACGCTGTGGCAAAAATTCCTTCCTTGCTCTGATGTCTCTCTCCCTCCTGGCTTTCTGTCTTTGCTTGGAGCCAGTGGTTGCTGGAACCACCAAGTCCTGCATTTCACTGGGCCAAGTCCTTGCCTGCATCCACCACCACTAAGTCCCAAGCCCTGGGGAGGAAAGCCCAGGCTAGCAAAGCCACGCAAAACACACCCATGTCAGCAACATCCACACACAGATTAATGATTCCTGTGGTAGACCCGTTGCTGGTTTTACAAACACAGACTCAGGGCAGAGAAGAGGAGGAGGAGGAGAGGAGGCATGGAGGTTTAATGACAAAATCACAGCGAGCTTTGCCAGGGCATTTCATTATATAAGTTGAGTGGTACGAACGTTTCCTCCGCCCCTGTGACCAAAGGAATGCAGGGAGCACGTGGCTCGACCCAGCGGGTGAAATGGATATCTTGGTGAGTCCAGCAACACCATCAAGCTCTCCAAGCAGCCCCAGCAGTGAATGAACGAGCTGCTCCACAGCTCCTCTAACTCCAGTCCAAGGGATTAAACGCTTCACTCCAGGGTTTGCAGGGGAAAGCCTGGGTGAGGCAGCCAAAGGCAGAGCACAGCAAGCATGCAAGGAGTTCAACTCAGGATTCCTTATTAAAGGAATAACAAAGTAGAAAAATCCAGCTGCTCAAAAGCAAAAGGCTCCGTGTTTCTGCAGGCTCCAGGCTGGAGGGCTTGTAACTCAATATTGCCATTTTCTATGTTATTTCTTTTTTCCAAATCCATCCTTCCCATCATGCACACACTTTCTTCCTTCTCCTGACTTTGCACACTGAGGTCTCTGAGGTTAAATTTGTGTTATTACCGATGCATGTACCACCCAGTGTCCTTAGTTCAACAAAGGATAGATTTAGATTGGATATTAGAAAAAAAGATCTTTCAACTGAGGGTGATAGAACAGTGGAATGGGCTGCTCAGAGAGGGGGTGGAGGCCCCATCGCTGGAGTCCTTTAAGGTCAGGCTTGCTGGGGCTCTGAGCGGCCGGCCCTAGGTAGAGATGTCCCTGCTGGTGTAGGGAGGTTGGACCAGATGAGCTCTAGAGGTCCCTTCCAGCCTCAAACGTTCTATGATTATAAGAAATTATAAATTACTTCTTCTCAAGAAATATATATATCCTTGAGTGACCCCTTTTTGGGTACCCTTGAGTGGGAGGTTCTCCCTTTTATGACTGAGTATATGCACATTATGGGTCATCTTCCTAAAAGAATATTTGCAAAACAAAGGAATTAGTTGTGTGGTGTTATATCCCAACCTGACATAAAATCATAGAATGTTTGAGGCTGGAAGGGACCTCTAGAGCTCATCTGGTCCAACCTCCCTACACAAGCAGGGACATCTCTACCTAGGGCAGGCTGCTCAGAGCCCCATCAAGCCTGACCTTGAAGAACTCCAGGGATGGGGTCTCCACCCCCTCTCTGGGCAGCCCATTCCACTGATCTATCAATCACCTTGATATTAAAGAACTTTTTTCTAATATCCAGTCTCAATCTCTCCTTTCCCAGCTTAAAACCATCACTCCTTGTCCTATCATTAAAAACCCTTTTGAACTTGAACTTGCAATTTACTTTGGTCCCTTGGAGTGCTGGGTAATTAATAAATCTGCATTTTGGGTCGTTACTGCTGTTTGGTGAGTGCCTCCACCAGACAGATATTCTCATTTGATTTATCTCAAGCCGATAACTTACTCCACTTACTCTCCAGCACCAAGATTTAAAAAGAGATGCCCCAGCTGACCTCCAGCAACACCCACCCAGCCCCTCTCCCCTGTTGGCTCCCGTCAGAGCCCTGCCTGTCAAGCACTTGCAGCCTTCCAGCCTCTGCAATCTCGGTATCGCGGGTGGCAAGAGTTTGTATACAAAGCTGTCACCACCCTCAGGAGTGGGTGGATTTTCCAGCTCATCTGTAACCTGAGTGGCACTTCAGCCCTGGGATCTTTCTTCCTAGTGTCAACAGCATGCAGCGCCGCGCTATCCCCTTACACATTATCTTCGATCAACTTGATGGGCAGGAGGGAACAGAGCCAGGAGTAATTGTGACAGGCTGGGTGTTTTTACAGGCACAATAGTTAATGGGCTGGTTAATGTAAAGGATTAGCCCCTTCATCCCCGGGACATATGAGAGGGGAGGAAGAAGGAGGGGAAGGGGGGGGGGGGCTACTCGGCGAGCCCCAGTAGGAAATGTCATGATCAGCTTGTGACCAGATAGAAGCAAATCAAAAAAATCCTCTCTAGTATCTTATTGGTACCCTGATGCTCATGGCAGCCAACACCAAAATCAGAGCCATGCTTCAGGGGAGCAGGGAAAGGATGGGAAAGCTAAAGATGTGCTCTTCACCCTCAGAGAGGAAGGCAGAGGGGAAGATCTCAGCTGTGCTGTGATGACTTCAAGCCCCCTCTCCCCAAAACCATGCAGAATGTCACGACTCTGTGTTGGGGGGGTTCAATAACCAGTTGCCCAGAGGTATTGCTGGAGCTGCCTGGGTGTATGGTGGACATTTGCCACATTGCCTGAGACAGCAAAGCCCACAGAGCTGACCCCTGAGGCTCCAGCCTCTCCCTGGTGCATCCACCTTGCATTACAGCAGCATTAGCCAGAGGAGTCCATCGAGTGTTATTGTATCACCACTAAGTGCCCCAGATTAGAGGATTTATGGCCATATGCATCAAGAAACCCTTCCCTCCAGATTCTTCAGGCAGGAGGCTTTAGCCTGGATCTGCTTAGAACACAGAGACAGTCCTGGTGAGACACTCCCCAGAAAAACTGCCAAGCACCAGGAGAAAAGGAACCACTGTCAGCAGAAATTTAGGAGGATTTAGAGCTGGCTTGATAACATCCAAGCGAGGCAGGTAAATCACAAGGAGGTAGAAATCTGGGGCTGTTTTCCCTTGTGTCAATAAGGTATTAATTTTTATACAGCCAAATAACTCTCAGGTATGTTCTAGGATAGAGCTATTTGGGGTTTGCGTTAGGCTACTGGGATTTAACCATGTCCACAGGCCAAATCTCTGTCATCTGCATGGCAAAGTAATGTTTAGCATCTTCCTCATCACAGTCACCTTCTGCTGTGTCACATGGTCCCAACTACTCCAAAAAAAATCAGTTTAAGTTGGTGAAAACTCATTGAAAAAAAATTATCTCCTTCCTTCCCTTCTCTCCCCTAATTTCAACTTCAAGAAATATCAAAAATTTCAACTTAGCTGCTTTTCTATTCCTTGTTTTGATATATTTTAATTATTATTGTATATTCTGATATTTAGGTGAAAGGGGGAAAATACAGGGAAAGGTTTAAAAGTAAGTTTGTGGTTATTTCCATCTTTGATCAGCCAATTCACATTGACTTCAGCAGCATCATTGTACTGCCATAATCATCATTAGCACCCAGCTAACTCCATGGAACCAGTCCCTGTGCTCCCCATGGTACAATCCCTTCTATATCTGTATTTAGGGCTAGGGTATAACCCTAATAATATTGTTCAATGGATTTGGCCACCCTTGGTTCAGATACCTGCTCTCTGCCATATTCCCTCCACCACTGACTCATCTCTTTAGTAGGGATTTTTTCCAGCACCCTGGTTTTCACCACTTATGGGGTCCCACAGCCTATTCTGGGATGGGAAAGAGAGATGGGTCTTCAGAACCCTCCTCTTCTCCTAAGAGAGAAGACACTTCATCTGAATCCCCTCAAAATTTGGTGGCAACAGGGATTTGAGTGCATCAGGAGAGCTGATGAAGCCTGAAGTATGAGTTGGAGCTGAGAGAGGCTCAGCTGAAGTAGATAATTATAGATATATAAAGTGAGAAGAGATCAATCCCACCCCCTTAATCTAATTTAGAGATCTTATTATTCTATTTTTACTATTATTTTGTAATGATGGTCTGTAGTGACACCTGCTAAGAACCAGCCCTTCATTTCTCCATTGGGGTCCCTTCATTTCTCCATTGGGGTCCCTTCATCCTCCTTCCCAAACATGCATCTAAATTCTACAAAAAATCAACTGTAGTTTCAGTTTTGGGGTCACACACACAAAAAAACCCCAAGGTAGCAGAGCTAAATTTTCTGCTCAGGGCATTCTGCAGCTTTGGGGATTTCCCATATGTCCACATATACAAAAAAAGGTTGAAAGGAACCACGTTGCTGTGGTGAAATATGAGTGTCACAGAGAAGTCAAAGGGGAAAGTGATTGTTCTGCTCACAGGGACTGAGCAGCTTTCAGAAAATTAGCCAGGGGCTAAACCCCCCAGCTGTCAATAATATATGACATTTAATTGCCAGTTTCTAAGAGAGACCCATTCATTTTTTTGGACACTAAAGGGGTCAGGAGTTGTTCTAGCCCTACCTTAAAGGCAAGGACATGGTTGTACAACACCAGTTAAAATTTAGCCATATGCTGTGTCTTAGGGAAGGGGGAATATTGTGGTAGATCCAACAAAGAACAAGGTCTGCACTCAGCAAAGGGCTCCCAAAAGCAGTGGGGCTAGAAATCACCCTACATCAAAGAGCTCAGGGACAAAGCAAGGATTATCATGGTCATTATAGATCAAGGCAGCAAGAGATTAAAGAGATTCTTTTTATATATATATATATATGTATAAATGTATACAGTATTCTGGCATCATAAAGGGACCCTTAAGTGACACTTAATTATTATAAAATATGTACTAAATCAACGATGCAGAATGGGTGGTGTTGAGAGAGAAGACAAAAAGAGCATTTTTCACATTTTCCAATTCATAAATAAAGTAAAGAGGTAACATAACATGCCCAAGAAGCCCAACCAACCAAGTTCTGACCAAGGACCTGTATTTTTCAGGGTTGGGTTTTTTTCCCTGCAGAAGCCATTTAAACAAATATGTATTTTAGCAAAGGCTAGAGCTGATTCAGCTGGGAGAGAACTTTTAAATTGGCCTTTCTAGAGAAAAATAAAGTCCCAACTCCCAACACAAGTGGGGGAAAGAAAACAAATCTCTTCAGGAAATAGTTACAGCAAATCTGTCACCAATAAAGTAGTCATTAGTTTAAGGCTGGACACATCTCATTTATAGATTTATATCTTAAATTATAGATCTATGTTGATTTCACCTGTGAGGGCAAGAAACAAAAGAGAAATTAAAAAAAAAAATCACAGATATCACACGTTTTCAGCAACCTTTGCAATATTTTGCTTTGCCAAGCAACACCCACTTCAACTCTGTGTCAGACCAAGAGCAAATCTATATTGCATGAATCAAGATAATATTTTCATTTAACAAAGGAGAAGGAGTAACTAGGGGGGAAAAAAAAGAACAGTTAAGAAGTACAGTTAATTAATGCAAGAATTAGACTGGATCAACTCATATGTTCGTTTCAAGCCACTAAAGCTTCGAGCTTCTGCACCTGGACCATTCAGGTTCCTTCCATGCTAACACAACAGTGAACCTGCCTCAACATAAACAATGTCCCATACCACAGGCAACTGACGTCAGTTTAGGGTTTATTTATACGAGGCAAGCTTAGATTAGAAGTAGCAGATGAGAAGAGGGATGAGGAAGGATGAGGGGGAAGCAAAACAATGATTGAGATCAAAGCCTTTGTTGAGCAAAATGTGCTGCCTGTTGAGCATGGGCTTAAGTCCTCCTGGAAAAACATGTGGGCAAAGCAAGTGTGAGCCTTAATTATAGAAAAAAAACCTCACATTGATTCCAGAAGAAATGAAATAATTGTTGGTTTTGATTAAGAAAGTGATTTATTTATTTTTTTAGCAGCTTCTATGTGGTTTGGAAGCATCTAAGCGTGCGGGAAAAATTAAATACACTTACATGGTGTTAACATATGATGCAGTAGGACAAAGAAATAGGAAGGTGACTAAGGGACCTGCATTTTTTTTTTTCTTAAGCTAGGAAAGGAGAGATTTAGAGTGGATATTAGAAAAAAATTCCTTAATCTGAGGGTGATAGATGAGTGGAATGGGCTGCCCAGAGAGGTGGTGGAGGCCCCATCCCTGGAGACATTCAAGGTCAGGCTTGATGGGGCTCTGAGCAGCCTGCCCTAGGTAGAGATGTCCCTGTTTGTGTAGGGAGGTTGGACCAGATGAGCTCTGGAGGTCCCTTCCAGCCTCAACCATTCTACGATTCCAAAATAAAGGTTATTAAGTGGGGTTCTGAGCAACCTGCCCTAGGTAGAGATGTCCCTGCTTGTTGTAGGGGGGTTGGACTAGACGACCTTTGAATGTCCCTTCCAACCCAATGCATTCCATGACTCTATGATTTTAAGTGGTTAATTCCCAACAATCACCTGAAAATCCACTTTATTTTCCCTGACTAACCCACATAGTCATCTAGACAATCAACACCTGCTCTTAATTAATGACTAATACCCCAAACCGGAACCAGTGCTCCCTTGTAACACAGACATGACCTTCTGATCATCATCTCCCACCAGCAAATGTTCCAAGCAGCTGAGGACAGCCAAGTCCAGCCAACATCACCCACCTGCTGCTGCAGCTCCTGGAGCTGGGACTGCTCCACTACGGAGCTCCTTAGAAGGTTTGGGGTTGTTTTTTCTGCTGTGCTGTGTGCAGTGACCTGGATAGGCACAAATCCGGCACTTGAGCACTCACAAAGTTGGAAAGAAACAGTAAAAAAATTATCCAGGGTGTTTGGATGTTTTCTTTCCAGATAAAGTCACTCTTCCTGCATTCCACTAGTGCAGCAGAGAGTGATTGTCTTCTAAGATCCTTGGATGGGTTGGAACCCTTCACTCACAGTGGTCTACAACTAGAGACATCAGGGTGTCTCTCCAGGGACCATCTCCAGAGAGCAAGTTCAATGTTTTTTTTAAAGTTGCCCAGACTCCAGCACTAGCCCAACAACCCAGGACAATCTGGATATCTCTTAGAATCATGGAATGTTTTGGGTTGGAAAAGGTCATCTAGTCCAACTACCCTGCAGGGAGCAGGGACATCTGCAACTAGAGCAGGTTGCTCAGAGCCCTGGCCAACCTCACCTGCAATGGTTCCAGGGATGGGGCATTGACCACCTCTGTGGGCAACCTGGGCCAGGCTCTCACCACCCTTAGCACCAACAATTTCTTCCTTCTCTCTAGTCTAAATTTCCCTCTTTTAGTTTAAAACCATCACCCCTTGTCTTGTCCCAACAGGCCCTGCTAAGAACTCTGTCCTCATCTTTCTGATAGACCCCCTTTAAGACCTGAAAAGTCACAATTAGGTCTCTCTGGAGTCTTCTCCA
>VYZX01021697.1:4510-14703 GCA_013401335.1 Brachypteracias leptosomus
GGGGGCGGGGCTGGGCTGGGGTTCGGAGGGGGCCGGAGGGGCCCGGCCCCCCCCCTCCCCACCGTGGCCGCCCCTTTCCCGCCTCCCTTGTCCGGTGAAGAGCCCTCGGACCGCCCCCCCTGCCCGGCCCGGGAGTTGTTGCTCCCGGTGAACCGGAGCTTTCGGGGGGTTCTGGCGTCGTGGGGTCGGTGTGGGTGATTTAAGCTCGATTTAAACCCCCGGTGAGGAGAGTTTGAACCCGGCTGTGCAACGGGAGCGACCCCAACCGAGCCGGGCCGGGTGTAAACTGCAGCGGGGCGGGGTGTTTATTAAAACATCCTCACTTATTTGGGACCAAATAATTATAATCCGGTTACTTTTCCTCCGGTGCGGGCCAAATAGGATTGGGCTCGGAAATCCGGGCGGCTTTTGCGTTCAAACCGGAGGGAACTTCGCCGCCGTCCCCGTACTCAGGGGTTTCTCCTCGGCTCGTTCTTTTGGGGCCCGTTTAACGGCCCCGGTTCTCGGTGTGACACCGTCGGGCTGCACCCGGGCTCCGGTCGCTCTCCCGGACCACGACGAGCTTCAAAACAACTCCCCGAGTTGACCCGCCCTCGTCTGGGGAGGAAAAGGGAGTTGATTCCAGGTCTCCTCCCGTGGACTCCGAATGTTTCCCCGGTGGGTGAGGAGCTGCCGGTGACTCACGGGCTCCAGCATCCCCGGCAATCCCGGGCTTAAGGGAAACGGCTTCGTGGGAGCTGCTTACGCAAGGAGCTCGGTAACGGGACGGAGCCTCCCGGGGCTGCACCGGGGAGAGGTTCCCCTGCATTACCCCCCCGTGGGATGGGCTCACGGCCTCTGTGTGAGGTTAATTCCCCGCTGTGTTTGCTGGGGGTGATGCTCTCCCGGCGTGTGCAGGAGGGGATGGGTTTGGACTGAAGGAGGAGGTTCATAAAGCCCTTATTGTCGGCTTAACTCGTGGAGCTGCACAAGCCCACAGCTTGTCCCCGGGATGTCTGGACACAGAATTTCTGTGGGCTTGTCCAGCAGAATTTGAGCCTTCACAAATTTCTGGGAATTCTTGCGAAGGCTCAAATTCTTCAGCTCTCTGACAACATCACATTTCTTCCTCCCAGCGCGGCTGCGTTTCCAGTCCGGGGTGAAGTCTGATCCCAGTCACTCCTCATGTGATGTTTGGCTTCAGACTCTGGTTTGGGTTCATTTTTTGCTGTGCCTCACGTGGAGCTCGACTCTTCTAACCCTGGAGGAGCAACTCTCTTCATATAGTGATACTAGAGCTGCAAACTCCTTGTGCCACAGGGGCAGAGCTGGTTAGTTGGGCTTTAAATCATCCCAGCATTTTTTTTTCTCCAGCCCTTCTTTTCCCAGCCTTGAAAATAACACAAACAGAAGCCTGGAGGTGCTAATGGTGAGAATGAGATTGGTCCTTTCAGCAGCACAAAAGCCACCCTTGCAAGTAGGTGTCAAAAGAAAATAAACAGTAGGTGGGAGGACTTGTGGCCTTGCAGCTTTAACCCACGTGGGGGCTGTGGGTGCCCAGCTCCTTCCTGCTGACCCTGGCCAGAAGAACATTCTTCTCCCAGGAAATATGAGGGATGTTCCCCAAGGAAAACACGGTGGAAAACAGCTTGAACCTGCACTGAGTCGTTTAGTGGGGGGAATATCACATTTCAACTACTTAAAGGTGTGTTTTTCTTGCTGAGAAAATAAGATTATAGAGGGGGGGTGATGTGTGGTGCACCTGGAAGGGGCATCTCTTGGGGTGCTCACTGTGAACCCAGGGCTTGGAAGAGCCTGATGATGGAGCTGAGTGTGAAACACTTGTTGGGTCCCCTGCAGAGAGAACAGAGGGAGGCAAAGAGGGGTTGAACACCCAAATATTTGGCAAAATCAGGAGCATGAGCTTGGAACTGTCTTAATTTTTGTTGGTTTAGTTTAATTACTGTGTTCCTGGGGGAGTCCTGAGGCTGAGCAGTTGTGGTGGGACGTGGTTGTGGCTCTTCGTGGTGGGGAACTGCTCAACAAGTGTCTTGGCTCCTACAGCACTTTAGTTAAAGCCTCAGCTCCTCTCTGAAGAGCAGAGCAATAGATGTAGCTGGCAGGAGGAGGGCTGGGGTGCTGAGGGGAGAAGAGGAGGTGGAATTGGTGGTGGAATCCACCATGGCCTGATTTGTGGAGGTGCTGGTGCCAAGTGTCCCCCCGGGAGCACCGGGGTCTGCGCTGGAAATAGCCCTGCCCTGATTTATCAGGTGAATTTGCCTCCAGCTGCTGTTCCTCAGTGGCTGGGAAATGGTGGCTCTGAGAGATCCACACCCCATCATCAGCTCCAAGGGGCAGGGAGATGGGGCCTTGTGGAATTACTGTGATTGTTGGGAGTCTAACCCCGCTCCCGGCGTGAGGGAGGAGGGTTTAGGAAGCTCTGTGCCCTCATCCCCTCACCTTCCTCCCCTGCTGCCTCCATCCCTCAGCCCCACCAGGTCCTTGATGATGGTGCCGTGGTTAGGGCCAAACTTTACAGCCTTTAATTCTGTCGTGTGGGGTCGTGGCCACTGGGTCTTATTTGTGGCCGTGTTTTCAGTCCCAGCTCCTGGTGCTGCCCCCAAGGGTGTGGGAGCCCCAAGTCCTCTCCTGTGAGTGGCTGTTGGAGAGGAAAAGTTGATTTTTAAGTAAAAACAAATAAGGAAATTAGACTGTGCACGCTCATTAATAATCCTTGCATCACAACAGTGCTGCTTTTAATATAATAGATGGTCCCCAGCAGGGTTGGAGTTGTTGATTTGCCTTCAGGGTGTAACAAGAGTGGGGGTTGTGATTTATCCTGGAAAGCACAAACCCCCTCCCAGGAGGGAGGGATAAGTCAGAGTGATGCTGGTGTGGGAAGAGCCTTGGGCTCGGTGGAGCTGCTGAGTTTGTTTTGGGGGCTTCTCTGGTTTTTATGCTGCTCAGAGGCTTCGGGACACCCCGAGCTCAAGGTTTAGAGGGGTCTGGGTGTCGAGCTCGGTGCAGGTGCCTTTAGAGCAAAGAGAAGCAGCTGTTGGAAAATAGGGGGAAGTTTTTATTTAGCTGTGGTTAAAGGCATGAAAATGGTCACGTTTTTCTAGACTCTTGCTGGGACTCTTCCTGCTCTTGAGCAACAGCGTGTCCTTAAAAACACTGGAAAAGGCCCATTTGTGGGGAATTCTGTCCTGAAACAGGCTGGATCGTGCCAAGAATCCCCAGGAGGCTCCTGAGGCTGGGGTTTCACAAGCAGCAAGACCTTGGGTGTGATGTCAGAGCCCTTCGACCTCCAGCCTGACCACTAATATTTACAAATATTCCTCTTTTTCCCTCAGGACCAGCTCCCTTTTCACATCCTCGGTGCCCTTTCCTGGGGCTGGAGGAGCTGCTGAGCTCAGGGGGTTTTCTTGGGCCAGCCTTGTGATGAGGAAAACCCATTTTGCTGGGTGTTGGTGGTGGAGGAGGGTGGGTTTTGTAGGGGGAGCTGTGAGGTCCGTGCCCTGTCTCAGCAGCACCTCCTCGGAGCTTAGTGGCTGTAATGAAGGGATTAGGTCAGGTTGGGTTCAGAGCGGCCTCGTTAATCCCCGCTCGGTGTTTGGGCTCTTCTGGAGCATTAGGTAACCTGGTGGTGGGGCAGGGGTGGGGGCAGCACCAGGAGCCTCCCTCGAGGACCTTCAGCTCTTGGTTGGATGGAGCTGACCCTGCTTGAGAGCCCAGCACGGAGCCACCAAGGTGATGAAGGGAGGGGAACATCTGGGTCTTGGAGAAGAGGAGACTGAGGGGGCACCTTATTAATGTTTATAGATAGGTGAAGGGAGAGTGACAGGAGAATGGAGCCAGGATCTGCTCAGGGACATCCAGTGATGGGACAAGGGGCAGGACCAGAGGAGGTTCCACATCAACAGGAGAAGAAACTTCTTCCTGGTGAGGGTGACAGACACTGGCCCAGGCTGCCCAGGGGGGTTGTGGAGTCTCACCTCTGGGTTATAGAATCCCAGATGGTTTGGGTTGAAGGGACCTTCACAGCTCATCTCCAACCTCCCCTGCCCTGAGCAGGGACATCTGTACCTAGAGCAGGTTGCTCAGAGCCCAACCTCCCCTGGGATGGTTCCACCACCTCTCTGGGCACCCTGGGCCAGGCTCTCCCCACCCTCAGCCTCCAAAACTCCTTCCAGCTCCTCAAAATCTCCTTCTTTTCATTTCCAACCATCCCCCCTTGTCCTGCCCCAACAGGAACTGCTCAAAACTCTGTCCCCACCTTTAGGGCTGCAATAAGGATCAGAGATGACCCAAACCCAGCTCTTGTCTGGCTGCCCCTCTCCAAGAGGCAGAACCAGGAGGGTTCTCACCACGTGTTGTTCCACGGGGTGAAGGTTCCTCAGCCCCAGGTGGAGGCCTCCTCAGGATCTCCAGCTTTCACTGGTTGCTGCTCTGGGTGTGGTGGCCCAGCCAGAAATGCTGTTTGTGTAAGGCTGGAGTTTATTATAGTCCAGAGCTGGGCGTGAGTCACGGCTCAGCCTGATCCCTGAGCTGCTCCTCAGAGCAGGACGGGGAGAGAACGTGTTGATATGTGGCTAAAAGTCCTGTTGGAAGTAGTGGAGGAGCCCACAGGGAGTGTAATAAAATCCTGCACATCACCCATGGGTGGGGGGGTGGCAAAACTTGAATTAGAATCATGGGATCATTTGGGTTGGGAGAGACCTTGGAGCTCCTGGAGTCCCCCCGTTCCCCTGCCCTGCCAGGGCACCACCGACCCCTGGCCCTCAGCACCACATCTCCAGCCCTGGAAACCCCTCCAGGGATGGGGCCTCCACCACTGCCCTGCCCAGCCTGGCACAGCCCTTCACAGCCCCAAACACCAACAAATTGTTCCTCAGCTCCAACCTCAACCTCCCCTGGGGCAACTTGAGGCCGGTTCCTCTCATCCCATCCCTTGGGGACAAGAGATCTCCCCCCCCCTGGCTCCAACCTCCTCTCAGGGAGTTGGGGGGATCCAGAAGGTCTCCCCTGAGCCTCCTTTGCTCCAGCCTCAACCCCCCCCGCTCCCTCAGCTGCTCCCCACAAGTTCTCCAGCCCCTTCTCCTTCTTCTCTAGACCCTTCCCCAGCTTTGTTGCCCTTCTCTGGCCACGCTCCAGCCCCTCAATCTCCTCAGAGTGAGGACTTATGGTGTCCAACTTTGCTACTGGTGTTCACACCAGCTTTGGGTCCTCATCTTGGTGTGGGATCAAGACATGCTTTGAGAACCTTGTCCTTCACTGGTGGGCACCATCTTTGGGTCCTCATCTTGGTCTGGGATCAAGAGACACTTCAAGAACCTTGTCCTTCACTGGTGGACCTGATGTGAGCTGGGCCCTGGGGGCTCCTGGGAGCAGCCCCAGCGTGTCTGTGGCTGGGCAGCTTTTTTAAGACTGGCTAAAATAAAAAGACACCAAGTTTGGTTTCCTTTGTTCATCCAAGCAGAAATGCAGATTTCACGCCCTGCTGCTGCTGCTGGTGGTGATGTTGGTGGTTAGAAACCTGAGACAGGCTGAGGGTGAAAGGGAGCAGAGGGAGGAAGGTTCTGAGTTCCCATCACCCAGCAGGGCTGTGCCAGGGTATGGCTGGAAATCTGTGGGGTTGGAGCTTTCTGCTGGTGGTTGGGAATGATCAATAACCAACCGTGTCCTGGGCTGTGTCAGGAGGAATGTGGGCAGCAGGTTGAGGGAGATGATTCTCCCCCTCTGCTCTGCACTCCTGGAGCTCTGTGTCCAGCTCTGGAGTCCTCAGCACAAGAGGGACATGGACCTGTTGGAGAGGATCCAGAGGAGGCTGCAAAGGTGATGAGAGGGGTGGAAGATCTACAGACAGGCTGAGAGAGTTGGGGTTGTTCAGCCTGGAGAAGAGAAGGCTCCAGGGAGACCTCATTGTGACCTTCCAGTATCTGAAGGGGCTACAAGAAAGCTGGGGAGGGACTTTTCTCCAAGGCCTGGAGTGATAGGATGAGGGTGATGGGTTCAAACTGGGAGAGGGAGATTGAGATTGGAAATGAGGAGGAAATTCTTCCCTCTGAGGGTGGTGAGACCCTGGCCCAGGTTGCCCAGGGGGGTTGTGGATGCTCCATCTCTGGAGGATGAGGTTGGATGAGGTCCTGGTGGCCTGGTCTAGTGGGAGGAGTCCCTGCCATGGCAGGGGGGTTGGAACTAGATGATCTTTGAGGTCCCTTCCAACCCAACCCATTCCATGATGAGGTGGCTGGTGTGACGTGGGGCTGAGCAGAGGTTTTGGAACCTGAGCTTGGTGACCAAGAGGGTCAGTCCCAGGTGTCTGAAGCCTCGTCTTGTTGGACAAAGGTTTTGTCCCAGGGGAATCATCTCCTCCGTTGGCTGGTGCTGATGGTTGTGCTGCTCCTGCAGAGGACCAGGCTCCTCAGGTATGAGGCGTGTTGAGGCAGGAGAGCAGAGCAGGGGGAGGGTTCCCAGCACTGATGAACTCACTCGTCCTTTCTGGACAGGACAAGAAAAAAACAAACCACCAAACCCCAGTGAATCAGCCCGAAACCATTTGCCCTCAGTTCTGGGAAACGTCTCTGGGGCCCTCCCCAGATCCCTGCTCCTGGCAGGAGAGGGGCTGGGAGCTCCTGAGCTCTTCATCTTCTCTGCTTCTGTTGAGTGAAGCAACACTCGATGGCTTTGACATCTCCAGAAACACCTCAAGGGGGAGAGGGATTTGCTAATAACATTTTCACTTGGTTTGGAGTGTTACTTAAGCCTGATGTGGGCAGGAAAATGTTGGGCCTTGAGTTAGAATCGAATCATTTGGGTTGGAAAGACCTGGAAGTTCCTGGAGCCCCCCCGTTCCCCATCCCTGCCAGGGCAGCACCAACCCCTGGCCTTCAGCACCACAGCTCCAGCCTTGCAAACCCCTCCAGGGATGGGGACTCCACCACTCCCAGCCCTTGCCATGCAGAAGATGCTCCTCCCCCCCAACCTCAACCTCCCCTGGGGCAACTTGAGGCCGGTTCCTCTCATCCCATCCCTTGGGGACAAGAGATCTCACCCCCCCTGGCTCCAACCTCCTCTCAGGGAGTTGGGGGGATCCAGAAGGTCTCCCCTGAGCCTCCATCAGCTCCAGGCTCAACCCCCCCAGCTCCCTCAGCTGCTCCTCACAAGTTCTCCAGCCCCTTCTCCTTGTGCTCTAGACCCTTCCCCAGCCCCTCAAGGTCCTTCTTGGAGGGAAGGTCCCAAATGTGAACATGATGAATGTTCACAGCTCATTTGCATCTTTACAAATCCAGGTTAGAAGCTCATTGAAAACAATTAATTTGCTTCTGGCCGTGGCCTTTGGAGATGTGCTTGACTAATTCCTCTGGATTTAGGTTGTGGCTGCTTGAGGAGCTCGTTGGCACGGAGGAGCAGTTGGGTGGAAGTTCAGCCTGTGCCCAGCTTGTCCCAGTGCCAGGGGTTGTTACTCCAGAGATCTCCTGGGGAGCTCTGAGCTCCCTCCGGGCACCGCTGCCCGTGGGTGTTTAAATCCCGTTAATTGTCAGCCCCAGTCCCTCCCCAGCTCCCTTCTGAGCTCTGCAAGGCCCCAAGAAGGTCTCCCTGGAGCCTTCACTTCTCCAGGCTGATCAAACCCAACTCTCTGAGATGTTCCAGCCCTTGGAGCATCTCCGTGGCCTCCTCTGGCCCTGCTCCCCCAGCTCCATGTCTCTGCTGAGGACTCCAGAGCTGCCCCAGGGGTGATATTTATGGAACCCCCAGAGATGCTCTGTCAGAGGGGTGGGATCTCTTCCCCATATCCAGGTTTTTACTCCCCACAACTCATCTGTCTCCTGCCTCCAAACCAACCCCATGAGTCCTTCCCGTGCCTCAGAGGGGTGAGGTTTAATTGAGCTTTTTCTGGCATTTCACAAGCATTAGCTCACAGACCACGGGGACGTCCCTCTGGGGTAGGGGGTTGTTTTTTCCCCTTGCCCTAATAAAGCCTTTTCTGCCCTGTGGGCACTCGGAGGATGGTGTTGGCAAGGAGATGCTTGGGAGATGAGGCTCCTGGTGGTGCCCCATCCTGGAGGTCAGCCCATGGCCAGCATGGAGCCAAAGTGCTCTGAAGGGACGTGACTTCTCCGGGGTGCTGAGGGTGCTGAGGTCAGGCCAAGCCTACGTGACACATCTGCTGCAAACTCCAGATGAGGTCGTAAAGATGCTCCTGGAGATAGGAGTGTCCTGCAGTTGAGGAGCTTCAGGACAGCTGGGGTGGCAGACGTGCTGGAGATGCTGGTGGTGGTGATGGCTGGAGCTTGTATTTAAAATGTGTGTCCCTAAAGGAACAGGAGAAAGGAGTGTTAGGAAGAGGGAAGTGGTGGAGTCCCCATCCTTGAAGGTGCTCAACAAGTGAGGAGATGTGGAGCTTCCAGACATGGTCTGGGGGTCAGGGAGATGTTGGGATGAAGGTTGGACTTGGAATCATAGGATCATTTAGGTTGGAAAAGACCTTTAGGATCATCGAGTCCAACCTTTGTCCATCATTTCCCTGACCCCATGACCATGTCTTGCAGTGCCACATCTCCTCATGTGTTGAACACCTCCATGGATGGTGACTCCACCACCTCTTGGATCACTAGGATCACTTGGTGGGTCACTTGGTGATCCTAGAGGTCTTTTCCAGCCTAAATGGTTCTAAAACGGGGTGAACGTGGGTTCCTCATGAACCCCAATGACCTTCTACCTGATTTCTTATCTTTATGGCACTTGGTGAGACATTAGGGACATATCAAAAGGTGCTTGGGATGAGGGAGGAGAAACATCAACCCTCCGAGACGCCGATTTTCGTAGAAATTTCATCAGGATACAGCAAATTTGGGGGAAGAGCAGAATGGTGAGGGCTGGAGGATGCCTGGGAGGTGGTGGGGGTCAGTGGGGAGGCACCAGGAGCAAGGGGCAGGTCTCCTCTTCTGCTCCCTCCTGTCTCACCTGCATAGCTCAGTGCTTGCGTCACCTCCTGAGGCATCAGCTCGGAGGATTCCTGGCGGTCGAGGACGTTGTGGTTCCTGGACTGAGGAGTCACAGATGGTTCAAAGACAATATTGAGGCTGTTGTCAGAGCTGGGCTGGGTCGGGACCTGCTTGGTGGACACCAGAGCTGCTGGTGCTGCTGCTGGCACCAGGAGGAGGTTGGTTTTCTCTTGAGCTTTTCCTCTTTGGGCTCTTCTACCTTCTTTGGTCCCACCTGGAGCTCTGTGTCCAGCTCTGGAGCACCCAATGCAAGGACATGGAGCTGTTGGAGAGGGTCCAGAGGAGGCTACAAAGATGATCAGAGGGCTGGAACATCTTTCCTACAAGGCCGGGCTGAGGGAGTTGGGCTTGTTCAGCCTGGAGAGGAGAAGGCTCCTTGCTGGTGGGAAGAGGGAAATTTGGACCTCGTTGGTTTTGTGCTCAAAATTTGGTTTAATTTCCACACAACCTTGACCAGCTCTGGGTGTGCAGAACCTTGTGGTTGTTTTCTCTTCCCCTTGGAATAGCTTAAAATGTAAATATTTAGCAACTTCATCTCATTATGATAAAATACTGGGGGAGAACTGGTGCCCTGAGGGGTTTTTAGGTGAAGTTTGAGTGATAGCAACTCGGCATCATGTGGGCTGTGGCTGGAGAGGTTTGATGGGTCAGGAAAAATCAGAGCTATTCATTCACCATTTAATTTCTCTAATTCCTGCTGGTGTGTCCTGCAATAACTGCTGGTGTTGCAGAGGTTTAGAAAGGGCTGGTTCCTGGTCCTAAATACATCCTATTTTTGTGCATATTTCTATTTTTATGGGTTATAGTGGAACCTTCAGCAAGGGCAAGTGCAGTGACCTGTGTCTGAGGAGGAACAACCCCAGGGACCAGGGGAGGGGGGACCTGGTGGGAGCAGCTCCACAGAGAAGGGCCTGGGAATGCTGGGGGACAACAAGGTCCCCATGAGGCAGCAACGGGTCAATCAATACACACACACATATATATATAAAAGAAATCCCCATATATATATATTTGGATGTGGATTTCTTATGTATATATGTGTATAGATATATAGAGATATACCTATATATATATATGTGTGGACTTCTTATATAGTTTTTATATAGATATATAAGAAATCCATATATATACATATATATTGAGCTCAGCAACCCCATATATATATATATGGATGTGGATTTCTTGTATATATATGTGGATTTCTTA
>VYZX01021698.1:1088-17735 GCA_013401335.1 Brachypteracias leptosomus
CTTTCCACGTAGATAGTGAAAAGACTTGATCCGGGTTCTTAAAAAACCCTCTCCATTGCCCCCACAGCAACAATTCTTCTATTTCAGTCTTTTTAAGTTCTGCGTCTGCTTTTTCTGCTAATTGCAGAAGGCATTTTACAACTGCTTTTTCTCTCGCGGATACCACGTTTCTCATACTGCTGACAACGTAAGCTTACGATTTCACAGCCACTCTAGAGCAGACCAGCTTCTCTTCTACCAGTTCTGGCAGCTCCTCGTCTTTTCGCTAAAGCAACCCCATAAAGTTTCTTACTGAATCACATCGGGGTCACCAGATATGGGGATTCATGTGAGGCCTGGACGACACGACATCAATATGATGTGCATAAGTTGACCCTTTATTCATGGATCACTCCGATATTTATACAATAACATGCTTCTCTACACGCAGCAGTCAGTATATGATTGGTTGCATGCCTCAAGCATGTGTCCTTAAAAGCACTACCATTGGCTATTGAACATATATCACAAACCCTGTAACACATCCTGTTTTCACATACTTCACATACTTTCTCAAAAGTGTTTATCTTCAAACCCAGGCATGGTTCTCTGCAAAGTATAACCCTACATTACACCTTAGAAATCAGTGGTGCCTGAAGAGTACAAACTGTTTCTTATACTTTTTCCACATGTAGTTCAAAATTTTTGCAATCCTGAATAAGTTTTCGGAAAAGCACAAGGTTCTAATTGTCTTAGTGGCTCTAAGGACCATATGGGAGAAAATATTTCTCTCACTGTAGCTTATTCTGACCTAAATTGTCCACAACAAAATTGTTAAACCTATCTGCCCCATCACTAGAGTTTCTAAATATCAGTTATGAGTTTAGATTGCTCTCCATCATCCTATTTAGCACTTGCTAGAATCTCTCCTGCATCTATCACATTAAATTTATTGATCTGCAGAGTTTCTGTAGAAAGTAGTTAATAATCCTTGCTCCAGAGTAAGCATATTTTAGTTAATAAAGAATGATCAATAATGTATCTTGGAAGGACACCTAAACAGAGGTGAACAATCATCTAAGTAATTAAATGGTGTTTCAAGACATGAGAGATCCATTGTGGCTCCTAGTAAGGCAGCAGATTTCATATCTGATCTTGCATAAATAGAGTTTCTGTTCTGCAACATGAAGATAACAGTATTTCACCAGTTTACAGAGGCAGGGAGTTTAGATACATTAAAACAGTCATTATAGTTGTAAGAGTATTATAAACAAGAGAGGCATTAGCCTCTTCCACCTTGTAAATTATTTCATATGTAGGAACAGCCTCGACTGAACTGGCAATAAAGTTGATTATTACAATCACATCAGATATGTCCATTTACATTTTTTTGCTTGTCTTTATTTTTTACAATGCCTACTTTTCACAGGGTTATTTATGTGAGGGGACTGAGAACAAGGCAACAACAACCATACAGATGTGCAAAATAATAAATTAGTCATAGCTGAAACCACCTATGGATAAATGAAATAATTGACCAGCAGTAGTTGCCTGACCTGTATCCAATCAAAATATCAAACCACATATAAGTAGATAGCAGGGACAAACCCTAGAAAGAATAAGGAATGCATAAATCTCTGATGCTGCTCCATGCTGCTTCTGGTAATTGTGACATAATGTGCCTTACAATACTGTACACAGCACCAAAAATTGATTAAAAGCAACACTACCTCATTGATTATTTGTTTTTAAAGCAGATATCTTATTAGGTAATAAATAACCTACCCTCACATTCTGTTGAAAATAATTTGGAGTAAATGGGTGTTTTATGACAGATTTTCTGCTGTGAAGTCTTATCATTCAGTAGTTCTGTAGAATTTAAATATGAACAGTATTGAATATAGAATTTTTTGCAAGCCTAAAAAATTAAGGTAAGAGTGACAGTTTTATTTCAAAATTGTAAAAAATGGTTCAAAAATTCAATTTAAATTGACTTTTTTTTTCTGTAAATGCATTCTATAAATTATTGCTGTAATACTCTATTAACATTTGTAATATGTTGATTTAATCTATATTATATTTTGTAGGGCTTTTGCCTAATGAGTATCATTAACGGAAAATACTGAAATCTCAAGGTCATAAAGGTTGGCTTTCTATCTTCACTGAAAAGAGTATTGAAAACACACTACATAGCCCAAACTGAACTGTTTTCTTGTTGTCTTTATTGGTAGCTCAAATTACATTTGCCAGGTGTTTCATAGAGTCCAGCTTGTTTCCATCCATTCCTTATCTCTGCAATATTAATAGCAGAATTTGTTTCCATCTGTTCTATAAATAGCAAATATTCACAAAGTTCTTTCATCTAGAGTTTCGGCATGTAGAATCTTAAATTTATGCAGTTTCAAGGCTATTACTAAAGTTCCAGTGCCTTACTTTCTGAGATCGTGGAAGTCAACAGAAAATTTTCCATTTACTTCAGTGAAGCAGGGCTCAAAGTCTTTATCTTGCTAAGTATCATCCCTGCCACATACCAGAAAAAATTTACACAGAAAGGAAGAGATCTGTCATATTTTATGAGGTTCTTCATGGGAATTTTTGAGCTGTGGAAAGGAAAACAACATTGCAATTTTAATTCTGCCTACTTTTAGAGCATGTCACCTGAATTTAGAAATCTGACTTCACTGGATTAATCTCTTTTTAAAAGGAATTTCAAAAAATTTCCAGTTCTAAAAGGCTTGTGAGTAGCACATTGATTTAATTTTCCACTTCTATATTTTTAATTTGATTTTCTGATTTTACTTTTTATATTTTCTACTTTTGTATTTTAGTCTGATATTTTTGTATTGTAAATAAAATGCAATGGACAAGTGAATGGACAGACATTGAAGAAATAATATTAACTCAACCTGGTCTCTTATAGATATTTTTTTAAAAATCTCCATTAAAACAAATATTAAACATTGATCAGCAGAGGTACCATACACTAGGCAAATCATAATACTAACTTTACTTCCCAATGCCTTGCCAGATTTTAAAACTGTGTTCCTTTAGTATCAGTAAAGAGATTGAAATTAACTGAGACAATTTCCATTACTTAAAAGCCATTTTGATAATAAAATGCAATGTCATTTGGGGAGGTTGTACTTATACTTCTGACTGTGGACATGTGTAGGTATCTTTTTCATTCCTTCATAAGTAACTGGACATCTGTCTTGTATTCATGGATAATGTATTTAAAGTTTCTTGAATTTTACCTTGATTACCTTCCTACCATTTCCTTGGTATGAAAATATCATTATATAGCCTTGGTTAGTCTTCTGCTTATAAATTCATAGTCATCTAGACAGGATGCAGAAACAACACCATTAGGCTTAGGTGATCTGTTGCATGCTGTAAATAGCAAATACCAAACAGTGAATGCACAAAGCCAGCAGTTTACAAATAAGCTCCGGTGAAAAATATTCTTTCACATCTCAGCAAGTACCTCTGGATGTCAAAGATAATAGAAAAAACCCCCCCTCCAAATCAGCTCATGAATGATTCACCAATAATAGAATAATGTAAATTAACAATGGATGATACTGATAATAAATACTTCAAACCTTCCTAGTTGCTTTTTGCAGGCCTACAAATCAAAGCTACTCTCAGTCTGTTGCCCTCACACTCTCTGACTGTAGTCCTCTACTTCCTCCACTCTGAAGTAAGACTGATTCTCTTGCTTTCAGATGGCCCCAGTAAAAAAGTGGTACACAGGAGAATTTAGTAACACCCATGAGGATCGTAATCTTACATAATTTTTTCTTCCAGGAACTATGATCCAATAAGCATTACACTTCATTACAAGGGAGCGAGGGGAACAAAGATAATATGTTTTTCATAATTCATTTCCAGAAGTTCACATTGCTTTTGCCAACCTCTTTTTCTTTTGAGCTTAAAAGTACTCTCCTTTCCTTGTTCAAGGTGGAAAGGACATTCTAAAAGAATCTTAAAACTTAACAACACGATTTTTGCACAGTATCTGCCATTCTAGCAGTGTAATGAGCCTGTCTCTGAAAAGCTTACGATTCAAAAAAGTCTCAGCAGCATTCCCTTAAGAAAGAATGCATTTGGGAGATCAATACTTTTGCCTGTTGACCTTGCTGAACAGAAACCGATGCATGTACAAAATCAGCTTAATAGATGTGATTGTGAAGACTACCAGGCCACTACACAGGGAGAGGAATGCCTAATTGAGCCAGCTATCTGTGTATCTCTAAGGTGTGCCGTTAAGCACTGCACCTCACCTTGCTCACATAGAGGTTGTGATATCTCAAGCCCTTCAGTGGTAGTCGGTTCTGTGTTTTAGCCAATTTATGCTGGTCATATGAAGTTAGGGGTACTTAAGCTACTAGATCTTTTATTCCTTGTCCACAATGGGGTACTAATCAAGTGAAGATCACAGCTATGCCCTGCTCAGAGAATTCTCCTGGCAGCCCCCAGGATCCCTGCAGAGAAAGCGTTACTGCATGATAAACCTTTGCCAGCATTTGCACCTTGATGTTGTTTCCTGGCCTGTTTTCTTATGTAGATGGCATTGTCAGCTTTCTTGATGGAGTTGGAGATGCTATTTAATTCAACTGTGAGAGAGAAATCCATTAGTGTTCATAGCCTGTCAGTGAAGACTGTGTCACTAGCTAGTACAAACTGCAAATGTGCAAGATTGCTCAGCAGAAACTGAAGTGGCAGGAGACTGCAGGTAATTGGGTCATATGAAATTTATCCTCTTTATTCCTCACAGAAAGCTGCTTCCCTTCGGGAAAACTCTCAAAATGCATACATTTCACAGCAATCACTGAAAGCTTTGGAAAAGGTTATGCTGAAATAGAACAAAATGCAATGCTCTGGCTAAACTTTCAAAGGGAACTTAGGCACCTTTTAAAAGCCAAAATGCCCGATACATCAAAATCGTGAAAGGGACTACTTCCCTCAGTACCTGCATTTAGCTGCACTGTGTAACATCCAAGAGCTGCATTACATCAAGTCCCAGCAGAATTTGCAAAGCAAGCATTTCCCTACTAGAGTCAACATAGCGGACATGCTGAGAGAACACCTGTCACGTTAAAAGGAATGTAATTTCGATACTTGTCTGCCAGAGTCTCAAGACTTTCACTGATCCATTTATCAGAGTCCCTGCAAAGGACTTTCACTGAGTCAGATTCACAAATAATTCAAAATAAGTTATTTTATTTCTTATGCACTCAAAATGAGTCCAGTTCCATGTGTTCTATAACTCTGCTTTTCAGTAGCTGAATATTTGTCACATTCAAAGGAAAGTAATTTCAATATTTGTCAAAGTCCCAGGAGTTTCATTGATCGTTTTACAGAGTCCCAGCAAAGGACTTACACTGAGTCAGATTCACAAAAATTCAAAATAAGTAATTTTATTGAAAGTGACAGAACAGATTTGAGATTGCCATTGATAAAATCACTAGCTACAATAGTGCTACAAATTCAGGTCAATATTGCTAGCAGAAATAGTAATAATACAATAGCAACCTGGGGTTAACATTCACCAGATTGTGAAAGGTTCAGCACTTACCCAGAGAGGCGTTCCTGCCTGGGGTGGAGGAAGAGAATGTAACCCATGGACTGGTCTGTCAGATGTTGAGGTTCTTCTCTCCCAATTTAAAAATAATTTTCTCCATCTTTTTATTCCCAAAATGTCAAGGTTCCTGCCCCCCCCCAGGTGATGTGTAGTATGATTTAGGTGGAGGAGACAAGTTCTATATCATACATGTTTAACATGGTTTCTATAATCTTCATTAGCATATGCAGAGGTGTCAACTGGAATATGGATTTCACAGGTAATGTGGTNTTTCGATACTTGTCTGCCAGAGTCTCAAGACTTTCACTGATCCATTTATCAGAGTCCCTGCAAAGGACTTTCACTGAGTCAGATTCACAAATAATTCAAAATAAGTTATTTTATTTCTTATGCACTCAAAATGAGTCCAGTTCCATGTGTTCTATAACTCTGCTTTTCAGTAGCTGAATATTTGTCACATTCAAAGGAAAGTAATTTCAATATTTGTCAAAGTCCCAGGAGTTTCATTGATCGTTTTACAGAGTCCCAGCAAAGGACTTACACTGAGTCAGATTCACAAAAATTCAAAATAAGTAATTTTATTGAAAGTGACAGAACAGATTTGAGATTGCCATTGATAAAATCACTAGCTACAATAGTGCTACAAATTCAGGTCAATATTGCTAGCAGAAATAGTAATAATACAATAGCAACCTGGGGTTAACATTCACCAGATTGTGAAAGGTTCAGCACTTACCCAGAGAGGCGTTCCTGCCTGGGGTGGAGGAAGAGAATGTAACCCATGGACTGGTCTGTCAGATGTTGAGGTTCTTCTCTCCCAATTTAAAAATAATTTTCTCCATCTTTTTATTCCCAAAATGTCAAGGTTCCTGCCCCCCCCCAGGTGATGTGTAGTATGATTTAGGTGGAGGAGACAAGTTCTATATCATACATGTTTAACATGGTTTCTATAATCTTCATTAGCATATGCAGAGGGGTCAACTGGAATATGGATTTCACAGGTAATGTGGTAAAGGGTAACTACCAGATTTGGTAGCCTTTTCTCAGAAACAAAGAACTATCCAGGTTCCTGTTATCTTCTTGTCCTTGCCGACCAGAAGCAGGACTGTCCTGCCTCTCAAGGCCCCCTCCTTCTCTGCATCCTATGATAGCCAGGTAAGTCTCTGCTCACCCAGATTGCACTGGAGATAGCAAGGCCTCTTTGAGCACAGAGGATCCCACCTCATTATCCAAATACCACAACACCTGAAGATGAAGAATAGTTTGTTTTGCCCAGCTTGTCTTGCTCATGAGATCAAAATTCTAGCTTCCCCACATATGAGATGAAGGAAAGATTTCAAGTAGGCTTTTCCATTTTTTTGAGAAAGTTCTTGAATATTTGAGCAGCTGGAATACTGGAGTAGGTGTCTTTCTCTGTTTCATCCCCAGTGAAACAATTCTGCTTTGCACAAGTTTTTCATGTATCCAATAGGCAGTGGTAGAAAAGAAAGACCAACTATATAGCTTGGCAGCAAAGGCATTCCTGTAGGAGAGTCAGGCTCAAATCCTTTCTCTGGTGATCAGTCAGTTATAGAAAGTGAAACAGCTTCAGTGAGACCAACTGACAGACCTGCCTGAGAATATTTTAATAGTTCTGCTGTGAAAACTTTTTATTGAGTGATAGGAGGGCACAAAACTGTAGAGCAGATCTTCAAAGAGGAAACTTAGATCAATTCCAGGTGACTGTACTGGGCACTGAAATGCTTGTTAAAAGGCTGCCAGTGCCCTTCGATATTTTGAGAAAAAAATGGCATTATATAGGTTGCTAACTCTGTGATAATGTTTTCTTACTCTGAATCCTAAATGTGAAAAGCATTTCTCCACCCCGTGCTATGTGATCATTCCCTTTGGGGATCATCCCACAGTAATTCCTACAATTTCCTCAGGATTTCTCATGGAACATGCCTCTAATCTGCTTGACTTCTTGTCAGTCAATACCTAACCAAGTTCATGCATGTACAGAAAGCACAGAGCATACGTGACTGTGTGAGATTTATTTGTTTCCACCGTGTCCAGCACCAGTTTAACACCTCTGGATTTCAGCCATTTTGAGCTGCTCTTGAGTTTGAAAGCGATACAAGACTTTTTAAATACAAAGTACTTAACCTGGGGTTGGAAATTCCACTATCGATTAGGAAATCTAGAATCTGTTCTTGCAATTGTTCTTGCAAACTGAAGTATTAATAGCCCATAATGAAATTCTTGGCATTTCAAGACATACTTTACCAGGTTCTTTCATAAATTATACTCCTTTTTCCATGAGAGGAATGTTTAGATTCCAGAAAGCATAATTTAAAATGGGATTCTCATGGTGGTCATTTCAGTAAGATTCTTCCATGTTGAAAGATGAATGTGACCCTCCACAGCAGAATACAAGTTTTGACTATTTGATTACTGTAGCTCTTAGGTTTCTCTACCAGCCCACTAATGAAAATGTGAGCATATTCATCCATTTAGCACACTTTTACAAATGTTAAGTTACATTAGGATGATAACATTTTGACTAAATCTGAGTAAAGACTTAGAAAGCATTGGTGGCAGCAACCTACATGTGACAAATCAGAATGCCTTTAAGGTGTACTAAACTCACTGCAGCTTGCATTGCCCCAAAGGTCACTAATTTTTTTCTGATGTTAATACACAGTCTTCAGTGTTTTAGCTAACACTTGCCAAATCATACTCCTGCCAAGTTTTATGGTAATCATAGCTTAGTTTACCTACCTGTTCATATGCACATACACACTTTCTCCTTCAGTTTACTCCCTCTTACAGACATACACAAAAATAAATACACACACACACATAAGCTTTATACATGGAATTTTACTACCAGTGAGTAGAAGCATAATTCTATATTAATGGCAAGCACACAATGAAAGTCACTGCCTACATGACGCATCTTGCTAAAAACTCTGGCATGCTGTATGCCTATCCTAATAGATCAGCTCTGAGTTCTGTCTGAGAAGTGGTCAGGGCCAGCTTCTCCTCAGCCAACATTCCATGGAGTTAATTTGTTCTGACGGAAAAACCCCAATGTGATGGTCCAAAACTGCTTAACAGCAAGGTTTTTCAACTTACACTATCAATACACAGATTAAAGCACAAGACTCCCTCTTACTGTTTTCTTTTGCTCACATTTCTATTTCAGCTACTCATTTAGACAAGTTCTCTACCATCTCCTAAATTTGAGCCCTAGTTTTATCGGGGTTAATCTCTTCAGTCTTTTCTGAGAGTTCAGAAGTGTTCTATTTAGTCACAACAAAGTTTCATTTTTCCAACAAAAACAAAACTAGCCTCTTTGCCCTATTTCTGGACATATTTTTTAATCATCTCCTTCCTCCTAATTCTGAAAGTAAGATTAGTAGTCCTTTTTTGTTGTGGGATGACCAACTACTAGTATATTGTAAAATGAAAGAGATGCAAATTCTGGTATTTATGATAGCTGTCTCAAGCTAAATCTAATGAAATATGTGGATGCTAAAGTACAGCCTCAGTGCTACTTTAAATACCTAAGTCCAAACTTAAGATTTCCAAAACCTTTTAATTTGATACAAGCTCTGGAGCCATCTAAGTTTTTCCTGTAGATAAACCAAGTGTTTACTTGGGGCAGTGCTTCACAGCATGGTGAATGTTTAAAATTATTTCCCTTGGTATCAACAATTAGGAGCTTTTCTATTGCCTCAGAGATAGCTTGGTGTGGTAAAAATTTTAATCTATGGTAGCCTTGCACAAATCATCTGTATAATCCACCCAGTCTGGTGGTGTTTACCATTTTAGTGGTTAAAGCAGCCAGCCTGACATTAATCTGATCTTCAAAGAAAGGAATTGTAATTCTGTTGTCCCAAATCTGGGTTCTTTACCCAGTGTGCAAAATCCAATCAACACACAGAGTCGAGATACTTGTTTTATTCCAGTTCTGTGCAGAACAGGGTGCTAGGCAATAATTCATAAAGCTAGCACGCTTTTTGAGGAATAGGTCAAGTCTTACATACAAAGTGACAACAAAGAAGAAACTACAGTAAATAACTTGTTAGTCATTATCACTCCTAACTTTATATATGAATGTAGAAATTTACCATTCTTTTACCTCCAGATGTCTGCTGTCCTTGTTAGAGATTGGTTCAAGGCCTCCAAGATTTGATGCTTCTCCTCCTTGGCCAAGGCGCAACCACCTATACAAGCCCACCTTGTTGCAAAACCTGGAATTTTGGGGACTATTAACCCTTTTCTTTTGACAACAAATCCCCGCTTTGAGATTTATGGATATGGATTATACATCCTGTAAGGCTAATTCTTATGCCTCTTAATCACCCTCTAAAAGAATTTTCCCTTTGATTCCTTTTCCTCTATTTCTTTGATAAAGGGATTGTCCTCTTCTCTGATCATTGTTATTTGCTGAGGATTCCCATTTCTTACTATTTGTTTCTATAAGTCAGTACATATAAATAAGCATTGAATCATACAGCCACATAGTATCAAAATTATCACCACCAGAATGATAATCACAAAGAGTTGCTTCAACCAATTTAGATTAGGTTAAAACATAGTTGACCCTGCAGTCTGGAAAAGAAACAAAAATGTGTAGCCCTTGTCTTCAAGTCCAGGTGGAGGGTCTGGTTTGACCCATGTGTAGTGGATCCGAAAGCTGATTTCTTCTACCTTATACCTCCTACCTTCTTCTACCTCCTACTGCAGTGTAGGTGGTTAGCAGAACAGTGTAAGGTCCCTTCTGCCTCTCTCTCAGCAGCTCATCCTCCCAGGTTCCATCTCTTCAAATCTCCAGGTTGAAAGTTGTACACCAGTGAATCCAGGGGCAAAAGAACTCACTGTTTCAAATCCCTACGTAAGGATGATAAAACAAGTGAGAGACATGGCAAATAATTTCTTATCTTTCTGCCCCTTAATATGCATTTGATCACTTTGGGTTTCTAGACTTTTAGCTGGATATGGTTTCCTATATAATATTACAAAAGGACTCAGTTCTTCCCTGACTTGTGGAGTGATTCTAGTTCTCATCAAGGCAATTGGCAAGTAGACATTTGTCTATCCATTTAAGTTGAATTTCCTGGAACAACTTTGAGAGTTGCCTCTTAGGGGTTTGGTTCATTCTCTATTTTCCTGCTTTCCTGCTATTCCCCTTTTTACTTCACCTGCAAGCAATTTCCTTTGGACCTTAAGGTTATTTGCACAGCAGGTCTGGCATCTCCTAACTATTATATCTGCACTTGATTATATTTTTGGCCCTATAGCATATCTCTTAGCACTGCTTATCGTGGCATCAGCTATCATGTGAGTTTCTTCATGTAACTTCTTAAGGAGGACTTCCAGCATTTTGGCTGCAGTGAAAACTTGCTAGCTTGAAGTTATTCACCATCCTTCCATATCCTTCGAACATCTCAGACTCTCCACCAATTTATCCTCCTTCTCTGAATACGGGGAATTCGTGTTGATTTTTCTTCCAGGTCTCAGGGCTCCTATTACTTGTTTGTGCACAGCAACTTTTTGCAGCCAAGTCAGCCCTCTTATTTGCCTGAATTAATTCTCCCTGCCCTTTTTGATGGGTTCTGCTGTGGATTCTTTTGGCTGCAATACTGCATGGAGGAATTTTAGGATCTCTTGGCCATACTTTATAAAATTCCTCTGGGAGTTTACTAGTCTTCGTTCTTTCCAAACAGCTCCATAAACATGTACAACCCCAAAGGCTTATTTAGAGTAGATATAAATATTAACTCTGCTTTGATATTCTCCCCTGGTCCCCTTCACTCACTATCTGAATCTTCCAGTATGATTAATTCAGTAGTTTCTGATTGATCTTTTTCTCCTTTGTTTTTCCTGCAGGGACATTCATTTTTCCAATGTCCCTCCTGTCTTCAAATAACACACTGATTTGGGCCCAGAGAAGGGGCCCCCTTGAGCCTGTCTTGCTCCATGGCTTCCTCTGCCTCTTCCCCCATGATCTCCTCTTTTGCCTTATCTAATACCATTTTACTTTCCTCTGCAGTAAAAAAGGTATTCAACAGAGCCTGCATGTCCCCCTAGTTAGGCTTGTGGGTCAACATATTAATTTCTAAGAGCTGATACATTCCTTCAGGATTCCCTCGGTATGAACCAACAGACCGTTTCCAATTTAACAAATCCAAAGTAGTAAAAGGGTCATGCAAAAGACCGGCACCATCCACCCATACAGTCTGTCTCAGCAGTGCCTGCCTCACTGGCTGGGAATGCCTTCTAGCTCTACTTGAAATAGAGCTAAAATCCTCCCTTCTCTTCTGTCCTTTTTTTCTGATGTCTTCCTGAATTTTCCTAGCTTTCTTCCCCTTCAGCCTTGGGATTCGATGTTGGGGGGAGCGGAGGGGGGAGGGGATGGGGGAAAGAAGGGACTAGCAACTGTACATATTCATCACCCACACAACATACAGATGGATGTTTCTTTTCCTTTTTCTTATTTTTCTCAATACATGACATTAACATATATCTTAATCTATATTGTTTTCTTAACATTTGGGTCCTTATATAAAGTCATAAAGGTATCAACATAAGGCACTTCATCCCATTTTTCTAATCAGCAACAGAACAACTTCAATTGTCATATAGTATTAAGCTGAAAAGACCCATTTTCTGGCCACTGTTCACCATCACTTAGTTTGTAATTTGGCCACCACAGATTACAATATCTTTTCATTTTCTCAGGAGTCATTTGGTTTCTCCTGAGCCAGTTCCAATTCTTTAAAATACACCCCAGAGGGCTACAGGGAGGAATTATAGATCGGTTTGATCCCATAACAACCTATACCTTGTTCTCACACCTGGCTCTGACTCAATTTGTCAGCAAAGGTACCTGGTACCAAGCATATACGTGTAACATAGGAGAGCATAAGACAACTCTCTAGATACAGCTCACTATCACATGATTGGAATTCCTGCATAAAAGAAGAAAAGAAGAAAAATTTTAATAGGTTTCATTCTGCTTGTGCAGGATAATGGGATAAATTAAAAAAGGATGAACAGAAATAAGAGTCCTGGCATATTGTCTGTATTAGGAACAAGCTCTAATATGATATCCTCTGTCAGCCGAATTATAATAGAGTCCTGTTATTTTCTTTTTATTAGGAATGAAAGTGTTTGGGGCATCAGATGATAATACAGGAAACTCTTAACCTTGAAACTTTTCTGACTAATTTGCTTTTCACTCTTGGCTGCTCAACATTAGTGCAGTACAATTATGAAGATGTAAACATCACAAGGGCACATGGCACACAGCCTGTCACAATGAGTTAAACTTGAGTACCTGATTCCCTGAGCAACCATGGAGACAGATGAGCTGCCTCATCAGGAATTCCATTGTGTCAGTTTAGGGGGAGGTGAGGATGGGAGGAGTTGATCCAGCAAGCTCAGACATGACCCTAACCAACCTTCTGTTTTCTACTTTCATTCAGACAGTAGAAGTAGATCATAAAGGGACTTGTCAAGTCCACAGTCAGATGACTTCTGCTAAGAGAGAACCTGGAAGATACTTCATCTGGTGCCTAAATACTCTTGAAATACTTCCTTTCTTCAATGCTGTTGTGGTTTAAGGTTTGGGGAAGGGGAGGGACAGGTGGAGCGGCTATTCCACTCCCCTTCCTGCCACACTCTATAAAAGGACACAGGAAGTTCTGCTCGCCCCTTCCTCGCTGGAATTGCTGCTGGCTCCGGACGTCTCTGTGGCTGCTACATCTCCACGTGGCTCAGGAGGAATCCAACAACATCCGAGGATCGGTGTTGTATATATTTGTATATATATCATCCCTTGTTACCTCTGTATATCTCCCTTCCTTTGATATCCCTTTTGTTACTTCCTGTTAAAAGTTGTAATCTTAATTTTCCAACTTTGTGTGAGGCCTTTCTTCCTCCCCTGGGAGGGAAGAGGGGAGGGGGAAGAGGGGTGAAACAAATTCTGCTCTGTGGGGGGTTGCGCCGAGCCTTAAACAGAGACAGAAAATTGGCATCCCAACGTGCGGCTTGAACATAAGAAATTTTTTTTCTCTTGATTATAAAAACCAAGCAAAGTTGGAAATTAGGACGGAATGTCTTTGCTAAGATTTATAATGTATTATACATTTATGAATCTGTTTTCTAGCCATCTGGCCTCCTTGGTTTCATACCATTTGCTATGGATGGTGATGAGTGCTGGAATAACATGGTTTAGATCTTTACCAGGACGCTTTATGTCTCATGTTTTAGACACNCATATTAATTTCTAAGAGCTGATACATTCCTTCAGGATTCCCTCGGTATGAACCAACAGACCGTTTCCAATTTAACAAATCCAAAGTAGTAAAAGGGTCATGCAAAAGACCGGCACCATCCACCCATACAGTCTGTCTCAGCAGTGCCTGCCTCACTGGCTGGGAATGCCTTCTAGCTCTACTTGAAATAGAGCTAAAATCCTCCCTTCTCTTCTGTCCTTTTTTTCTGATGTCTTCCTGAATTTTCCTAGCTTTCTTCCCCTTCAGCCTTGGGATTCGATGTTGGGGGGAGCGGAGGGGGGAGGGGATGGGGGAAAGAAGGGACTAGCAACTGTACATATTCATCACCCACACAACATACAGATGGATGTTTCTTTTCCTTTTTCTTATTTTTCTCAATACATGACATTAACATATATCTTAATCTATATTGTTTTCTTAACATTTGGGTCCTTATATAAAGTCATAAAGGTATCAACATAAGGCACTTCATCCCATTTTTCTAATCAGCAACAGAACAACTTCAATTGTCATATAGTATTAAGCTGAAAAGACCCATTTTCTGGCCACTGTTCACCATCACTTAGTTTGTAATTTGGCCACCACAGATTACAATATCTTTTCATTTTCTCAGGAGTCATTTGGTTTCTCCTGAGCCAGTTCCAATTCTTTAAAATACACCCCAGAGGGCTACAGGGAGGAATTATAGATCGGTTTGATCCCATAACAACCTATACCTTGTTCTCACACCTGGCTCTGACTCAATTTGTCAGCAAAGGTACCTGGTACCAAGCATATACGTGTAACATAGGAGAGCATAAGACAACTCTCTAGATACAGCTCACTATCACATGATTGGAATTCCTGCATAAAAGAAGAAAAGAAGAAAAATTTTAATAGGTTTCATTCTGCTTGTGCAGGATAATGGGATAAATTAAAAAAGGATGAACAGAAATAAGAGTCCTGGCATATTGTCTGTATTAGGAACAAGCTCTAATATGATATCCTCTGTCAGCCGAATTATAATAGAGTCCTGTTATTTTCTTTTTATTAGGAATGAAAGTGTTTGGGGCATCAGATGATAATACAGGAAACTCTTAACCTTGAAACTTTTCTGACTAATTTGCTTTTCACTCTTGGCTGCTCAACATTAGTGCAGTACAATTATGAAGATGTAAACATCACAAGGGCACATGGCACACAGCCTGTCACAATGAGTTAAACTTGAGTACCTGATTCCCTGAGCAACCATGGAGACAGATGAGCTGCCTCATCAGGAATTCCATTGTGTCAGTTTAGGGGGAGGTGAGGATGGGAGGAGTTGATCCAGCAAGCTCAGACATGACCCTAACCAACCTTCTGTTTTCTACTTTCATTCAGACAGTAGAAGTAGATCATAAAGGGACTTGTCAAGTCCACAGTCAGATGACTTCTGCTAAGAGAGAACCTGGAAGATACTTCATCTGGTGCCTAAATACTCTTGAAATACTTCCTTTCTTCAATGCTGTTGTGGTTTAAGGTTTGGGGAAGGGGAGGGACAGGTGGAGCGGCTATTCCACTCCCCTTCCTGCCACACTCTATAAAAGGACACAGGAAGTTCTGCTCGCCCCTTCCTCGCTGGAATTGCTGCTGGCTCCGGACGTCTCTGTGGCTGCTACATCTCCACGTGGCTCAGGAGGAATCCAACAACATCCGAGGATCGGTGTTGTATATATTTGTATATATATCATCCCTTGTTACCTCTGTATATCTCCCTTCCTTTGATATCCCTTTTGTTACTTCCTGTTAAAAGTTGTAATCTTAATTTTCCAACTTTGTGTGAGGCCTTTCTTCCTCCCCTGGGAGGGAAGAGGGGAGGGGGAAGAGGGGTGAAACAAATTCTGCTCTGTGGGGGGTTGCGCCGAGCCTTAAACAGAGACAGAAAATTGGCATCCCAACGTGCGGCTTGAACATAAGAAATTTTTTTTCTCTTGATTATAAAAACCAAGCAAAGTTGGAAATTAGGACGGAATGTCTTTGCTAAGATTTATAATGTATTATACATTTATGAATCTGTTTTCTAGCCATCTGGCCTCCTTGGTTTCATACCATTTGCTATGGATGGTGATGAGTGCTGGAATAACATGGTTTAGATCTTTACCAGGACGCTTTATGTCTCATGTTTTAGACACATTGACCATGAGAAATTCCTCTGCTCCTGTCTCTGATGAATGTTTCATACCAGAGCTGGAGTGTCCTGGGAGCGGGTGGTATCATGTGGCACTGCTGTATCTGTGTCTAACTGCCTTCTCGATCCTGTTTTTCGCGTATCTTTTGTTTCGGACTTTGCGTGGGGACGCAGCCGCTTTAAAAGCTGCTGCCACTTTAAGTGCCACAGCCGTGCCGGCGGTGCTGGGCAGCCCCGATCTGACCGCTCCAGCCCCGGGCACCACTGTGGCGCCGGCAGCCTCAGGCCCTGCCCCCGAAGCACCAGCTGCCCCAAGCACCGACGCTGCCGCTCAGGCAGGGGGCGGTGCTGCCGACAAAGGAACAGCCTCCCCTCCCCCACCTGGTCAAACAGTTCAGGTAGCACCAATCCCCCGAGAGAAGTGTTTAAAGAAATTGAGCCAGCAGGTGGGGGGTGGTGGCTTGAAAGCAAAAACCAGCGGAGAACCCTCTCCGGGGCCAAGTCAGGCTGGGTCAGAGTCAGCAGACAGCAGCGACTCAGACACTGAAATCAATGTCAGCACTTTGCCCAGGAAGGAGTTAAGACACGTAAGGAAGGATTATGGGTGTAGCGATGATGAATGTCTCATCGGTTGGCTCTTGTGGTGCTGG
>VYZX01021699.1:0-41493 GCA_013401335.1 Brachypteracias leptosomus
GAAGGCGGAACTAAGGGCGGTGCTTGGACAGTAATGTCTGGCTAATCAGGAGATGTTGTTTAGCGCGTGGCAGAGTTTGTTGTACCAATCAGAGTTGTGCTTCCGGCGCGTGGTCAGCGCTGGGGGGTATATAACAAGCGAGCTTCGGGCGAATAAACGGCAATGCTTGGATTACATTAGTCCATGTACGCGTTGTCCATTGATCTCCCGCAGGGAATAAAGAAGCTGCAGCATCAGTGCCAAGAAGCGTTTGCAGCCTTCCATGGCATAGGCTGAAAGGTGCACTGAAATATAAACATCCAGAGAACCGTGACATTTTTGCCGAGTCACAAATGTAAGTGGGTATGGAGAAAGGAGGCCTTTCAGTTTAATTGAGATACAGTTGTTTTTAAAGACCTGCTGTCATTGTAACTTTTTTTGGGCGGGGGAGGGGCAAGCGTGTGAGGGGATAGTTCTGGTGTTTTTACATAGAAAGCATGAATTGCTGTGGGGATGGGTGAAAAGTGTGAGAGTTGGGGTTAGTTCTTTTTTTTTGCCTGTTTAAAGTAACAGCATAAGCAGTACTGCAGCAGGATAAGACCAGCAGAAAACCTTCAATTTTACATTAAATTGTTATCTTACTTGTAATTAGTGCATGTCTCTTCAGCTGTCTGGTTCTGTAGGAATGCTGTCTCTCAGAAAACCAATTGGGTTTTTCTCCTTTGGATGGTTTTCATGCTTTTTTGGTATGGGAAAAGGGGGAAAAAAAAATGTCTTGACTGTATAGAGTTTGAACTGTGGAAGTTTACACACTGGGGCAATTGCTGATTTGTTTCATGCCCTTCAAAGTGGCTCTGGTACCTCAGAGATACTACATGGGCTTGGCAGTTATCCTGGGGGCCAGGGTACATTGCCCAGGCTGTGCCACACCCTTCACCTGGTTGCCTTGTGGGTTTTAGCTCAGGAGCCCAGGCCCTCAGCAACAATGGGAACTGGCCAAGGCTCTGTACTACAGCTAGTAATGGTGAAGATGCACACCTAAAAGGAGGTTGTAGTGAGGCTGATGTTGGTCTCTTCTCCCAAATTACTAATGATAGGATGAGAGGAAATGGCCTCAAGTTGCATCAGAGGAGGTTTAGATTGGATATTAGGAAGAAATTCTTTACTGGTCAGGCACTGGAACAGGCTGCTCAGGGAGGTGGTGGAGTCACCATCCCTGGAAGTGTTTAAAAAACAAGTAGATGTAGCACTTGAGGCTATGGTCAAGTGGTTAGGAAGATGTTGGGATGAAGGTTGGATGTGATGATCCTAGAGGTCCTTTCCAACTGTAACGATTCTATGATTCTTCCTGTTCACTTACTTAAGCAGGATTAAGAGGAGAAAAGCTCAGCAACAATACAGGGCTCCTTTCTTTAAACCAAATTATTTTTACCAGAACCTTTCACAGGACACTATTAACCCTCTGAGGCAACGTGTATTATTTCCTTACCTGTCACACAATGCCTTGCAAGATTAAAGCAGACAGAGCCACCCTCAGTCACACAGGCAGCTGGGAAGCCAGGACACATGAGGACATGTGGCGTGAGATTAAGGAACAGCCCATTTCTTACCTCTTGCTCTGAGCTCCTCTGTTGCAACAGCAGCAGTACCCAGAGCCCTGCCACAAGCACATGCCTTCCTACTCATGGGGGCATCTGCCTTTGCACAGGGATAAGCGAAGGGGACCCACCACTAGTAAAGCCAAAGCAGCAGCAGCCCTCTTGATTCTGTTTCTCTTGGAAACCTTCCCACAAAATGCCTTTCATGGAGGAGGTTTCATGTTTCCCCAGCTGCTTTGTAACATGGAGGTTAGTAATAACCATCCTGGCATAAAACGGAAAGGATACTCCTATTTTCTGAAAGATAGATGAATTGGCAGAAGGGAAAAAAATAAATAAAAAATATAAAACCAACTTTTATCACTGACTTACTTAAATGCTATAGTACAGGACCATCAAGCAAAAGGGACTGTGACACTGTTTTCTTTCAGTAGATGATATAAAATCCCTCTTTTTATTAAAAGTCTCATGTTCATAATGAAGATGTACAAAATAAAGGTCAAAAGAGGAGACTGGAGTGATAGGGAGAAAACCAGACAGTTTACTACTCAACCTGGCATCCAAATACAGCAGTTTTCACCAAAATCACATAAAAGAAAGAGACAAGCAGTTGGGTAAACAAATCTAACAGGCTTTCTGGGTTTTTTGAAACTTCAGTTTGTAGAGTGTTTTACAATTACAGTTTGCCTCTTATAAGGTTGAAGATGATATGCTCAGTAACACACAGGTGGTTTACCTGTAAGACACTTTATTTCTTACACAGATGTGAAAAAAGCGAGTTATTGAATAAGCAAAGTAATACAAAATAGTTGATGTGTAACAAGTTAAGAGTTATTTTCTTATGAGAAAACTTTATTAAACACAATGAAAAAAAATCTATGCATATCCCACAGTGATATAATATTTCTGCTTTTTGCCTCCTAAAAATGGGACTGAAACTTACTTGAGTATTAAAGAACAAATTTCAGAAGCACACATCAAAAATTCAAGATTTCAGAGGCGTCTAATTAATAAAATTAATAACAGTATTATCCATCTGAGGTTCCTTAAATTAACTAGTATGGTTTTCTCTTTTTAATTAATGCTGAAAACTAACTTTTCAAGTGCACAGTACCCATCTGTTGTACAGGCACAAAAGAAAACATGGCAAGCTATTACCTCAAATACCTACCCCAATCTTTTAAGCAATGGTACTACACACTGACACTTGTAACTAACTAACATCCACATTACTTCATACATGACAAATCATCCTCTCAAGCACTGATTTCATCACCAGAACAAGATTTTTAGTTTCATAAGTCCATTGCAGGACAGTGTTAATCTCAGCAGCATCTCTGTTGTTCGGCAGGAGGTTCGGCATGCAAGATGCCTGAAGTTTACTAAAGCCCAGGTAAAAGGCTGCGGTAAAAAAAGCGTATTAAAAAAAAATTAAAACCAGAGCTATGTTAAATAGCATCTAAGACACCATTTTAGATCCAGCGACACATCGGAATTTGCTGTCGGTTTGGTGACTTAAGGCTGTTCCCACACATCCTTACCAAGCAAGACCCTTTGGAGTTTTGCCTGAGCAAGACACACGGGTGAGTTCCCCGGCTGTGCACACACCACACCCGCAGCTGGGCTGCCTGCCAAAACCCACCCCGGCAATGAAGCCTGAGCTCCCTCTGTTCCAGACCCATCTCTGGGAAACAACAAACTAAAACAAGATCCAGTTTTCACCCAGCATTTTTTTCACTGCACAGGACATGCAGAACAACTACTTTTGTACTCCTATGGCACCCTCAGCTATTTAAAAGTAAATATAAAAGGGTTTTTTTCAGTATTTCACACACATACAAGCAAAAAATTGCAGCTGCTTATGGAACAGTGCATAAAGCCACCAGCTTGCTGCAGTTTCTTTCATTGCCCAGGGATGGGAACTGCAACCAGCTAGAAAAGTGTCTGTAGTTTGGAGTAGCCTCTCTTAAATGCAGAGGAAACAAATTTTGTACTGCTGTCTACCTCTCTTGTTTTGATAAACAATGCAGCTTGAACAACTTCAGTTGTAAATGGTTAGTTATCATCCTTCATCTGAACAAGCATCTTTAAGCTTCTGATGTTGCAAGGACTATGTATACAAGGCAAACTCTCTTGGCCCTCATACTGTAAAAGCTCTGTGAGGATTAAAATTTGGCAAAAGCAAGGTGAATAATCCAGCACATTCTATATATTTTCATACTTCATACCAAATAAAATACTGGGTATGCACAGTGTTAGGAAGCAGGGCATTACTGCCATTTGGCTACAGTGCTAAGGAAAACTGTAAATGAGTGTTTACTGCCCTACACAGCTATACTGTCCTCCCTTGAGATGGAGCATGCAATATAGCCGAGCGCCAGGCATCATGACCTTTCCACCATACAGTCCTTTCTGTGCAACATACAGTACCGTTGAAGTACAGTTGGGCTTAAGTGTCTCACTTTCCAGAGATTCAGAAAAAATAAAACATTTTTAATGTAAATGTAGCTTCCCAGCACTGTGCATCAGCCATCTATGCAACTTTGTCCTGTTCCCATTAAAAAAATGTTTTTTCTTCCCTTCTACACAAGATCACTCAATTATCAGTCTTCTTTAGAAGGAGAACCTCATGTCCTTGGTGTAGCCCAGTTTGTCCAGGTTGGGAAGGCAAGCATACTGGATCATTGGAGGAGGTCCGCACATGAGGATCAGAGTATCATTTTGAGGTGGGGGCAGGTGGTCTCTGATCATTTCTTGGTTCACAAATCCTTGGCTGTAATCCCAATCTGTTAAAAAAAAATGAAAGTAGGGGAACAAGGAAAAGAGAGATATAAAACACTCTAGAATGAAGTGAGGGGGGTTGGTGGTTTTTAGCAACGTTCTGGGCTGTAGCATTTGTACACTTGCATTAGTGTCCTCAACACAATTATGCTACATGGATAAACTGCCACTTCTGTTTTTAAGACACAAAACTGGTATACAGAGAAAATCAGGGCTAACTTTTAACAAAGCTTGCTAAAAGCCCAAAGGAAGTGTCAAGCAGAGCTGTGAACAGAATGTGAATTTTCTCAGCTCCAGAACTGTGAAATAACAACATCCATCCCCTCATCCCACTGTTTACAAGTTCACAGGAGGAAATCTAGCTGATGAAGTTGTTGCCGGTTGGAACACTCATGGTGCTCATCAGTTAATACTAGGATTCAGATTTACCCATCACATCCACAGCCCTGGATGCAAAAAGCTGCTGACCCAAACCTTTGGGCATAGTAAGACTGACGCATTTTTCTCCCACAGATTATCCAAAAATTTCCAGGTTTGGGCTGGTTTCACACGTGGTAGTGAAAGTCTACAAAACAGCGTTGAGGGGGTCTAAGGAGGAACTTTTATGGCAACTGCTAAGATGAGCTGAGGACAGCAACAGACTGTGGGGATGGCAAGACCCTTCCTCCCACCCTACTGGAAGTGTATTGTTGGTCACAGGTAAGAGAAGGCATATGGCTTTTTCATCTCTGCCCCAAACTACCACTGAACAGGAGTGTGAATCTATCCTGACATAGGTGGGCATAATTAGGAATCATAAGAAAGGAAAAATATGGAGAATGACATAGAAACTAGTGAGGTCTTGCACAACAGCAGTAACTATTTAGCCTTTTCTTCCTCAAAACCTGCACAGATGAGGGAGGCACATTCAGCTAGCTCATCCTCTCACCTAGACCAGCCAACTATATCACATTATCTTTAAAACTGGACTGCATCAAGCTGGAACAGTATTGTCATTGAGAAACATTGTTAATACAAAGGCAGTTCCACTGTCCAGGAAGCCTATCAGCTACCTGAGCTGCCACACAGTGACAGCTAGGTAGGATTCTGCACTTGGCTGCATCTCTGTGAGATACAGTGTCCCTGACACTCCCACAGCAGCTGCCTTAATGCCTGTGCTACACAGAAATAGAAATAAGAAAACATGTTATATTTATGTCTGAGGGGAAGGAGAAAGGAAGGTCACCTTCTGGAGTATATAATGGTAAATATTCAGGGATAGTCATGGCAGCAACACTGCACTACCATTCACCTAAGCTGAGCTTTCAGCTTTGGAAACACTGCCTGATTACACCTAAGAGTTTACTGTGTGAAGAATGCTGCTACTGGATGCATTCAGGCACAACTCATTAAGCAAGAAAGTAGCTCAAATATATGCACATGACATAGCATGTCTCCTGTCAAACATATGCATCAATACTCGTAACTTAAGCTTCAGTGGAAGTAGCACGTTTGATCTTACTTTCAGGTGCTCTGTCCAGCGTGTACCAACACTTAAAGCGTCCAGGATTCTGAACCTGGATCTCCTCTAGCTGGGAACGTAACAGGATATCCTTCTCAGTCTGTGGGATAAGGAAAACAATGATTACACTCTGCATTTGAGTGCAGCCCCCAGAGCATTAGCTATTGTACAGCCCTGTGAGATGGAACAGATTAGTCAACTCCATTTTACAGGCTGAAGAGAGCAAACAAAAGTTATTTCCATGACTATCCTGTGGCAGAGCTAATAAAAAGGTTTTTAACTTTCCCAAATCCTGACCATGCAATACCTTCCCTCTAAAAAATAAACCAAAGCAAAACCTGTATCAAAACACAGAGCCTTCACTTGTTCAGGGAACTCATAGTAGCATCAGAAGAGTAAAGCCCTCTTTTAGCACTACTATTACGGAAACAACTTTGATCAAAAAACTAACCATGACTGCAAACAAATACCTCCCTACTGCTCTGCACTGTGCCATTCAGTCAGGAAAACACCAGGTTTTTCACCTTTGCCACTTCAAATTTCATCAGCGCTGCCACACAGTTTGGTTTTAAAACAGGACGTGGAACAAGTAACCAAAAGAGTATTGAGTTCTGATTAGAACAACAAATATTACCCAGGATATCGAGTCCTGCTCCTCCCTGATGCAACATCATTGAAGGCCAAAAGAAAGCCTTATTCCCATAAGAGCAGCTGCAGTATGGGAAGGAGGGAAAAGGGTAGAGACCAAAAGTGGTGCCATCCTCTGCAGCCTTAACAATTTGACACTGAGGACACCACTATGTTTGTAACTGTGGGGTAAGGAGGAATGTGCGAGAAACTATTCCTGAGAAGGTGCCTATTTTGGATCTGCAGTCACATGTGTTCCAGAAAAGCTATTACTGGGTCTGACCAACTCAAAGCATGCCTGTCAGGAGCACAGTATGAGCCCACAGACATTTTCATCTGTAATCCAACACAGCTCTTTCAGGAGGGTCAAAAAAAAAGACCAGCAAAACATGTATTAAAAAAATATTGTAAAACATTAAGTATTAAAAACCATCTGCTGTGCAGGTCTTCCTGACTGACCATTTGCCACAAGCCTGCTTTATACTTGTGCAGTTACTGGGTACAAGACTCTTTAAAGCCAAGGATAGGTGTTCACACAGGCTGTTGCTAATAGTTGCAGGCAACTGTTCCCCGAGTTGTCCCTGCAAGAAGCAGTAGATTTTCTAGGTCGCTAAAGCTGCTCATGTTAGTCATTCTGCATTATTCACAGCAAATCCTGTCCCTCCTGCCCTGATAACGACTGCACTTTAGACCAGCTGCTGGGGCTCAGCAGAGACCAGCTGCTGCAGCCACACCGACCAGCACCAGAGGGCACTGGCAGGGCTCTTAAGGAGGTCTTACTGTAACAGAGCATCAGAACAGGGCATCTGTCAGCACTTGGACAATAAGCTTCTGGGTAGAAAAATCTTGGTTCATAATTTAGATATGGTGGCACAAAGGAAATGAGGACATGCTGGGTATCAGAGGAGAGAGGAATGACAGAGGAGAGCCTAAAGAAGCTAAAAAAACCAGGAATGAAGTGAGGCTCACCACAATTAATGGCTCACAATCCAGAAACAAATACTCATTATGATGGAGAAGTTTAAAAGCAAAAGAATTAACACCAGAAGAACAGGTAAAGAAGGTGCATTGCAGTTCAGCAGCACACCACCATTTTGGCTGCGTGGTCATCCAAGAGATCTCTATCACAAGGATTCCACGGGCAAGAGATCTTCCGTTTGTCTAGTACTGCAGTATGATACACCTCAAAGAGCAACGGAAATGCATGAATAACGGACAGAGGGAATGGAAATGAAAGGAGACAGCCATGCAGAATCACAACTTCATAGTTGAAGGAGATGTTGGAGACCATTGTTAATTTTAAGCCTAAGGTGTTCTCAAACAGAAAGATTCGACATACGAACCCTGCTGCAAAGCTGGGGAGTTACAATTGCTGCAGGAGACAGATGTCTACCTCCTTCATGTTTCCACTAAGAAAGACAGCTCTGAAAGTCTGCCCACAACACTAACAACTTGCAAAAAGGAATCCAAGTTCCTTTATGGATTTATGAACTGGATTAGAAACAGAGCAACAAGACACAGGAAAGTGAGCATTACCTGGGAGGGAAATGGAATTTCTGTAGTAACACTAAAACCCCAATTCGTTATAGTGCTTCTATATGAAAAGTTTTCAAAATTTCAGTTCACTTCTCTCCTCAAGTTTTACATTTCTGTAACAGGCTTTCTCACCAAGAATTTCATTTGCTGAGTGGAGTTCTGTTAGTTAAGTAAACCTTTATAAACAGAAAAAAAGGACAGAATTACCTGATTAGCAAACAGCAGCTGACAAACAGTGGGGTCATCTTTGTCTTTCATGATTGCTTGAATGATCTGCAGCATAGGTGTTATCCCTGAAAAAGAAAGGCAGGTCAATGATGGGAGAATGCAGAGGAGCAAAAGAAAGTGCTAGTGAGTACATGAGAGAAAATACAAATACAAGCTGTTAGAAACAAAGGATAAATCTTGATATATACGTACCAGTCCCACCTGCAATCATCCCCACATATTTTACTTTCTTAGTAACTGGTTCAGCTTTCTTTTCAGGCCGAATAGAAAACTTGCCTGAAGAGAGAGAGAGAAGGAAGACACTGAAGAAAGCAGGAAACAGCGTTTGAAATCCCTTCCCAGCATGTTCAGATAACTGACTTTGTTTCAGCCCTGTCACTCTTCCCCTTCAACTACTTTATGCAAGAAACAAAGGTGGAGATGTCACCAATTAAAACAAACCCTGAAGGATGACTAGAGATTGTAAGTGATGATAACATCAGACACTGACACGGGTTATTACTTACTCCTGACTACAGCATCAATCCCTCACTACTTGTATTTCTATTTGACCACATCCCAAGCCTGCAGCGACATTCAGAGGCCCAGATTCTTGAAACAGTTCTACACAAAGGAATTAATCTGCTCAGAGAGTTTATTTACCCCATGCAGATTTTTTAGAGGGAAAACGTGAAATACACTGGGTGTATTTTTTTTTTTTTTTACTTCTCTCTTTGAGCTGATCTGCCAGTTTCAGCCAAATCTGACAGAAAGTTTGAAATTCCCCAAAATGTTGTATTTGTTGTAGTCACACTTCTCTTCATCCAGGATAATGTGAACACAACATACAAAGCTCTGGAAAACCACGTGTCTTGAGTTCAGCTGCTCACAAAACTGCCAGAAGGCTTTTGTGACACATTTGTGGCTGCAGTATGCCAAAGTGAGATATTTTATATTGTCATAAAAGTACTTTCCTACTTGGGAAATTAGCATTGGACAGTGCAAATACCAAGTGTTTTTATCACTGTATAAACTACATTCATATAAGCAGGGAGAGAATTCCCTTCCTTGAGAACAGTACCAATTACAAGCACTTCTCTAGCCATACAGCAATCCCCTTCAAGAAATGGATGCTGACTTAATTAAGACATTAGCAATTTCTTTTGTGCAGAGATGCTAACAAAAAAGAATCCTCATGTCTAGTGGGAGAAGGTGAGTTTATTGAGAGTACCAGCCTGAACAATAAACAGAGGCGAGAGCTAAGGTTCAGTTCATGCAGTGTTTGTAATCTCTGTAGCCGCAGAGATTCTGCCCCTCTACTCTGCTCCGGTGAGACCCCACCTGGAGTAGTGTGTTCAGTAGGTCCAGAGGAGGGCCACAAAATTGATCAGAGGACTGGAAGAGCTCTCCTGTGAGGAAAGGCTGAGAGAGTTGGGGTTGTTCAGCCTGGAGAAGAAAAGGCTCTGTGGAGACCTTATTGAGGCCTTTCAATTCTTAAAGGGAACCTATAAGAAAGCTGGGAACAGACTCTCTAGCAGGATCTGTTGCGAGAGGACAAGGGGTCATGGTTTTAAACTGAAACATGGTAGATTTAGACTAGATATAAGGAAGAAATTTTTTATGATGGTTGCCCAGATTGATGGTAGATGCCCCATCCTTGGAAACATTCAAGGCCAGGTTGGATGGGGCTCTGAGCAATCTGATCTAGTTGAAGACGTCCCTGCTCACTGTAACAGGGTTGGACTAGATGACTTTCAAAGGTCCCTTCCAACCCAAACCATTCTATGATTCTATAAAGACTTGAACCCAGACGGAAAAAAAAATGTGACCAGTATTACTACTACTTTATAATGTTTGTTCTGTATTGTTTACTCTGGATAAATTTTATCTTCTGGTCAGCCTTGCCTTTTCCATTGTAGACAAGCAGGCCACTTGGTCCTCTGAAGTCAATAGTATCCCCTATTTTCAAGCTGTCTAAGTACTGAGACATCTTTCCTCCATCAGGAAACTTTGGATGGACACTTCTAAAGTAGACCTGTTAAAAACAATAATGAAGCAATTAATCTCAGAGCTCAAAGATGAGCATTTGTCTTTCAAATACTTAGGTACACATATTCCTCATGAAAAGAAAACAATTACTAAAGAAATAAAAAAGAAATACTAAATAAAGAAATACTATCAATGCAGATTTCACTTACAATAAAAGAGAAACACTGAGTTTTCCAAAACAGATTAAAATGCCACTCTAGCCCCAGTTTTGATCAGATTGGACAAAGACTGGCAATTTCGCCATTGTATTTCTGCAACATAGAAAGTATCTCTAAATAATCAATATGATTTGTACTTGAGATCAAAAGGGGAAAAGAAAAGCCACAGTGATTTCAAACACAAAAAACTTCTAAGAGAGATCCCTGACAGCTCAGTTGCAAAGGGATATATACCCAAACTTTATTTTTGGGATGCCAACTGTTTGTACCTTGAACTTAAGAGTAACAAAAAAAGTCGATACCAACCAATTGAATATTCAACCATTCACCAGTAGGTTATCAAGTGGATACAGTTACTTTGCTGGAACTGTGCTGGTTTGGTTTGAATGACATGGGTGTGAAAGAGTTCAAGCTGAGATCAGCTACGCTTTTACAGGAACAGCATCATTTGCATGCATGGAGAGCCACGCTGGGAAGAAGGAGTCTTGTGAAATGTTTCTGAGTCAAAGATTTACTTTTTTCCCTTGCCACGTCTTCAGTGTGCAACGTCATGCTCACGAAGTTAAGTAGGTAGCAAAAGGCAAATTCACGTCTAGTTTCACAGTAAATGAATGTGACAAAAGTGTTACTGGTTGTAAAGAAGAAAAACCTTAAGAGTAAAATTCCAAGAGGAAAACCAGTGCAGATATTCAGGTTTTTAACTCCTGTCAGCTTTAAATATATTTGCTTAGTCTAGCTACCAAGAGATAAAACAAAAGTACATTACCACAAGACCCAAAATCACATTGTTGCCAATTAAATCATTCACACTGTCTAGATCAGTAACGATAATGACCACTGCTCTTAATGATCATAATGACCACGTTACATTAGCTTCAGAAGAAGCTGACAGTTCACGCATGGTTAATTCCTTATTTCAGAAGGATTAAAAACATGTACAAACATCTACACAGATTTTGGAAAATTGCAGTATGCAAATACAGAAAACTATGCAGCATCTTGTGAGATACACTCACTGAAGAAGTGCTTGCAAAATGCCATATGGACTGTAGGTAACTGCACACATACCTGAACAGAAGCCAGTACATCAGACTTCACATAGCGTTGCAAGTGTAAAAAGGTGGGCTCAGAAGTCGCCCAGCCTGGTAAAAGAGCGTGATGTTCTCACCTTGACAACAAGATCCACAAAGCCCTTGTCATCATCACTGGAAACTGGAGTGTAAGGTCTAATGACGAGAGCTCCATCAATCCTTGCAGACAGGTATATATGCTGTCCTGTACATAGGGAAGAAGAAATAGCTGTTTGATATCAAAAGATTTTTTCTTTCAGTGGATGTATTGAGATGGCACAGACCACAAACACAACAGTCTCCTAACTACTTTGTTTTGGGGCACCATTTTTTCCTCTCTCATTTTCCTGATATTGTAACACCCTGACGGAGTTGTTAATCATGCACAGATTCTACCTGGAAGGGCAGACAACTTCACTGCTAATTTTATGTGTCAGTCATTATCTGTTCTGATAGCTTCATGCATTTACACTTACCAAAGCCCTAACTGTACATGAGATCTTTCAAAACATTGCCCATATAGACAAGTAAAAAGGACACTTTAAAGCTCTACACACACTTCTTCATTAATATGTCAGTTATAAACTGTTGCAGTTCAGATACAGCTGAGTTTATAACTGTTCTTATTTTGACCACAGATCACTCATGTCTACCAGAAGGTCTTCTACCTGCCATTGCTAAGGCTGCCTAGACATAAATCACTTTTCTACCCCTGCTGTTCTTCCAGCTTAATATTTGAATGTAGCAATCACATTTCAATGTCACACATTCACCAAACTCTACAATAGTTTCTTCCCTCATGTCTACATTTTTGATGAAAAAAAACTAGAATAAACTCCTTTGGCTTTCCTATAAAATTCCAACACCCTGAAGAGACCCCAGCAAAGAGGAGGGGTATTTAGTTTTTGTTATTTCATTCCCCCTAAACTATCAACAAAACCAACTATCCCTTAAAATGAATGCAGCTCTCCAGACAGGGCTGCTCCTCTGCCTGTTATGGGAACACAAAGAGGGGATTTTACTGGAGGCTGGTTTGCCAAGCCAGAGGGCCAGTGAAGCAAACCAGTGACTGAAGATGTGCTACCTGGTGAATTGGGAAATGAGTAACTGTAACTCATTTGAAGCTGTAGATGGACATAATGTAAGGGTGACTCAAATAGCCCTCTCAGCAAAGCCTATGCACATCTGGGAGCACGCATGTCTCCTACTAGGCAAGACCTGAAGGAAGCTGCAGCAGCAGTCTCCTGTTCCTCTTCCAGGCAAGGCATGGCCTTGCCACCACCTCCTCCAGGAACAGACCCGTGGCAACCACTGCAAACTCTGAACCAGAACAAATGGGACTGCTGTTGGGGCATGTCTCACAAGAGTTGGTACAAATCCAAAAAAAGGGTGCTCCTCCCAAAGGGAAAACATTACTTGTTAGAGCTGTACCCCACCTTGACAGGACAGCAGTTGGCAGCCTCTGTGTGGGGCCATACACAATCCCACTCTTCCCCAGTGCGAATCGTGGTTTTCCAGTAACACTATAGCTGGTGGTAAAAGCAAAATGCTGGTGCTGCACCAAGTATACACAGTGCACACCAGTATTTGTCCCATGGCTTCCAAGCCCGCTGCTTCAGCTATGCTCAAACAACTGGCTGATTTGCCCTGACATTACTAAAACACTGGAGGAAACTCTGGCATCCAGCACGCCAAATTCACCTCAGACTGTTTCCTTTCTGTTAGCATGTAGGACAAGAACAATTACAGGGGTGAGACAGCTCACACCACAATGTTGATTATGGGCAACAGAGGGAAACTAGCTTAGCCCTCATAGCTACTTAAGAGGATAAAGAGAATAACATATTCCAAATAAGAGGAAATCTAAACATAATGGACTATAATGCTGGAGAAGTGCTGAGGATTACCACAAAGCACCTGATCAACAGATCACTGTAACAGGTTGTTAAAACAGAAGTCTCTATTAAACACAAGTCACAATTAAATGCTCCTTCTATAAGCAGTAGGAAACAATAGCATTAAGTTATTACAGAAAACAACACACCACATGGCAAGGCCTAAGGAAACATCTACCCCGAGGTGATTAAGAAGTTCCATGAAACTGGCTGCAAATTCGTAAGCGAGATCATCCAGTAAACTGCATGTGTCAGAGGAGAAGTATCTGAGAGCCCTGCCTCAGGGGATGGAAAGGGAACACAGAGACCAAGCACCATGGGAATAACATACACAGGAAAGTTGAGACTGGAAAAATACAAGTAAAGACCAGTGTTTGTTTCTACTGTCTTCACAGAAACAAGCTGGATATACAGTCTCTGCAAGCACACAAGATTTCAGACCCTCCAGATGACTCACCGCATGAGGATAAGCTTGCAAACGTCTAAACACAAGCTCAAGCCATGTGGAAAGTATTCGAAACTCAACAGTTCAAGACATAGGAAAAAAAACCTTCCCAAAATCTCGTATAGTATAATTAACAATGGTTGGATTCTCAGTAAGGAAAGACAGAACATACCTACAGGGAGACCCAGAACATGGTCTATGGAAGGGAGAGCAAACCGAAATCTTCTTGTGTCATGACTAACTTCCTGAAAGAAGAAAGTAAAAAAAAAAAATCAGCTGTGTTGTTGGGATTTAATGTTTTTGATTTCACTTGTAAAATCAACATGCTAGTCTGGTTTCCTGCAGGACTAAAAATTTTGGGGAACGCAGCATCCCAACTGAAATTCTTGCATAATGGAAATAAGAACTCCCCTGAACGTGGCAATCCTGCAGAGGTCAACTTTCTGTTTAAATTGCCTGAAAACTTAACTTCATATTAAAATATTTTAGAAGTAATACTGAAGTAAAAATAGAAATAAAACAAAAAAATGCAAATACTGTTTTGATATGTATTTAAATGTGAATAGCAAAACGTAATAAGATATTCATATACAGATTAAGACTAAACAACAGCTTTCTAAATAGCATGAGCATTTATATTGCCTGCTGTAAGAAGGCCACAAGAAAAAAAATCAATCAGTTCTTCAATTCTTATTTAAAGTTTAAATATGCAGGAGTTCAGGGCCAAAAAAATTTCATTTTGATGTCTCAGGATCAGATGGATTAACCATTTGAATGTAGAAGATGATTTCAGAAGATGCTAGTGGATGTCAAGAAGATTAGGAAACAGCAGCCTGGTCCCCTTCCCTTACGAGTTCTCGTCACACTGATGAAATTTTCACAATAAATCATTTGAAGGTAAATGCTTAAAAAATAAGGGAACTGAGTGGCAGTCTAAAAAGGGCTTCTATGCCCTGTATAGGACTCATGTCTATTCAGGAACAGTAACTGCGATTGAAAACTCCACTGGAAAGACAGCTAATGTGGACTTAATGCTGCTGCTCTCGCACTGACCACTGCTGTTACTGTATGAAAATTTCAGCACCAGCTTCACTACTTTAAAGCTGGATTTTGCCAATAATCCTTTGTTTTAAGATGCTGTCTTTACTAGCATGCAGAAAGAACAAAGTCTAGAATTCTCAGTTTATTATCTCATCAATTAAAGTCGAGACAGCTTCCCAGAAGGTATCTGAATACAAGTATTTTGGTGCATCACAGGAGACAATTGTGGCAAATACTAAAAGGCTCATGAAATTCCTAGTACCTAGATCAGCAGTCTACGCCTTGTCTCTGTTACACAGCCAAGACACTGAGCATGCTGCTCAGCAAGTCCTCAATCAAGGCTAGATTAAAGATAGCCTTGAAACAGGACACAGAAGCCATTTCCAGCACGGGGCCACCTCTGCTGCATTCCCCAATGACATCATTAGGCAGTGCCCTAAGCGTCTAGAAGCCCTTGGCCTCTGACTACCAGCACACATTTCTGACTGAAGTTGCAGCTGCTGAGGACATTTCCACACTCACCACTACAAATACAAAGTTGGAGAACAGTTTTTGCAGGCTTTTGCTTCTGAAGCCACAGAAAGGCAACAAATGAATTATGCTTACCATTACCAAAAAAACCCAAACCCTGAGGTTGTGGGCTTTAAAGCATAAACTATATTAGCACACCTAACTATATTATGACAGCTTTTTCCTATGCTGTTATCCCACAATGCTAAAAACTAGCAAACAGCCTTGTGACTCCTGTTTCTCTGTTCAACAGACAGGAGGTATGGTGCACTCAGTTTGGGCAGATGTTAACATTTCAGCTGGTGGGTAAGAGGCAGACAGTGGAAGAAAGGCTTCTGCTCACAACAGCTCAATAAAATGTTATCTTTGATTTCCAGCTTTCATACACAAAAATCTAAGCTGCATTAAAAGATACAGCTATGTTAAACTAGGCACCCTCTAGACTAGTGTTTTTGAAACTTCATCTTGCAGACATCTAAAAACTGTTTCTGTGTAACTGTGGAATCCTCCCGAAATTTCACGTGTGTATTGCGGTATGGCAGCCCAGTACACGTGAATCAGTTTTCCACTGCAATCACCGGCCCATTTTCTTTAGCTGTGAAGTTGGTCTAAGCAGTTCTTGCCACTTCCCTTCCTGGTCAAGCTTCTTGTTCCTTCACTTGGGCCGCAGTCCACTAAGAAAGCTTTCTGCCAAACCATACTCTCAACTGTATCATAAAAATATATCAGGTTAAACATTACAACACTCAACTACTCCCAAAACAGGAAGTTCAGTTTTTGTTTTAAACAGAAATCGTTTTGGTGCTCTGCTGGTGAAGGCATCTACAGCTTCATAGTTACAAAAAGGGAATGATAAATACCAACATGGGAACAGCAGAAACTTTAAAAATAAGAGGGTCTTTAGCTAGGCTGGACAGGCAAAGGAGGAACACTACAAGGTAAAACCAGCATCCTGAAATTCCTCTTACAAAGGGAGATAAACTCTGGCCAACGACACAGATATCTTGAGTAGGCTGCATAACCACACTGAGAGCCCCAATTCTATTTCCAAGTTAAAATGTTTTTGTGTAAGGACAGCTGTTTTCAGACTGAAGTTCTCATCTACTTCAAATTTAACAGCTTGTAAAATACAAACTAAAGCATGTCAGAAGGATTTGACTAATTTCATCTTTCCCAGACAGGTGGATACGGCAATGTCGAGAAGTTTTAGTATCAGAGTGTTTGCAACAGATGTCTGGCAGGATGTTAGAAGCTACTAGCACTTATTGTACCAATTAATTAATTTTTCAAAATTACTTTTCTCTGAAAACCAGGGTGAGCAGCCCTGGAGGTACAGAATGGCTTCTACTTTTTAACAGAGAGAAAGAGAAGCTGAGACAGCTCAGGTGCTGTCAGGACTACATCATTTAAACATCTTTCTTCCTGTAACATATTAGAGTACATATACGAATCAGTATCAACATAGTTGTCAGAACTATGCTGAAGGCTACTGACCATAAAAAAACAGCCTGCCCTGCCTGACAGCATGGCTTCTGTCTCAGAGCCAATCTAGCAGTGGAGAGTTTAGGAATTTCCACTGATGTACTCCATGACATGAGACACACATGATAGAAACTACTAGTTCAGTCACTTCTAAAGCAGCATTCTACACTCTAACTTTCTTGGAAACAAGTTGTTTGCAGAACTTGGTTATTCTAGGCAAGGAACATTTACAAACAAGTCCTTTCCTTAAAATATAAATACTTGCCCTGCTGCAACATTACAGAAGATTTAAGAAGCTATAAGCACTTCATAGTATCCATGGAGAAGTCATGCTCAGCACTATACATACTCTTACCTCCTTATCAATCAGCCTCAATGCATACTTCACTTCAGGATCCTTCAGAGTAATTGCAGGTTGAGGATTCCTGAGAAGCCTCATAATGGTGCTGTAGATTAGCCATAGTCCGTGTGTCACAGCCTGACCCAACTGCAGCAATATTGAAAGAGTGTTAGATAGACGTGCATAACAAGATAAAAGTTCTGTTGAGAAGGAATATGGTAGCGCGACATAACAATCTAACCACCAAAAACACCGTGTTTCTCTTTACTAATATGAGCAGGGAAAGGAAGTATTCAAAACCCACCAGCCAGCATTACACACGAATTTGCTTTATGAATACCTGGCGTTACTCCTACATTGAGGCACTTGGCACATTGGCAGTGGGTTGCCAAACTTGGCAGTTCGACAGAAGTGAGGCTGTCACAGCTCCATGTCCCCAGATCCAACCAGTAGTGAGGATGAGCACGTATGGCTAGCAGGCATGCACACAGACACACATACACAACATACACCCAAATATACATGTTGCTGGCCACACTGATCAACAGATAGATGCTCACATAAACAGCACCAACAGCCTCATCCTGATCCCCTCCCTGACTGACCAGGATGAAGGTCCATTAGTAGGAAATATGTATACATATGTATACAAGGTGGACCCACCAGTAGCTGGTTTTATCTCTGCAGCAGCTGTTCCCAGACTCAGTCTCCCCAGCTGCTGGCACCTGGACGTACACGCCGCTGTTGTACAAACCGTTTTGCACACCATCACATATGCTGTGGATCCCCCAGTACTTAGGGGTCTTGCACTCAACCACAGATCTCATGCTCCCTCTGGCAACTGGCCAGAACCCCTGGCCCCTCCAGCCGCCAGTGCCTTCAGTGGTCTCACCCTCAGAGATGCACACATGCCTGGCTCACAGGCCATCTCACCTACTTAGTGCCTAGTCCAGCTTGATCTTCCTAACCATTGCACACTTGTGCTGGGAGCTGGCATCACGGACACATCATTCCTCCAACCCACAGTCTGGCTCCAGGCGCTGGCACCTTCACACAGACACGTGCTGAGAAGCATCCTTTCCCTGAAAAAGCAGCTATGGAGTTTAACAAGGACATGGGACAGGCTGCGCCAGCTGGTTTTAGGACATAGCCAGACAAGGGTGTGGAGCAGGCCTGTTAACCCAGGGTCAGCCCTTTTTCTCACTTTATCCTTTTATTTTTCCCACATTTGCTCCTTCCCAAATGGCCTCAATCTCTGACTTTGGTTCCTTCCTTAAACATCCTACAATCCCTAAACACTCTTTTCCTGCATCCCATGCCAGCTCAGTCTGCACAGGTAGCCAGACTACCAGATGGACATCGCCCCTGGGCCTTGGGGCAATGGCTCCCTCAAACAGCTCTGGGAAGGGCTGGGGCTCATTTCTTCAAGTGGATTATTGAGGTTCCCCTGGCAGTGTCTCTGTGCTTTTTTGTGTGCATGTGCGTGGAGATAAGCCCTCACAATTTGGCTGCTCTCCTGTGATGGGCCTGGGAGTAGCCAGGTCAGGGTATCACTCAAGTTCCCCACCCATTGTGCCTCTGTGCTCCTTGGTGCATGCACGTGCAGGCACGCTCCTCGGCCACATCACCTAATGTGCACCACTGCCTTTTATATCACAGCCAGTGCTTGGAAGCAGACAGAGACATGGTCATGTAGCCTGCTGCAAGGATGAGCTTCACCCCCAGATTATGCCCCTGCATCACACCAGCCTCTCCATTGCTGACACCAAATGCAGGCTGCCTAGCCAGGAGAGACCCGAGTGGCCACACCAGCCCAGGAAAGCACAGAAGAGATTATGCTGCTGCAACTACAGCTGTGCAGACAAGATGGAAAGACGTCAACTCCCTGGCACAGTGCCATACACCAAGGCCACTTGGTGGAACTATGAGGCTGAAGATGAGCCACTCACAAGCTACAAGTGCAGAGCCTGCCCAGACCATGCCCTTCATTTCTAGTGCCTGTTCCCTGGGACAGTCTTGTGAGGTCAGATAAGCACTACAACAGCCTGCAAAGTCACCTGTGTCTAACTTACGACAGGAGAAAAAATGGAAAAACTACTTCTAAAAATCCTCTCCAATTCAGTAATTTCTTATTCAGTGCTTTAACAGAGGAGAGGGGAAAAAGCATGACTGTACAGGGAAAAAAACAAAAAGGGCAAATACTTAAGACTGCATACATTCCACTTTGGAAGAGGGCAAAGTCCTGTCAGGTTAGCTTTCACTTTCATTTCATTTTAAAGGGACCTGACTAGTCTATTGGAAGCACATTTCTGCAAGTGTGGCAGTTCTCAGGAGACCATATATAAAAAAAATCCTACGTTATTATTACTAAAAGTGTGGCAAGTGTAAAATTAAAAAAAAAAAAAAAGGACAATATAAACTCTCTCTTCTTAAAATATACAAGCAATGGGATTAGCCTGAAGGTACATCATGCCATACACACACACTGTACTTTTCACTTTTATTGAAAACACTGAAATAGCTCCACACAGGCTGTGAAGATTAAGTTTATAGGAATGTTATTCCTTAATTCCTGCAGATCCACCAGAATACTGTAGCTCCAGGAAGCACTTTTGTTACTGAGTCACAGAAAGGTGGGGAGGGAGGGGAGTTGTTAAAGAAAGTGAAAGAGCAGCAAATAAACTCCCTTATGAGAATTGCAACAGGTGAATGAGACCTGATGGAGAAAGCAAGCTGAATCTGCAGCAGATAATGTCTCAAATAAGACACCAACATGTTAAAATAAACTCATTTCATTTACAGATGTGACTATCTGAAATAGACAAAAAAAAAAAAAAGCACTGCTGTTGTCTAGCAAAACTGCAGTTGAAAATGTGAATTCAAAAACTTAGGCTCCGTCTCAACTCCAACATTAATGCATGTCAGTAACAGATGATTGGGTAAGCGAGAGAGTGAAGTTCAAAATGTCACCTCTGCAAATCAGCTTCTTCACCTGCGTGCAAAGATAAAGGTCTTCTCCCATCTATGTAACTCATTTTTGGGTCATCAAATGTCAAGTGAAAACTACCACAGCCATTCAAAGAATGAGATTAACACACTCCCCAAATCATCATCATCAGTGCATAATCATCACTCTTTGAATCAATGCACCAGATCTTAAGTCTACTGGAACAGAACAGAATCTACTTTTGTCAAAGGCTAACTTTTAACACAGCGTTAGCCTCACGGAAGACAATTTGTTATTCATGGTCAATTAGTGCAAAAGCCTCATGGGAATTAGCCTGGAATGAAACAGCACACCCACTAACTCAGATACCTATTTTAGCTCCTTACTCAGCAGGCATCAGTTGGTGGGCAGAAAAATGGGGAAGAACGGAGAAGGACTGAGTGATTATAAAAAATTATCCTTGCTAAGAAATACATTCTCAGGCATAAAAGTTATTTATATACTCTTACCACAGGGTATATCAAGATATTAATGAAGATAACTGCACTGCAACCTTGGAAGCTGCATCAGATCTACAGCAGCAGAGGGCCAGGAGTCACTAAATGAAGATCTGGTGACTCATAGTTTCCAGCTGCACAAATCTTTACTAACAGAGATCACAAGATAAGTAATTCAGTAGGAATTTTTATTAATGGATACAGACCTCTATGGGATAACAAAAAAAGACCACAAGAAAGAGAAAAGCCATAGCATTGAGATGGGCAGCCCTTTCCACTAGGGTGTGGTGAGCAAAACACAGTTAAACGCGTACACTTACGGCAGGACACTCCATCACCGAGCTGCCCTGCAAACACACAAACCAAACAATTCTTTGGCAACAAAATTCTTGTACCCTCAGCTCCACTCCTGCCTTCCTCACTTCCTCATTCAAGCCGTATTTTTAAGAGATCTTAGTTGAACATTCTTCTCATCTGTTCTAGAAAATGATGAGAGGATTAAGGGACAGGCCCTTCTTCACTTCTGCGGCTTTAGCATCTGCCTCATCCTCAACCTAATATGCAGATGTACCCAAATTAACATATGTTGCATCCATCTCCCTCCCGCTCCTCTCACAAACCCAGAGCCAGAAGCGTCTGAGCAGCTGCATCAGAGGAAAGAAACGATGTGTCAGGCAGCTGCAGAAGCGGGTAACGATGCTTGCTACGGATAACAGCACTGCAAACCGGCCGCTCGGCAGACCGAAAGCGCCCTCCCACTATCACAGCAGCTGCCAGGCTGGTGGTTTTACAGCCATCAGCAGAGACACTGAAGAGCTGTTCAGAGAACGGAGAGAAGAAAAGAGCACACGCCACAGCAGCCAACAGAGGCACCATTATCCCATGCACAAGAGCCGTGGGTGCCCACGCCAGCCACGACCTGCTCCGAGAGCCGCCGCCTCGCCGGGAGGGACGTACGCGGCTCCCAAAGAAGGCACTCCCGCTTCCCCTCCCGCATCACGGGCACAAGCAGGGGAAGCAGCAGAGGCCCCGGGCACCCCGTGACATCGCCCAACGGCTCCCGCTCCGTTCAGCCGCCCAGATGCGGCCTGCCCCGGGGCCCCGTCGGGCTTAGCCTCAGCCGCCGCGCCGCTACCCTCGCCCACGGCCAGGCCTCGGGGCCTCAGCTTGCCCAAGGCCTCGGCGGGAGAAGCCGGGGGGCGTTCCAGAGCGCGGGACTCCGGCCGGCCGCCCGCTGTCGGCCCGCCGCCCAGCCCGGGAGCCAGAGGCGCACTCACCGTGCTGAGCTGCGACCCCATCGCTGCCCTTACCACGGTCCGAGCCACCGCCCGCTCCGCCCCGATACGTCACACGGCGCCCCGCCAATCAGCGCCTAGACCCTACCGCCCCCTGCTGGTCGCCCGATGCCTTTTCCCCACACACCCCGGCCCGGCCGGCGCCCGCCGAGGCTGCTGGGTGCGGCGCGGCCGCCAGGGGGCGGGCGCTCTCCGCTGAGGCTGCCAGGGCAAGGCCCGGGGCAAAGGCAGGGGCAGGGCAGGGCAGGGCAGGGCCGGGCCGGGGGTAGGGGTTCGTTCCTGATAAAGACGTGGCGGGGCCCGCTTCCCCCTGCGGAGGTGGAGGAATGGTGGGGAGCGGGGTGGGAGAGGTGCCGCCCCCCTTGTTTCGGCTGGTGTGCCCCCGTCCGGTTGCTGCGGGGAACCGCGGGCTTGGGTGTTGGGGCCTCGGGGTGGCGCTGCTCGACATGGCCGCGGGACGCGGCGGGCCGGCCGGCACCACCCGGGGCCTGCGGAAGTCGCAGTGGGAGGTGGGGAAATCACAGGGAAGATGGATGCCGGTAGAGCTGCCCGCTCTGTTGTGTGCTCGGCTGCCGTGCCCCTGCCCGCCAACGCGAGGCACACAAGCGTGGTTCTCATCAGTGGCACCGCTGCCGCTGCCCTGCCCGTGTTGTGTTACCGTACCACACATCATGAACACCCCTTGGCCCTTTATTAACGGCATAAATAATGGTGAGGGAAAGCAAGGGTAATAAAGTCACAGTGTCTTCCTTTTCCAACCAACAATCAAAGCCCAGCCATCTTCTCGAATTAAGAGGATACAGTCAGTATGTCGACATCACATTATATCCATTATTATAGCAAATAAACTTCTCAAGCTTTAACTGGCACTTGCACTGCTTCAGAACGAGCACCTGCACACCACCCAGCATAAGGAGAAAGGTGCCAGGGTGCCCTGCGCCAGCACTTCTGGATCCTTCCGTGAATCTACTCCCACCTCATCTAGGCCAGTGATGGCCCACAGCCCAACTCACTTATGCAGTGTTTATCCGAAAAGCACAAGAACTGAGCCCTGCAACAAATTTTAGTATACATGGATATGTACAAATTAATGACTTATAAGCAAATGTGTCTTTGTGTCTGTTCTTCAAAGATCTTTAATTAGCATGTCTTAAATTGCAGTAAACATACCTCGATGATTCCTAGACAATTTCTCCTTACAAAATCAAGGAAGACATATGTTTGACAGTCCTAATACTATGATTTTTTTTAAAAAAAAAAAAAAAAAAATTGAAAAATTCCTCCCTTAGCCCCTCAGCTCACATAGGGGTACAGAGCCACCCATGTCCCCAGCCTCTGGGTTTGCTGACAGGCAGCTCATCTGGCTGTGAGAACATTCATAAATCAGCCATGGCTTACTATTAAACCTGGGAATTAGCACTGGTGAATAAAGGAAGGCTAACACACCAGCCTAAAGGTAAGCAAGTCACATCACTGCACAGTCTAGGCAAAGACTTTAAGCTGCAGGAATGGACTTATTCCTGGCATTTCTATGACAAAAACATGCCTGGCTGCATAATCTGCTTACTGTTCTCTTTGAAGATAGCTGCTGCACCAGAAACTCCCAAGTAAGAGGAGGGATTATAACACCATTGGCTAGAGAGAGGGACTCGGCATTGAGAGGCTGAGGAAGCTGGGAATATAACTAAAAGACAGACTTGGCCCAGGGTCAAGTTGCTTGGTGGGAGACAATCTGTCAGGTGAGGCTCCAGCTTGAGAATTACTGCTTAGGTGGAGACCTCAAAGTCCACTCTCCTTCCTCTTAGTGAGCTCTGACCTGGTTAGGTTCCCACTGACCAGCCCAGGCCATGTCTCCACTGTTTTTCAGTGTTGGTCAGCTGGTGGAGGCATGGCAGCAATAGCCAAAGCTCCCATGGGAATGTTCAGCAAACTCAGCATCTCAGAAACTTTTCTTTTCTCTCTATCCATACACAAAGGCCTGCTCTGGCTTCTACAGGGAAAGGACAACCTGCTGTAGATCTGCATGGGTTTTTTTCTAGCTGCCAGCTTTTACTCAGTCTCCATGAATAAGCCTGCCCAGCCCAAATGTGTACTTCATGCACACGAGCCTTGGCTGCTTTGGTCTGGAAGCCTATAGAGCACAGTGTTCTCACTCACCCTTTCTAGATCAACCAAAGAGGTTTAAGTTAACTCTGAATGATCCCCTTCCGTCCTCAGGAAAGTTGAGGCACTTGACTAGAGATGACAAACAAGCACTTTTCTGTTGGACACCTTGGTTAGGAAAGCAAAATAACTTAGGCCAGAAATGCACAGAGATGCCTACATGCTTTAGAAATAGGTCTTATTCACAGAGTTTCCTTGACCTTGACAGAGGTCAGCACCTGAGACTTAAGGTGGCAGTTTTGTTAAGTAGAGCATCTTCCACAAGTGTATTGCCCCATTCCTTTGGAAATGCTCTTCATATGCGAGTAAGACAGCACCAAATACTCTTCTGGTTCCCTTGTGCCAGAAAAGAGGAACAGGGAGCAGGGGAGCCTGGCCTCAGCTCCTGCACAGCAAACCTACACTGCCCTGTGCAATGGGTTTGACCAAGTATTGCCTGATCTCTTCAGTAGGGAAAGCCAAAGCACAGCGTTAGCAAGGCCACTCTCTGGACACTCAGGTTTTCTTACTGCCTGTGTTAGACACAGATTCTGTGCTGATCTCATTTGCCTTTCATCAGTGCTTTGTTTCTGTTGCAAATGCGCCCTTTGGCATCCTTAAGTATTTCTTAGCTCAATGTCTAAATCATAGGACAGGAGCTTTTCAAGAGATTTAAGTACAGGTTTGGTTATGAAATTGCTAATGATGCTACTGATCTGACCTGTAATTTTATGAAAGATTAACTTAAATCCACTGACTCCAGTGATGCTGCTGCTTGTAAACGGATATTTCCTGGGCTTCTATCTGGGCTTTTTCTGCCAATGTGAATAAAGGTGTTGCAACTTTCTTATAGGCAGAATATGCTCACTGGCTTTTGTATTTTAAATGGAAGCCTAGAAAAAGAGTTCCTGCATTCAGTTGATAAGCACAGGCACAGTATTTTTTGTCATTTACCTTACTTACCCAGAACTGCAATAACTACTAACAAAAAATGGTAAAGAAAATTTCTGTTAAAATTAAGAATATTTTGGAGAAACATAAGGATAACTTTGAGGTACATAAATTTCCCCTAACAGTGTCAGAAGGAAGCTTCACTTTTAAGTGTTTTAAGTGAGCTGGTGCCTTGTCCCCTATGCAATTCCGTGTGTCCAGCATCTTCATTACTGGGAGCTTTGTCAGTCCCTAACATGATTCTTTGAAGGGGTGCATGGACCAGAGGTGCAGAACCATTTGTATAAATGGTAGCCTAACATCAAACCATTTTGGCTTATGTATATACATATATGCAATTTAAACCTAAAGAGAAGTTTTTCAGGAATTAATTATTATTATGAAGAAAAATTTAAAATTATCAATCAAACAACAATAAGCTTTACACGATTAAACCCAATCCATTTAGCCAGAAATAAATGCATGCTTCCCAGGACAGGCACTGGAGTGGGTACTTACACTTACTAGCATCTACCACCCCTTGCTTCCAGTGGTGCATGCAAAATGTTGCCTCTGTAAAACATTTCCTGATTATAATCCCTCCTAATATTTACAAGATCTCACCTAGAAATTTCAGCTGTAAATAGATAAGTATATATTGGGGTATTTTTTCTTCCCCACCTATATATTTTTTTCTTAATCTCGGATTTATTATTGTCTTCCCTTCTACTGTGAAATAATAAGTGTGTATAGAACAGCAAGACTAGAATGGCCCACCCATCTCAGTCAGGGCTTTCAGACTTGAAGTACTTATTTCTGGGCCAGATATTAATGTAAAGATCTAAAATCTGCTAACAAATAATCCAACATAACTCCAGATGCAATGCTGTGACTCATGTCTGAATTTCATACAAGGATCTCAGGGTTGTATATGAAAACTCACGTGGGAGGAGGTGGCAGCTGCTCTCACCTTCTGTATTCCCTTCCATGCTGATTGTGGTGATAAGGTGAAGCAGGAGCCTGGTAGAGGTGGCTCTAACTTCCTGGTCTGAGTGTGCCTGCACTGAGAGAGGCCGGAGACGTGGTACTGTCCTCAAGCTCCATGTCTGCTAGTGGGGCTTGGCACCTCCTGCCTCTCCCTTGCTTTCCTGCACTGCTTGTCAGCCTGAGTGACAATCCTCAGCGGGCAAGCAGGGTTTAAGAGGGAGACAGCTCCACGTCTTAGACTACCAGGAGGATTTCTGAGCTTCAGGTTGCCTTACCCCAGCTCCGTGTATTTGCTGAGAGAAAAACTCCTTCCTGGCATGGCTAGTGGGTAAGAGAAAATCATACTAATTCTTCTCTAGCCTGAAGGGCAAGGAGGATGGGATATATTCATCTGGGAGATATGTAAAGGGGAGTTACGTGAAATGCAGCACTGCAATAACCCTGCTTCCTGTTTCTATTTGGTTTCACTAACTCAGTGTAAAAAGTTGGTGAGACAACTGAATCATAAGCTATTTTAGCTAAAATAATATGATGGTAAGATTGGATTTTGCTTAAACATAGCTGATAATGTAGAATAAGTTCTCCAAACATCACCTGCCTTCCCAGAACCTTGACAGAGTGTTTGCCAAGTAACTGCCCACTCTTTAGGTTTGTCCCTTGACAATGCATTTTCCTTTCCACCTACAAAACCTGCCTTTTTGATTTTTGGTATTTCAAATACCAGCTTTAAACTAAGAAAAACATCACTAGACTCAGGTAAAAGACATGCAGACTGGCATAAGAGGAAAATCGAGATAATTGCTTGTATCTTTTATTAACCATCTAAGCTAATGCATGTATTTCACAACATTTGAACCATTTGTTTTTAAATGATTGGGAACTTCTTGTAAATGGCTGCTGCCCTGGTTTTGGCTGGGATAGAATTCATTTTCTTCCCAGTAGCTGGTTCAGTGCTGTGTTTTGGATTTAGTGTAAGAATAATGCTGATAACGCCCTGATGTTTTTAATTGTTGCTAAGTAGTGTTTATACTAAGTCAGGGACTTTTCAGCTTCTCATGCCCTGCCAGTGAGAAAGCTGGAGGGGCACAAGAAGATGGAAGGGAACACAGGTAGGACAGCTGGCCCAAACTGGCCTAAGTGGTATTCCATATCATATGACATCATGCCCAGTATATAAACTGGGAGGGGTTGGCGGGGGCACGAGAGGGACAGTTGCTGGAACAGGAACTGGCTGAGCATCAGTCAGCAGATGGTGAATAATTGTATTGTGCATCACTTGCCTTTCTTGGGTTTTATTTAACTCTCTTTTTGTCATCTTTCTTTTCATTACAATATTACTTTTTAATTATTTTTATTTCAATTATTAAACCATTCTTATCTCAGCCCATGAGTTTTGCTTGTTTTTTATTCTTCTCCCCATCCCACTGGAGTGGGGGATGAGGAGTGAGAGAGCAGCTGCATAGCATTTCCAAATGCTTCTCTTCTCTATGCCAAGATTAAAGGCTTTTTAAAATTGAATATTGTTCAAAGGATCTCTGAAGGTGAATTTACTTTGGAGAAGATGTTCAATCAGACCTTTGCAGGGCCTCATGTGACCCATTTGCAATACATGATTTTCTTGCTTTGACACTGTTGACTTGCTCACATGATTCACCACTGACCCTTTAATTCTCTTCATGTCTTGAGTCATTTCTGATTTATAGCAATAAAAGACTTCTTCTTGGTGCCTTGTTTTGGATAGAATAAAAGTTTCATACAAGAAAATCACTTGGAAAAAAACAGGCACACCATGTGAATGTTTCACTCGAAAGCTATAATAAAATGGAGATGTTAGATTCTTTAGCTCTGGAGATGTTAGATTTTTTCGCTCTAGTGACACTGCTGGTGCATTAGAGTTACTATTGCAAAGAGCCTCCCCCAAAAGTTTTTTCAGCTCTTACAAGTGCAGACTAGGTGTTCTTGTTATTGGGGTGGTGCTTTGCACAAGTAAGCACATCCCAGCAAGACTCCAACTGGACAAAATCCAATTGGCCAGACTTCTTGCACAGAAATAATTTATTCGATGGTGAAAGCTCAAATTTAACAACTGAGAGATTTCACCATAGCGTGGGGATTGAAAATTAATGATAACTATCTCTGTTTTGAGTCATACCTACAATCATATTGAAAAACAGAGAGTAAATACACAATGCTCTTTTACAGGAAAACCTTACCTAAATGCTGTGTGTTTTGGATTTGCTTGAAGGTTTTGGGCTTCTTCTCTTTGAAGTTGTCTCATCTCATATGTGTAACATAGTTTTATGGACTATTTTTAAAGAAATACTGTCCAGAAAATTTTTACAAGATGATGTCATGTTTAAACACAGCCAGCAACTGAGCACCATGCAGCCACTCACTCCTCCCCCCTCCCAGTGTGGTGGGGAGGAGAATCATAAAAAAACCCCCAACAAACTCATGGGTTGAGATAAGAACAGTATAATAACTAAAATATAATTATAACAATAAATAACAACAACAAGGCGTCCAACCACCCCCACAACCTATTTCCAGCCCAAGAAAAGACAAGTGATGCACAATGCAGTTGCTCACCACCTGCTGACCAATGCCCAAGCAGTGATCCCCGCCTCCCAGCCAACTCCCTCCAGTTTATATACTGAGCATGATGCTCTATGGTATGGAATATCCCTTTGGGTAGTTCAGGTCAGCTGTCCTGGCCAGGCTTCCCCCCAGCTCACTGCCAGAGCACAGGAAACTGAAAAATCTTTAACCTGGGATAAGCGCTACTTAGCAACAACTAAAACATCTGTGTGTTACCAGCTTTATTCTCACACTAAATCCAGAACATAGCACTGAACCAGCTACAAGGAAAAAAATTAACTCTATCCCAGCCAAAACCAGGACAGATGACTATGTAAGTTGCTACACCAGTTCTTTGCTTGCTTTATTCTAATCTTCAAATATGTACAGATGCTTTGCTCTGTTTGGAACCAGAAGGGAAAACAAAGAGGAAAGGAAAAGTCGATGATGATATTGTGGTAGTACTCAGCAGAGGAAAGGGAGAGAAAAGGCTTTATTTTGTAAAATTAAGTGACATTTTCTTAATACAATAGAATTATATTTATTAAATAAATATGAGGATTGAAATCTGTAGGTATGTTCTGGCTGCAACCCTCTCCAGAGCTGACACCTTGAACTTGCTGCCATGAGCTCATGCGATATTCCACAACATTTCTAGAGGAGGAGAGATCAAACAGAGCCCTACAGTGCTTTTTAAACACAGGACAAATCAGACAAGAGCAGACCAAGAACAACAGTAGATACTGGAGGGATGACCAGTTTCCTATAGAGGTGACTTTTACCAAGATACATACATATTAAAATGTATATATAATACTATATATATATGAAAAAAAATATTTAAAAAGACCAAACCCAAGTGACAACATCCCCCCCCCAACATTTCACATACCTTGGATGTTCAACAGACATCAGACTCCTATTCACCACTGGTTGTTACTTACAAAGTATAAACTGTATTAAGTATAATATGGCAGTACTCAAGCAGATGGGATAAGCTGGTGCAAAGGAGTAGGCAGCAGAAGGGTCCAGAACCCAGGAGAAAAGTAATCCAATAAAATTAGGTCAGTTCAAGGTAACATGAATGTAGACTTGAAATTTTAAAAAAATCTCCAGTAGTCTGTGAATTTGCTGATCTTGTTGGGACTTAGCTGAGTTGGTGAGATGAACAATATTCTGTTTAGTGTTAGTTTATAAGCTCGTTTGAGAAGGAATTGCTCTTATTAAGACTCAGGAAACGATGTGCAGGTACTGCTGAAACGAAATTAAAATTCTGCTGTTGGTGGCTTCTGTGATATGGCATGAAGCTAACTCCCCATGAAGTTGAGCAGGTGCCTTTTTTGGGCTGCACAGCCACTACTGATAACGTGATGCCACAAGTCACGCTTCTGCTGTATAAGCAGAGCAAGGGCTGAATATAGCTCCTCTGTGACAGCCTCTTTCTGCCCCACTGTAAGATCCATGCAAGTACTTGTTCCAAGCAAAAAAAATCATCCTTCATATTCATGTTTAGCCCTAGCAATAAACATATACTTTGGCTCCCATATACTAGAATTTTTAGTCCTTTTCTTTCTTTCAGGTATTGACACCCATTCAAGCCCCATTCAAAATTCAGGTGGTCTTGTAGATTTCCCGTCAACGATGATCTCAAAGTACCACAAAGTCTGAGTGAAAAGGGACTGTCAGTGCCTCCAGGGTAGCTGAGGTGCATGATGGCTGAAATTCTCAGTTGCAGGCAGACAGGTGTGGCAGCCAAAGTAGTTATGGTTGTTTGCCCTGCCCTTCTGTAGGAGGTTGCTTTCCCCGTTCTAAGGAATGCTGTTTGTAATATGAATATCATATGTTCTTTATGCTCCTCAGCTCCTGAAGCTTATCCTCTGGTGCATTAATGTAAATGGGTTGCTTTTGATGCTTAAGGATATGAATTCCTTTGGGCAACAAGCTCTCAAGGAGTTAAGCACAGATTGCTTACGCTTTTCAGGATTTTAATCTTCCATCTCACAGTTACACACACAGTTCTGGAGAAAAGGGATTGCTCAATAATGTGAAAAGTCTCCATTCTCCAGGCAGGGTTTGCTACTTTCTATTTCTTTCAATACCATGCAGCCCTGGACAGAAGGCACATAAAATCTTGCTGTTCTGCTTCTAGACTATTTTCCCACCATTTAATTAATGCCCTCTCTTCTGGTATGACTTCTATTCCCTCTCTGCCAACAATGGGACAGGTGCCCACCTGGCTCACTTTCTGCTCTTCCTGGCTCTCAAGCTGCCTCACATCAAGGCTACAATGTCAGAAGACTCTTTGTGACCTTACCACAGTATTTGCTCTTTCTGCTAGAAAGCATGGAATTTACCACTGACAGGAGGATACAGCAAGTATCTATCCTGGCCAGAACAGAAAGAGAAGACGTAGCAGTAATCATTGAGGAGGTTGGGCTTGAAGGTGCCGTAGTTCAGTCTGGGAGAACCAGTTGTTAAAATCATTGGAAGCTGCCTAAATGGTTTTTTGGAAAAAATGCCCATCATTGACAATTTCTGCACATTTTTTCTTCTCTTGAGAACATCTGCTTTGGAGGATAAGTTCAAAATTATCAAGTGATTCTTCTTGGGCTTTGTTGTATGTGCTTGTTTGTAACTGATTAATTCAACTGTCAGTCATTTAAAGATTAATCCTCTTCTCTTCCTTCTCCACTCTTGTTCTTTGTCTCAATCTTATGTGTGGACGTAATGCCCTTGAAACTGGAGCTACCTTTGGGCAGTTCATTACAATAACAACCCTTCCTAAATCTTGTTGATAGATGGCTAGATAAACTTCTAAAGACTATACGCTATTAGGCAGGACAAAATTTCATTAAAATGAGGAAAGGACCAGCCTGGGTAGGTTTGCATGTGCATCGGAAATCAGTGCATGAGAGAATTTTATTGTATGTAGACCCAGTGTTTAGAATCTTAATCACCCTCCATCACACTAACGTCATGCTAGGATAAGCACGTGTATGGGCAAAGGAGAGCATCTCTAGTGTGGAGCCTTGCAGGAAAAAAGGTAGGAAGAGTGTGTATAAGATTGCTGCTAGGAAAGCATCATAGAGAGAATTCTTTGCTTCCTGTTTTGTTGAGTAGTGTTGCTACATGCTGATAACAATCTCCTGCTTGCCCCTGGTGTGTACATAGAATCCTCCTGAATGAAACACCACCATCTTCATTTTTATTTCAGTGCATGGAGAACTACAGGAAGGCTTATGTGCTGCTAGCTCTCTTCTTCCTCAGACAAACACCAAACTCAGCAACATCCCCTCAGCATAACTTCATCTTTTATTCTTCAGCTCTTTGCTCTTCTCCATCTCAAATCAGCCAAGGGGGAACACACCACTGAGAGAGAGCTCAGCATGCTGCTCGCAACAGGAATTCTCTTCCTCAGGAACTTTCTTCCAACTGATCAGCTTCTTGTTGCTTCTTCTCTCTTCTGTTGCTTCTCTCCAACTAGCTCAGTTCCTACTTCTCAGACTGATTTGGATCCTGGTTAATATATCTCTAGCCTTGCCCACCACCCTAACCATGACCACCTGGGGGAAGGCAGGGCCTCACACAGGTGGGCCAAGTTCTGCCTCTGGGGCCTTGGGGAACAAAACATGTTGCTGGGTTGTGACTCATCCCTAGGTCAATTCCAACTCAAGGCCCACAGCCCAGGCCCCAGCTTATTAACAAGAATTTTGTTAAAAGATACTCTAAAATAACCTTAAGGAAGGTTACAGCTTACCTGCATTCTTTAGATATGAACATGAACCGTAAGCTGTATGGTTTTTAGAGCAGCACTGGCAGAAAGGTGTGGGAAGAACAGAAAGCTCTCCTGATGACAATCTAGTATCCAGAACGTAGAATGACATTAGAATACTCTAGAAGTGACTTGCAGAAATAAGAGCATGTGTCTTTTTTAACATGTGTGTTTTTCTTCTTGACAGGAAGGCCTTAAATCATGAACTTTCTAAACTTTTCAATGAGATGTGGGATGTGGATGTTAACCGCCTTATGCCTGGGAAAGACTACACAATTGATTTGCAGGTAACCGATTGCTAAGTCACATGGCGATTAAGGGCAGTATGGTACTGTAGGAAAAGGTGTCTGCAAGACTGCCTTTTGCTAAAAGAGTAGCCTATGCTTCATCATTTCCACTAATGGTATAGGCAGGATTTCACTTAGGAGAGGGAACAGCGCAGAGAACTTATTCATGGTCCACACTACCGGGACATTGGTTACCAGTGAAGTATCTCAGGTATTTGCCTTGTGTCCTATAACATTTAATATCTTTATCAGTGACCTGGAGGAGGAGGTGGAGTGCAACTTTTCTGATTTTGCAGATGACAGCAAACTGTGGTGATGAAGTTGGTACGCTCAAACACAGGGCTTCTCTTCAGCTGGACCTAGGCAGGCTGGAGGTTAAGGAAGGAGCATCATGAAATTCAACAAAGACAAATGCAACCAGAACAAGATGCCCACAAAAGCTGTGAAATCTCCATCTCTGGAGGTCTTCAAGACCCAGGAAGATGGTACCCTGAGCAATATGATTTGAATACAGTGTTGACAATACTTTGAGCAGAACTAGACATGTTTTGAGGTCTCCTCCACCCTGGATGTTTCTCTGTATGTATGACAGCTTGTATGGTGTGGATGACTTGCAGCAGGGAGAAAGGAAGATATGTCCCAAGTCATTCTTAGAGGAATAAGGGAGGAATTTGAGAAATTCCTAGGTGTCTCCTGAAGAGTGTGGAATAGAACAAAGGTGTGGCTGAGGGTTTCAAGGTTGTTGCTACCAGCCCCAGGGAGCTGTGAGGGAGGAGTAGGGTATCAGATTTGATGAGCAGCCATTTAACTCCTTGCCAGCTCAGTGTAGTGCAAACATGACCATGTGTTTTGGCTACAAACTGCAGCAGGTCACTGTATTCAGTATCCAATTTTGTACTCACACAAGTGTTCAAAAGCTTTAATTCAACATTGCTTCATATTATAAGACACAATTTTCTGTTGCTGATAAACTTGAAAAAGGGGTACCTACCTCAGGCCAAAATGTGAGGGGGGGGGAAATTCCCATGTGGTTTCTCCATTTCTCAGAACAAGGCTATAGTTACCCCTTGCCCATGTTAACAAACTGCTACTCATCTTTTCTCGTCTTTCCTTGAGAATGCCCTTTTTGGAACAGAAATTCAAAAAGTGTCAGGAAAGCCTCCTTTCCATTGTGAATGTGCTTATTGGTAACATTGTTTAAAGTGTCCTTAAACATGGCCAACCAGAGGTCTTTGAAAACTTCACAGCATCAGGATACACCAGTCCAAAGTGAGTGGACCTGTACAGAACTATCTTGGCAGTTACCTGGCACCAGAGCGATGGCTGGGGCTGTAGTCATCAAGTCAGAAAACAAAGGCTGAGCATGAGGGAGCCTACTTAGAAGTTTGATTGCTTAAGCATTATCATGAAGGAGAGGAGAATTGGATTGGCTAGCTTGGGGAGTAGGGACTCAGGAGAGAAACAACCCCTTTGCTGCACTGCAAGTGGCAGTTGGTCTGTGGGTTACAAATGAATAGATAAGGCAGGTGCCCAAATCTCACTTTTATTTATTTGTCGTGGGAGGGAACCTTGGTTGTACATTACTTCTCGATCATTTGTTATGTATATAACACAGTAGCACAGCTGGTTACTGACCAGAACTGAGCTATCACATAGGACACCACAATCATCTCTTGAAAATGAGTCAACTGAGAAATTTCAGGCTCTTACAGTGTCAGAACTTAGGTCTTTTTTCTTTATGCTCGTAGTTCTTCTGTAATATCATGTTTCATAGGAAGATCATTCCTAATAAAGAGTACTGATAGCATTAAGGGTTTTGTTTCAATTATTATAAAAGTAGGCATTGTCTTCTCTAAGGATACCTTAATTCTTTCATTGTTTTGGTCTGCTGTTTCTCCTAGGAAAAAGCAGGTGCCGCACAGCAAGGTGACAGTGCTGTCCAGGACAACGCAGCCAGACATCTGTTTCACAATGTAAATGAAGAACGTCTGAAGGGCATAAAAACATTTGCAAGTGAGAGTTGTTCTTTTGTTAATGGTAGAAATGACATGAAGAATCCATGTTGGGTTTTATGTGTTTGCTTAAAATATAACATCATACATAATTTGAATGGTGGTGAGGATCATCAGGCTGCATATCATTTGAAGATAGTTTCCACAGCATTTGTATGGAGGTTACCTGTAGCCTCAGCCTCAGGAAGAACACTCTTTTGTGGCTTAGCCAAAATCTGAATATGCTTTGTGGTTCTTCCACTACAAAGTGAAATGGACGAGTCTCTTGTCATTGCTTTGATGTTATTTCATGTATTGAAAAAGACCAAAGTCATCCTTCCTCCTTTGCTCACAGCTTCTAGCCCTTTCAGATAGTACTAGGTCCACAGCTACTTCTTGCATTTCTGTCGGGGGCTGTGTGTTTATGAATGTATGTTTCCTTCCCTGATCTTTCTTTTCCCCAGATAGTTACATTAAACTGATTGAACAGCTGGCATAATGGGGAGCACCTTTTTTCTCTGATCCACACAATCTTTTCTCTAGTGAGGGCAGCTCTGGTACTGATGGAACCCTACACTGAGTCCCTTCAGCTCACTAACCTAGCAGGTTTTTGACTTGAAGTATTTTTCTATCAGCTTGGTATGCTGAATTCGCCCCCAAAGTCTGTGTCAGAGCACAAGTAGATGAAGTGATGGGAGGGAGCAGGTGTCAAAAGGGGTGCAAAGGAGAAAATGAACCCATCCACGCAATAGCCATGCACTCAAGCTCAAGCCATCTCATGTAGGTTTATGCTGCAGTATTCCTCTATTGAAGTAATGCCCACAAAGCCTTTTGCCTGAACAGCTGAAGTTAATAAGCCTATATCTGTAATTTTGGTGGTCAGATATGATTTGTTTCGGTAGAATGTCATTATTGCTTCAGTACTTGGTTCCATAAGAAAACTCAGTAGCGAGCTGCTTATCTTAAAGTACAGCAGTGGCTTTGGCCTTGAGTCACCTCTAAACCTACCCCAACAGTGTACCTGAAATGAAATTTGATATTTAAAGGTATGTCTCTAAGGGCTGTCAAGACATGTTATGTGGCATCATTTTATGATGGCACTCTCTAATGTCTTGAACACAGATATGATTCGCGGCGTATGGCCTGTTCATAAGGATGAGAGGCTGAAAATTTCTCTTTTTTTGCAGCCTTTATTTCCTTATTGGACAACTATGAGACATCAACTGGTATAGCAGAAGTAGTGACTCCAGAAGAAATAGTGGAAAACAATTGTTTTCTTGATGCTGTCTTAGCGACAGAAGTCATGAAAGTGAGTAACACAGATCATTTTTAGTCACTGAAAACACTAAATTAAAAAGTTAACTGTGTATATATCTTGTTTTTCTATCCTTCAGCTAGCTCATGAGTATCTGCTTAAAAAAAACCTTGCAAAGCCAAGCCTTGCTGATTTCAAGCATCAGCTCTATGCCATCTGGTTCCAGCTCTATGCCAGGAAAGAAGGAGACAGGTATGTTTGATGGATATGGCCCATGATAATCTCTACACTATTCTGATTTAGGTAAACATAAAACCAAGTGCCATCTGTTACACGTAGAACTGGAAGACAGCCTCAAAATATAGCTTTTATCAGGTGTTCATTGTTCCCACACAGTTCATGTAAGACTTACTGATCAGATACTAACAGTATGGGCCCTTGGCATACACTACTGGTGAACTGCCTCCAGCTGCACTTTGTGTCCCTAAACACAGGCCTTCAAGTGCAGACATGATCCACTTTTCAGCCCACCACATCATCCACTTTTCTAATCTGTACTTCATCAGTTTGTCTATAAGTCTGTTATGGGAGACAGTGTCAGAATCACAGAATTGCCTAGATTGGAAAAGACCTTTAAGATCATCAGGTCCAATCATTAACCTGTCCTTGACTAAACCATATCCCTAAGCATCTACATGATTCTTAAATACCTCTAGGAATGGGGACTCCACCACTGCCATGAGCAGCCTGTTCCAATGCCTGACTCTTTCAGAAAAGAAATTCTTCCTAATATCCAATCTAAACTTCCCTTGGTACAACCTGGGGCCATTTCCTCTTGTCCTATCACTTGTTACTTGGTTGAACAGACCAAACCCCACCTCTCTATAACATCCTTTCAGGTAGTTGTAGAGAGCAATAAGATCCCCCTGATCCTCCTTTTCCCTAGGCTAAACAACCCCAGTTCCCTCAGCTGGTCCTCATAAGACATGTGCTCAAGGCCCTTCATCAGCTTTGTTTGACATGCTTCTTTGGACATGCTCTAGTATCTCAATGTCCTTCTTGTAGTGTAGGACCCAGAACTGAACACAGTACTTGAGACGTGGCCTCACCAGTGTCAAGTACAGGGGTAAAATCACTTCCCTAGTCCTACTGCCCACACTATTCCTGATATATGCCAGGATGCCGTTGGCCTTCTTGGCCACCTGGACAAGCCTTGCTAAAATCTGGATATTCAGCAGTGATGCCTCTGTGGCATTTACTACAAACCTTCGTAATCAAATACAAATTTAGACTTCGTGGCTAGACTTAATTGCAAGTTTTGTGCAAATCCCCAACAAATCCAGACAAATTAAGAAACTGCTCACAAATCAACCTAAACAAGCTTGTGCATCTTCTTACCTTTTACCTCTGCCAATTTGAACTATTTAACTACATAAAGGACCTATTTATTAATTTTTTTGTTTATTCCAGACCTGATTCTTGTGGTTTCGAGCATGTTTTTGTTGGAGAAACAAGGCATGGTAAACAGATCTTAGGTTTGCACAACTGGGTGCAATTTTACCTTCAGGAAAAGCGCAACCAAATTGACTACAAGGGATATGTCACTCGGAAAAACAAAACCAGGGTAAGAACAAGCAGAGTGTCTCTGAAAATCAGACAAATAGATCCAGGGACTAAAGCTGTGATAATGAATCAAGGCACAATGATGCAATCATAGGCTCAACTGTTTTGAACCTAATTTGCCCAGGTGTATATAAGCAGAAGAAATACTAGCATGCCTGCATGTCCAGCTTCTCTTTGTTGCCAAAATTATTTTTAAAAGTAGTGCTGGCATTTGCAGACTCATAACACTGCTAAAGCTTAATGGAGATGAATGATCATGTATGCTCTAGAGGGCAGGGAAAGACTGTGCTCCAGCTATAGCACTCTGGCACAGCAAAGATGACTGAATCTTGCAATGCTTTCAAAAATCTGGAGTCAGAAATTGTATCTGCCTGGTCACAGCTGTATTGGAGATTATTCTGGTGCTTTGTTTCTGCTTTCAGCCTGACAAAGATGACCAAGTTTTAAGCATCCAGTTCAGCTGGAAGGGCTCAGTCAAGCCAATTGGAAGCACCTTTATTGGTGTCAGCCCAGAGTTTGAATTTGCCCTTTACACTGTCATTTTCCTGCTGGCTGAAGAGAGAATCACACGTGAAACAGTGAAGATAGAGGAATATGAGCTTCAGGTGGTTGTCTGCCGCCATGGGCACCACATTGGAACAGCATATCCAGTACTCCTCAGCACTCAGTAGTGAAGACTAGTAGTCAGAGTGATCAGGCAACTTTTTTAGGGGGGCAGAATGATGGGATGAACAGGACACAGACACCCCAGATGGCACAATAAGTTGATACGTTGTTTTATACAACTAATTTTGAGTAAAAATTGATGACTCCCTTTCAGTCTGCAGTGGAGTGTTTAATCAGTAGTGTGCCGTGGCTCTGCCTGACATACCTTGAAAGATACTGTTGCTCGTGTTAAAGGCTGGATCAAACTTACGCTAGCCTTTCTTCATGCACAATAACACTATACTTTTCAGCAGATAATGGAACTTAGGAAAAGGCCATATTAAAATTGATAGACATATTTCTGTTTGTTAGCTGTGGCATATCTGAAAGAGCAATAACCACACATTGCTTACGCTTTGCCTTCCAGGCAGGAACTTTGATTTGGCACGAGCAGAATCACAGCACGTTCTTTTTTCTCCTCTCCTCATTTCATAAGAGATTAATTGCAAATGCATTTTTACAATTACAGTGCCTTGGTCACACAGGAAACACATTCAGATGTGAGAATGGGCATCAGATCAACAGCAGGTCTATCATTGCATGGGCCTTGCCCAGGTTTGCTAGAAGCCATGGTCAGCTTTATCTCACTCAACTTTAAAAGTCCATGGCATAGTGTGGTGGGTTTACCCTGGCTGGGTGCCCGGCGCCCNTTAGTTCTGGGCCTGGTCATTGGTCCTTCTGCTGATGTGAACATGTCTGCCCTTGTTCTTCCACAATGGGTTCAATATTCCAATGAAAGGAACCTAATACTTCTTGTAGCAATGCAGAAACAGGAAGATGCTGAGACCCTCTGAGGTTGTGACAAGGACTTGTTGGATAGGAATGTCGCACAAGAATTTCTGCAACAGAGCAAAGATCTTAACTCTCACTGATAAAATAACTGCTTTTGCCTATTTGTTTTTCTAAAGGGGACCAAAAAGGTAAGCTTATTGCTGTAGAATTGCCATAAAATAGTAGAAAAGATAATTTTAAATAAAGTACCTTTGAAAAGCAAGAAAAACACTACACCAGGCTGAGTGGGGATTTCAAATGTTTTCCACTTCTTAAAGCAAATTTCTTATACTGCCCATATATTTCACCAGCCAAAAGTATCTTTACCACACAGGGAATTTGGTGATAAGCTTCAATAAACTGTGTCCTATAGCACTGGGTAGCGTTTACTTACATGCTTAGAAACATTACAGAGAGCAAGCCAAGGGTTCCTACAGCTGTTGAAACTACACAAGAGGCTTTTCAGCCTCATACCCAGGAAGATTGAAAGAACGGCAACAGAGGAGCAACTGATAGGCAACGATGAACAAACTTGCTCACCCCTGCAGCATCAAGGGCTTCTGAAGGACAAGAGTCCAAACTCAGGTTCTGGTGTATATTTGAAGCATGTAGGATCTGAGGTAGATACTGGAAATAGTACAAAATCAGAGCAGGCACAGGCTAGAAACCAACCATGTGGAAGATGGAGAACTTTTCTTCAAGCTGGGGAACTGCCCTGCAGCCAAGGGCCCACAGGTCACGTTGCAGGCCTTGACTGCTGTTCAGAGTCCTTCTTCATCCTCACATATGTGGCTATATGGAAGGGCAGAACCTCTATTCTCACATAGAGCTGCGTCAACAAAGCTTGGGATGTGATCTCTAGCCTTGTCCCTTGGCTCAGATTGTTCCATACGTGCACTGCATAGGTGTTATTAAAGAGGTGGTGAAGCTCTGAGGAGCTGACCACTTCAAAGTATTTCTTCCAGTCCTGCCACCGAATGGGATAAAAAGCCTCACGAGGCAGAGCACTCACTCCTTTGCAGCTCGTACTGCTCTGAAGACTCCGGATGGAGCACCACTTGTTGAAGACACGTGTTAGGAGCTGTGGGCCCTGGTGACCCCAGATCCAGCTGTTGTAGTTCTCCACAAAGTCCTTCATGCAAAGCTCCATGAACTTGTGCTTGGGCTTAAAGGACAGAAAGGCCCCGTTCAGTACATACTTGGACTGGGTGCCAAGTGCATTGGTGAGGTTCTTTAAGTTCTTAAGCACAATGAAGTCAGTGTCCAGGTAGATGCCACCAAATTTCCACATGATGGCAATTCTGCAGGCGTCAGACAGGATGGGTAAGAAATAAGGCTCCCAACGCTGCTGAGCCTGCAAGTACCACTCTGCCAGAGGTGTTTCGGAGAACAGCTCTGGCAAGTCCAGGGGCCGGATTTCCACATTGGGGAAGCAGCTCAGCAAGGAGAAGCCCCAGTGGTTGGGTAACGAGGCATTCCCATTTGCCAAACCTTTCATGAGCACCACAACCCTTGTCCCAGAGTGTGTCTGGGCTGCTGACTCCACAGAGCACATGAACAGGTAACTCAGGCTAGTTCGCTCTGAGGTCTCCACAAAAAAAACATCCCCTGGTGAAGAAGGGGGCTTACAAGCAGTGGGACAGTCAAGGCAAGGCAAAAACTGTTCTTGATGCTATCTTAGTGACACATCTGCTGCATGTAGGCAAGCTGTAGAGCTAGCCAACGGGATCCTCCCTAGTTCTCCACTAGAACATGACAGCGGCAAAGAACACGAAATGGTGAGGATAAACAGAGACCTGCCTTGGATTCAGCTAGAATGGGGTTAATTTTCACAAGGAGCTGAGTGGGACCACATCCAGGAAATCCAACCAAACCAGCCAATGGGATATGCAATACCATACTGACGTTATGGTTGCTATATAAGGGGGGGGGGGTAGTAGGGAAAGCAGGGGAGTTTTAGACGCTGAGGTGGTTTTTGCAGGGCTTTGCTTTTCAGGGCATGAGCACTTCATTGTATGTCACTTGTTTTATATATTATTTCATTAGTGTTATTGTTATGACTGTTGTTTCTTCTCTTTTTGTGGTGTTCTACCCACTGAGTATTGCCACCCTCTCCCAATTCTCCTTCCCACCCCACCAGGGGGTGGTGCTCAGTTGCCAGCTGGACCTAAACCGCTACCGCCCCGAACCTCTGGCTTGGCAACACCAGGGTCAGTTTTTGTGCATGTTTGGATCCCTCTCTTTCAAACAGAAAATAGGGACATGTCTCTCCTTTCTTTATATCACAAACCAAGACTGATCCTCAGTTCTGTCCATGTATATTGTCCGTGTAAGTTGTGCTTGTCACTTGGAAGGATGTACAGCGTTTGATACACTAATGATATACCTTTATGGTGCTACACACTTAACTCTGAGAAGAGCATTAGAGACCTTATCTATCATCTTCCAGAATTTCACGTCAGTCTGGATGTGAGAATGTGGAGAGGTATCTCCAT